>RCTD01000013.1:1200000-1603461 GCA_014898415.1 Stromatinia cepivora | reverse complement strand
AGCCAACCCCCCCCAAAAGCTGGTGTTGGAGCTACTCCGGTTTCTCCTTCCTTCTCTGCGGTGTCTTTCTCCTCACCCTTTTCACCATCGACTGAGGCATCTGCCTGTTTGACATCCTCACTAGGCTCTTGACCAGGCGCGATCTCCTAATTTGCAGTAAGTATCTATTAAACTCCAAGATTATAGCTATAACCATACCTCAATAGAGGGCTGTGGAACATCATGCTCCTCTGATTGTAATACCTCAGATGCGCCGGTTTCTGCAGAGACATTATTCTCCTCCGCAGGTTTAGCAGACCCGGTATCTGTCTGTACTTCTTTGGCAGATGTAGCATCTTCCTGCGCCTTTAAAGTATCATCAACAGGTCCAGTTAAACTGCTCGGCTCAATTGGAGTTGGAAGAGCATCTACAGGTGTAGCTGGCGGCGTTTCTTTGCTTTGTTTAGCCAGAGCGTCAATGCGCTTTTTCTCCTCCGTTCTCAAGAAGACCTTTATTGTGGTTCGTAGTGATTTATGGGGTTTGCAATCCTCTGAAGCCACTGGTGTGTGTTCGCATACTGGACAGGAAGAAGGAAGAGTTGAATGGCCTCGCATATGTTAATAACTGATGTGATACGCATTGCGCAGAAGAGTGAGCTTACAAGTCTCGCAGATGGCCTGGTCGCAACAAGGCAAACGAAAAGCATTGACAGCTAATTTGCTACATATGGCGCATCGAAGCTTGATTGGGATTTCATCTTGAGATAGAGAGCTGGAGCTGTGTGAGCCATTGTTGTCTTTTGGTGTAATTTTTGAGAAACATACCTGATGAGTTCAGCTTGAGCTGCAGTAGGCGCAGACATATTGATTATCCTAAGTCGAAATGCGAAGATCGAAAGACAGGTACTGATCAATGCTGGCTTGTGGGATTAAGCCTGATATCGAGGTAGGAAAGAAAGAGTAAAAGAATGGACGGCGCTCTACTTGCATGAATGATAAAAGTCATACAAAGAGGCTCATAATTTCAATGAAGATATTGAGATTTAAAAGGATCGCGTTTGCATTTGCGACGGGTGTTTGGGGCAGATGTCAAGTTTTTAGCTTGCTGCCCATAATAAATTGAATTGATTTGCGACTTTGCGCGAAGTTGGTCGGCAATAAACTTTTTTAGTTCCGAGCTAGTGACTGTTCATTCACGTGCCAGGAATTTTGTACATATAATGGATGAGGATATTATACCTACCTAGAAGTACACCTACCTACGTATTGCAGAATGATTTGATGGATTATTAATGTCTGACTGACTGTACTGTACTCTATCGTACTGAACACACCAGGGTTTGCAAATTCACCAGTACAGTGGCTTACGATTTGTGCCTGGAGAAAAATAACGGTTATTGTGGCTAATGATGCTGATCAACTGTGGCTGAATAACCGTGGCGGGGAAAATAGTCTACTAGCTGCCCGCCGCTTCTGTAAACTTCTCTCATTTTTAATCTTACTTTCTCTTCCCTACATCTTCTTAATAATTTAATATTGATCAATTTACCTTTCATCATGTTTTTTGGGTCAAGTTTCGTGGTTGGATATTGCCATCTTTCTCTTCTTCCTCACACCTCAATTGATCATCCATGTTGGCTTTTTCCAAACTGCCAGTTGTGGTCTACAGGCACTACCATTTTTAAGTAAGACATATATAGATGTCCATCCCAGATACCGTACTTACAACAACATAGTAATCAAACTACCTCTATCATTCATCAAGGAACGCTTTTTCACAAGCCATGAAAAACGATCACCTTTTGTTCAACAAGCTTCCTGGTTTGAGGATATTGTCATTCGTTGTGTCCGTTATGCCTTTGCCTATATTCCAGCAAATATTGGTCGAGTTTTTTTCTCAAAAGCAGTTGCGTTGCCATTTTTGAAGTTTCGTATGCTTCGTCATAGATTCATAAAATCCCCTATTCATTGGCATGAGATCAATCTAGTAATTATCCCGTGCTCTTGATAACCAAATGCCGTTCAAATATACTAATGTTTCTAGGATGACATGAAAGGAATTTGGATCATTGCGGACAACACTAAGGAACCAGATATTGTGATTTATTATGCCCATGGTACGTACATGCATTTCTTTGCTTCAATCTCGGAAATACTAAGAGGGGTATTAGGTGGTGGATTCTCGATGGGATCAAGCTATTTCTATTTAGAATTTCTTCTTTCATGGTTGAGCCTACTCAAAGACTCTAGAAAATTTCGAAACCCTGCCATCTTCGCATTAGAATACAGCTTAGTACCCGATGAATCATACCCCACTCAACTTCACGAAACATTTGCCGGCTACAAATATGTCCTATCCGTGACGAACGACCCATCCAAAATTTGTGTCAGTGGTGATTCAGCTGGGGCGACATTGATTCTCAGCTTGCTTCTTCACATCGCGAGACCAGACATAATCCAGTCGGATCCAACCGTGGAAACTGCACATACCGAAACCCCTGCAATGGCAGTTTTGATCTCTCCTTGGACTACACTCGATTCACCACAGGCCAAGAATACTTCAAGTGACTATCTAGATATCAATAGCCTACGTCTTTATGCTCGTCAATACGCTGGAAGTCGAGTTTCTGTCTCAGATCCCTCCCTCTCACCAGGGGCATGTAAAGATTTGGACTGGTGGAGAATGGCCAGTCCTACTAGAGGTTTCTTTATCACTTATGGCTCAGAAGAGGTCTTTGCGCCAGAGATTCGTGATCTTATTATGCTTCTCAAAAAATCTAGAAAGGTTGAGATCCGAGGACAGGAACAAATTGGTGGTATTCACGCATGGCCTGTCGCAGCTCTATTCTTGAGTAGCACCTCATCTGCAAGGCGGAAAGGACTGCGTATGCTTGTGAGCGAAATAGGTGAACGAATGGGAAAGGCACATTGAGGCACTATCTCCATGGGAATGTTTAATCCCCATGAAATCGATTGATAATCTCAGAATATGGTGAAATGAAGAAGGCGTGCCTCAATAACATTTCACTTACTGATTATGAATACGAGCATTATTTCAGGAAGAGCAAAATCTGCCTCGATACTCAAAACCCTATCAAATGTTGTCTGATTACATCAAGAATTAATCGAATAATCTCAGATCAATAAGTAATTACTACAACACGATTAACGGAAAAAGTCATCCCGAGAGCTTTAAACTTAGTCCCCGCTCCCAAAGAGGAATTTGGCTATCCCTAAAGGCCACACTAAAAGTTCTCGGAGATCAAGGAAAAGCTGATCAAACGCCAGCGCCAGAAGCACGGAAATGAGAATCATGGCACATATAATGAATGGGTCATGGCCAACCATTGACTCGCCATAACGTTAGCCACGGGTGCTAATAATGTCAACGGGCACTGAATCAGTTGAAACGGCAAAGAAGTAATCAAATATACATCAGAGGAATGTAATGACGTCCCTGATCTTCGAATTCTATAACTATCTAGCCAATGTCTAAAAATCTAACAAATAACCCATCTTCAAAAGTTAACTGATAAATCCATGTGCAACAGTAAAACTCCTTCTCCTTCATCAGAGTCTCTTCACAATATGAACTGTGCGACGGTCAATCCTCGGGACACAGATTTGCATGACCTCATTATACCCACCGGAAGAGATTTACAAACTGCACCAAAAAATTGATATATAAAAGATACAGAAATAAACTTAAATTTGAAAACATCCACAAACAATTGTTTTGAGACTTACCTACCTACCTAAGTTTCCATTCATGATCAGGCCTATAGAAAGTACCTAGTAAATCGGGATATAAGACTTACAATTCCGATTTTCCCCATCCCATCCCCCCCAAGGCTCGGAATTCGGCACGTTGAGAAGGAAGTCCCAGCATCCATCCATGCAATATCGACTTTCACACTCTACGATTTGCTCGCAGTATTCCTAACGTTGACCCCAAGCAATTTCAGTTTAGTAGCAGAATAAAAATATAAGAGAAATATAGAAAGGAACCCAGGAGATGAGGAGGAGGAAGTGCCGATCATCAATATATCGACCAATCAAATTTCCCAAGAATTTCTTACATCATACTGGGTAAATTTCCACCTCCTCGACAATTTTACTCAAAAAGGAAAAAACCTCAAACTTTAGTCGCGGAGTAGGGAAAAGTTTTTTTTTTTTATCTTATCAATAAATGAATCAATGAGATGACTTATGGCTTTGGCTCTTGCTTTGATACTAAGTACTTCTTGACACTTGGGAAGTTTGGCTGCTTGACTCATATATCTTATATAACATACCTCAGCTACCTACCTTGCTCAAAGTTTTCTTACCTCTCTCTCTTCCATTATTTTTCGTATATGTAACTTCTTGGATCCCTGTAACTATTTATCATCATCAGCATCATCAGCATCATGGCACCAAGTTTTGATACACCTCCACGAGAGGACACACCCAACGATAGGGAAACCCCATCATGGGAAATCAAGGCCATCCCCGGAAAGGGGCAAGGCGTACTCGCCACGCGCGTCATCACCCCAGGAACCCTCCTCTTCCACGAAAAACCCCTCCTCACAACCGAGACGCTGACCGACCCCTCCACCACCGAAAAACAGCTAGCACGACTGCTGCGTGCCCTCCCCAAGGAATCTCAACGCGCCTATCTCTCCCTGCACAACAATTATCCCGGTCAAGGATCCCCCCTCACAAACATCATTCGCTCCAACGCATATCCACTTGGACCCTCCTCGCCCATCGGCGGCATCTTCAAAAACATCTCCCGCATCAACCATTCCTGCCTCCCGACCACCCAACACTCCTGGAATGAAAAACGTCAAGAATTCGTCGTGTACGCTGTACGGGACATCCAACCCGGAGAAGAAATCACCACATCCTATCACGTGGGCGGACCATCCGCAGAGCGCAAAGCAGAACTGGAGGAATTTTTTAAATTCGTTTGTACCTGTACTCTGTGCTCTCTTCCACCTTCTGAACTTAAAAAATCAGACGCGAGACTTATCCGCGCCGCGTCTTTAGATCAGGCAATCGGTGATGCGGAAACCGTGATGAAGGCCCCGGAAAAAGTATTAAAGACGTGTAAATCGCTCGAAAGTATTTATCGCGAAGAAGGTATTCAGGATCAACGAGTAGGGAGAGTATACTGGGATGCATTTCAAATCTGTAATCGGCATGGAGATTTGGCGCGAGCGAGTGCGTTTGCGCGGAAATATAGAGAGAGGAAGGTGTTGGGTGAAGGTGAGGATAGTACTGGCGCGGAAGAAGCGTTGGTTTTTATCCGAGATCCGAAGAAGGATGATAGTTATGGAGGGACGCAGAGGTGGAGGAGTAAGGTGCAGGATATTCCGAAGGGTTTGAGTGAGGTGGAATTTGAGAAGTGGTTGTGGAGGCAGTAGATTTTTGTTTTGTGTGGGGTTTTGGGGGTTTTTTGGGGAGTACCTAATAGGTTTGAATTGGTGTTTTGGAGGTTTTGGGTTAAGGACCCATATGTTTTCATTTGGATAGTAACTTAGATCCAGTATAACTAGGTATCTCTTTCATTATCCGGATATCGGGATGGAAAAAAATTCATGATCGTAGGTCGTATATATATAGATACATATGCTCCAAACCCTCAAGAATTAAAATAAATCATAGATCATAAAACAAAGACCTAAAATGAATGAATTATAAAAAATAAACAAGCGATATCAATCTCAGCCTAGTACGAGCGTAGTCATACCAAAACGGCTCTTTCATTCAGTTAACAAGTTAACATCCACATTCCTCACACCCACCCCATTGGTTCCCCATCTGATTGATATCCATCTGACTCCACCAATAATACCCCTTTATCCAAAAAAAATAAAATAATTATAATATTTTATTATATATCTAAAATCAATATGTAGCTTTTACGTGAAGATTGTTCAATTTGTTTAATTTTATTTAATTTCTATTTAATTTCTATTTTTTGAAATCGGGATTTGGAATTCTATATATAAGGTTTGATCAATATTATTATTTGAAGGAGATGGGATGCGGATTTGGGATTCGGGAAATGGGAGAAACGAGAAACGGTATAAGAAATAAGAAAACACAAAAAGAGCAATACATCAACTAATATTTATCGATGAGTTCGAAGGGTCGAGATAATTCTTTCTTCTTACATGAGTTTAAAATAAATAAGGATTCCCATTTTCCTTTTTGCATTTTACATTTTGGACCCGGCTAGCTGAGCCCCGATCTTGATGTGAGGTCTAGGTGGAAGTGAAGAGTGGATGTGAAGAATAGATTTGGAGTGAAGCCGTTGATCTTAGATATGTGATAATTGGTTTACTACCTGGTTATTTGCAATTGGTTGTTCGGTGGGTATTAGGTGGTTTTAATTTGTGTTACTTGTGTTATACAGCTGACTTGCAATTGAATGGTGGAATCATTGAGATTGTTTATGTGTGATTGTGGGATACGTAAAATGACTGGCATCTGACTGGAAAGCTCATGGGAGGGTAGAGCAGGCGGTTTTTTGTATGTATGGCACAATAGATAATTTATTAATCACTTATAATTAACATCAGATCGATCGATATATTAGGATTGGACACGAGCTCATTGATGTAAATGAGCAAGCATATCAGGATCCCTACACAAAGTAAGAAACACACGCCAAGTGCACAAAATCCCGTTTCCAGAATTATTTTATTTTATTTATATAATGTATCAATCTGACTTTCCCAATAACCAAACCATACCCTTCATACAATCTTCACCAAACCTCTTCGTAAATTCCGCTTCGGGAAACCATGACCAAAACCCATGTGGTAATCCAGCATATACATGCGTCATAGTTTGCACTCCATTTTCCCTCAAGATATCTTCATAGATAAAGCCTTCATCACGAAGAGGGTCCAAGCCACAGATTTGAAAATACGTCCGAGGTAAATTTCTGTGAGAGTCGAATAATATTGGAGTAGCTAAAGACGATGGTTCTTTTACCGCGTAGTTTTCTAGTATTGTTAGAGATGATATTTCTAGAGGAAGATATGGAAATGACTTACTGTCGAATACATCTGCGATTTCTCGATTCAATAATGGGGCGTCTTTATTCTGTTCCAGACTCAAATATGTACTTCTGTACTTTTCCGGTACTACTTTCTGGGGAATGATGGGAGGAATCGAGAGGTAAACACCAGTTAATGGTGGAGATAAATTTTCATCTCGATATAAATGTGAGACCACAGATGCAAAATTAGCACCGGCTGATATTCCTCCAACTAAGAAGCCCTTGCTCGGGTCGATTTGAAGCTCATCTATATTCGAAGCAGTCTATTACATTAGTGTGCACTCCAGACTATCATTTGTGATGGAACACTTACCCATTTCAATGCATCATACGCATCATTCACTCCGGTGGGAAATGGATGTTCCGGCGCAAGTCTATAATCGACATTGATGGCTACTCCTCCTAACTCCGTCCACTGTCTACATAGAATAGTTTCATTATCCAATCCACCTAAACAAAATCCACCTCCATGATAGACGACAAAGACAGGGCTGCCTCCACTGGGAGGATTCTTCGGTCTATGGATTCGAATTTCAATTGAGGAACCATCTCGAACCGGTATTTGACGATCCTCTTCAATGAATGAAATTTCTTTTAATGATGCTGTGTTGACTGCAACTTGTTCCTTTTTCGCGGCCTTGAGACGTTCCCTCAGTTCTGAGACATCGGTATTGGCATCAATCCTACGGTTCACAGGTGAAATCCTTAGAAGCTGTTTCTGTTAGTATCAAAGAACAAGTACAAATGGAGTATATTTTAATATTTACCTCTTCTAATTCTGGGTTGATATTCGAAAGTCCAAGAAGGTATTCTGGAGAATGCATCTTGAAATTATATGAGGGTGATGTGGTTTACGAAAGTATCAAAACAGTGAGAGATATAAACTTAATACACCCAGGGACATGGAAAATCCCCATTTATTCCTTAGTTCCGATGGTATGGGACGATAAGTGGGGTTGCATCCCCCCCACAGCTTCGTAAGTATTACTACTTTGAGAAAAGTTACTTTTGACCGCGACCACAACCATGAACACAATCTTTTGAAAAGTTGGAGAAAAGATGTTAGGGAGAGAGTTGATTCGTTAATTGAACGAAGCGATTAAGTGGGAAATGATATACGAAATGGGACGAACATCATAATCATACATGGCATCATTGTGGTTCCATTGTTCTTTCACTCGAAAGCTTAATGTTATGAAAACGCGTAATAAGGAATGATATCAGTTATTGATGGCTTTCCGACCGATTAGTTTCTCAAAACACAGTATCTCAAACCAAACGCCTTTAACACGCTTGTATCCAATCAATCATGTAAATAAATAACTATAAAATATTGTCAGCTGAATTTCCCCAGAACATATAGGAGAAATATGACACATAGGCCTAGGGCAGGACTCTTCGTTCTTTCAGTCATGTATGTCAGACCATTTAATGACACCGGGTAATTCGATTCAAGCCTCTAAGGAACGAACACCTTATCAGGCATTGGATTGATTACTATCAGTTTGTCCCCGTCCTTGCAAGCTTGCTTCCATCATAAATCATGATAACGAGATGAGACATGCGATAACAGCTGGCAACCTGCGTGAGTCTGAAAAAAGTCCCTGTTATGGCGAACTTGGCAAGGGTGATATGAATTCTACATTAGCTTGCAGAGCATCAAGGTTTTAGGGCTATGTCACCGCGTTTGATAGCCTTAGACCAACAGTTAGGTAAACAGATACACGATCAGGAGCCACGGAAACGTGTCATATCCAGCGAATCAAATATGACAAGACTGTCGTCTACTTAACGTTATCTCAATTGACGCATCAGTTCTCAAGCCACCTGTGGCTGGTGATGAGCAATCAAGCACGTCTTTTGGGTGCCACTTTGAAGAATCAACCTCACTGTACATATGTTCATCATATAAATATGTGCCAATCATTAAGATGATAATAATTAATAGATAATCCGATCCGATCCGATAGACAGAATATATCTCCTGACTCACCCGGTGAACTTCATTGTACATATATATAACACAACTAATAACCTTAGATACTAGTAATGGGCTCAATCTACAGTCTTAATACGTACGAACAATCTTCCACAACTCAAAATGGTCTCTGCATATTCCTCTGAACAAATCGATCTCTACGAAGAATACATTTCTCTTCCTTCACAATATCGGCAGAAAAATAATCCTCCACTAACTCTCGACTATTTAACATCCTTACACATTCATCAAATCTCCGCTATTCCTTACGAAAATCTACTATTGCACTATTCACCCGACCATTCAGTATCTCTAGACCCTCAAAAACTCTTCACTAAAATCATAACCAATGCTCGAGGAAGAGGTGGATATTGTCTAGAAGGTAGCACATTCTTCAATCATGTATTACGAGCACTAGGATTCCAAGTATATACGGCTGGTGTCAGAATACGACGTAGATCTACACACGATGGTGTTCCGCGCGATGATTATATCGGCTGGTAAACCCCTATCCTCGCTTACTACCAACCTCCTCAAAACTAACAATCCTCCAGGTTCCACATCGTAAATATAGTCACACTCCCCAACGGCAACAGATACATGATAGACGTCGCCTTCGGCGGCGATGGAGCCACCAAACCCCTTCCCCTCATCTCCGGCCACTCAATCCACAATCTCGGAACCCAGGAAATCCGTCTAGTATATGAGACTATCCCGCAACAAACCGATCAATCCAAACCCCTCTGGATATATCAATATCGCAACGATGCCGAAAAAGAATGGAATTCCTTTTACGCATTTAGCGAACATGAATTTCTGCATGAGGATTTTGAAATTATGAATTATTACGTGAGTACGAATATGAGCGAGAGGAATTTTCAGACGAAAAATGTTTTGGTGGTGGCTTTTGTGAGGGGGAGGGATGAGCGTGGTAGGGTGATGATTGTGGGGAAGAGGATGTTGGTTAATGGGGTTGTGAAGGAGAATTTGGGGGGGAAGACGAGGATTGTTGGGGTTTGTGAGGCGGAAGGGGAGAGGGTGAGGGTTTTGAGGGAGGTTTTTGGGATTAGGTTGTTGGATGAGGAGATTGCTGCTGTTAAGGGGAGGTGTGTAGAGTTGAGGGGTGAGGGGGATGGGTCAGGTGCTGTGGGGGAGACAGAAAAGTAATGCGATGGGATGGGTACTAATGGTTAGTGATTGTCTATGATGGCAGGATTCATGAGTTTCTCAAACTAGAGGACACTTAAAATAGAGATCACTTGAGTTAGATACTTGGTTGAGCTGAACAATTCGCTGTCTAAAACTTTGGAGGTATTCTCCCAAACAGACAGCCTTCCCAGCAATTTTAACGGCTCTCCAACAAGGTGGTTTGGGGCAAAGAAAAAGATCTCATTGTGAATCATATTGAACTTCCCTCTGATATTCATCCTATGATATAAAACAATGAACATGTATGCATGAAATAAAACAAATAAAACAAAGGGAAATAATGTTAGAAAAAGTAACTTGCATAAAAAACAGTCCACGCAGAACAAAAGTAAACACAAATGAACTAATCAAAATGCAAAAGATGATATCAATAAACCCGAGATTCAAATCCAAGAGTAAAGTCTTCGATCAGATAAATAATAAACAGCCCAATGAAAAGAACGATGATTATTATAGGAAAGCCAGCTTCTATTCCATCAAGATATGAATCAAATCAGTAAAACAATACAAAAATATTTCAGATATAAAGTAAATTGGGAGGGAAAAATTATATCTCGAGAAAAACAAAGGAATACCTCAAATATAGAAGGAAAGGACATACAAGGTATGAAACAAATCTCCAGAGAAAGAAATTTAAGAAAACAAGAATAACAATAACCAAAAAAATAGATTATGGCTTTTAGCTTAGCTCGACTGTGTAGTCGCAAAGGGTATGCTAGCTTGGGGACTAAGATTCCTAGCGGCAACGTAACTTTGATGAGGTACTCCAGATCATCTGTGTCGTAAAGCCGCACTGAGATGTGGTATTCGTGCTGCTTTTCTGGTGGTGGTTGCTTTTTTAGTTGTGTTGTCTTGGTTGCTGGCTTGGTAGTTACTGGCTTGGTGGTTGTTGATTTTATGGAGGTTTGACTTTTTATTGTAGAAGTAGGTTTGGATGTAGTTTTTAGCTTGGTGGTGCTTGACTGCGGGGTAGTCGATGATATTTTACTTGAGATGGGGGTGTTGGAAGTTTTGATGGTGCTAGAATTTGGGGTTGCTTTACTTGACGTATGTCCAATGGTTGACTTGATGGTGGTGCTGGAGCGAGAGGTATCTGGATTAGAGGTTGAAGTCGCTTTTTCTGTTGTAGACATACTTTGATTTGGCGATGCTGTTTTGGCTGGAGGCTGATCGGGAGGCCGTGATTGGCACAGGTGTAATAGATGTTGAGGGGAGGACGTACGTTGTTGTAAGCGTGAAGGTGGCTTAGCAGCTGGATGAGATAGCAGAGCGACGAGCGTATTTAGCCATCACATCACCCCATCTACCACGTTGTGTAAATCTTTTTGTAGAATATGGATCGTCTGAATCGTCACAGGCCATCGAGGCCGCTAGCAACTTTAGGTCGACCATATTACGGGCTGGCCCAGAATTAGTGCCAGGCTGAGGTCTTACTGCAATGCCATCTGAAGAATTGAGGTATTGATGTCAGCGTGATCTCTTGTGTGTAACCCAGAAACTAATGAGATGATACCAATAACCTTTCAATCAGTTTTCTACGTAGTTGGAGGTCTTTGATAGGATGATTCTTATAAGCGAGGGAAAGTTTGTCAACTTGCTCAAGTAATATGTTACACCGAGGCGTGTGGCTATCGGTCGGCATTTTGTATAACAGTTCTGTCTTCCTTTAATGCCATTACTATGGGCCCCATGAACTGCCATGATTGAGTCGGCTGGATAAGGGAATTCTCCTGGTTGTACATATAGTACCGCCCTGAGTCTCCCAAATGAAGTATGCCCCATCCTCTGCAAGTATTGATCCTATATCTGTATTTCCATTGTCTATCTTGGCCGACCACCAATAAGGAGCTTGTGGATCGTCTGTGCTAACGGCAGCAGAATATATCTGATCCTTCGCAAGACTTCGTGGAATAGTCGACGCATATATTCTACCCGTCCTAGGGTCCAACATTGCGGCCATCAGCCTGCTACCCGTCTGGCTTGTTTTAAACTTTGATTTTCCATATTTAGTGTTAATCCTACAATCTGTTAGCATACTCAATGGCCTTAATGTTTGAAACACTTTATACATATGATATCTGGGACATCGTTGTTATCTATTCTTGAAGTTCTAGGTTTCTATGGAAATCCATCATAACCATTGAAATGGGCTGAACTAGGGGCTTCTTACCACTCATATCAGGACTTTGCAACATTGAGCACGTCATCATAAGTGTGACTCTGGTGATCTTCATATTCAAAGATATTATACCATGTAGGAGACCTCTGCCAATTTCCCCCTGGTCTAAAGGCTGCATCCTCCCATATTTTCATTTCCCGGACATTGGGCGAGACATCTACAGCAATAGCGTAGCTGAAAAATAGGACGAGTCCTGTAAAGAGATGCAGAAAAAGCATTACTTGAGGAGCTGGATCAAAGATAGTTACAAAGGGGAATTGTTAAAGTTTTGATTTATGAGATTGAAACGTGTAATTAGAGTCTTTGCATGAGAGATACTAAAACATGCAGAAACTTTTGCTTAAATAGTGAAATGCACTCACAGGATGCTGCGAAAAAATCTGGTTTTTAACCAGTAGACCTATCTTTAGACACGATTTTCAAAATTGATGCATTAATCTCAACTTGAACTCTAATTTTAGCATTTTAACGAAGGATTTCATGGACCATGTTATCATTCCGAGGATACTTCCTCATAGTAAATTACTGGGCACTCGTCGAAGCTTGAATGCATAATGGGAGCACTCACGATTTCAGCTTCATTTCCAACATTTCTAAAAGAATTGTTGGTAACATTGAGCAAACATGTGGGATTTAAATCCTCTGTTAGCTCCTGAGCCTCCAACCTATCTACATCTTACATTGAATGAGACCGCGTTTTCACATGTAATTGGGAGTTTATTCGTTCCTATGTACGAACTATAGAGCACCTGAAAGTTGGCTGACTTGAAGAGGATTGAGGGTAATCCGACATTATGGTAGCGAACCAGAGCCCTCATAGATTAGCAATCTTTCAGACTATAAGCCTTTAAAGCCTTTCTTCAAGTGCATTCAGTCGTCTCGCGAGGAATAGCTGTGTCAAAGACGTCGACCAAATCATCAAGGGCGAGCGCTGAAGAATCATAGTTGATGACACACACGCAATGCTCCTCACATTTGGGCGGTTGACTATCACGGATTTTCTGCAGTACCGTATACATTTCGGCCGATCATGGTTATCGCGATATTGTGGTTGGGAGAAAGGCATCGTATACATTCGGCCAATCATGCAAAACGCCATGATGTTTGTTATTGGGCTTAACCCCAACTGGTATCCACTCCACTGCCACCATAGTCTGCGGTCAGCAAAGTAGCCTTACTAATTTAACACGAACCTTGTCAGTGATCATCTAACACATTCAACTGATAGAATGCCGGAAGATTTAACTAGTAGGAGATTTGGTGAGGAGGAAAGTTACATTCTATTAATAATTACCCACCTTCTCCGAGGAAAGTACGTGGAATCTCTACTTGTTTGCGGATTCTTCTGAGTTCTGACTGCAGTCAACGCTCTTTATTCAATCTCTATCTCCTCTGCTGTCGTTTCCGACTGCCAACATATTCTCAAATGAACAGCCCAAATATGCATAACCATCATCCAAATCTCCTCTCCTTGCCACAGCCAACTCGACAACGTATTTTCCTTTATTCCGGAGTAATTGTCGACCGATTTGAATTGGCGACTATGTCGAAAAGAGTACGAAAAATATGAGAAATGCTTCGCTGATGCAGTCAGCTGGAACCTTCTCTTAACTTGCCGTTCAATTTATGCCGAAGTGGGTGCTCTGGTATATTCCAGGAACAGGTTTTTTCTTCGATATAAGGATACTCTGAGTCTCTAGGCTCTCATGAATCTTACTCCGGCATCGCTATCATCACTTACACAACTCTCAGTACACCTCAGAGGCACATCATGTATAATTCCCAACAAACACAGCGCTGGGGCCCGTTGCTGCGTGGCACCTCACAAAAAGAAATATTCAACTGAATGTTGTCATCAAGAGCACGATGAGCCTTTAGGGACCTCTTCTGAAAATGAGGCGATCGTCGTTGAATGGCAGCGTGCCGGCCGCTATATCGCATCTTGCATCAAGCCTTCGGTTCTGAAGCTTTATTTTACTTGCGATGTGGAAAATCTGGAAGTTGGACAACGGGTTGTAGATCCATTTCGAAGCATGCCTACCCTTGCAGATTGCAGTATCAGACTTAGCCATGGGCATCACGCACTTCTTCAGGGTCTCGCTGTTGAGACCGCAGTCCTGGTGAAGCAATGGAGAACTGCTCCTCCAGACGATGAACCCACGTTTAGATTCATGGATCTACCACAGGAGCTACGTTTACAAGTCCTAAAATACACCGACCTCGTTACTCCTTTGAAGGAGGTGGAATGGAATCCAAGAGATAATTTCTATCTGCACTACAGAACTACCATATGTCTTGAGGTCTGTGGCGAATATGATATGTGCAGGGACTAAAAACAACATTATAGCTGCCAATTTCGTAATTGTTAGGATATGGAACATGATTCTGGTTGTTTTTGCCCACGTTACCATGCCAGTTACTCATCTAGATGTCACTGCTGGTGTCAGCCCACGCCACTTTTTCTCGTATGCCGTACTTTGTATGAGGATGCTCGTGCTGTGTTCTTTTCAATGAATCATTTCGTCATCACACCAGTGACTGGTTGTACCGAGCCCGCCGAGACTCCAGATCGCCTTGAGATACTCATATTTTTGAAGGATGCTCTCCCTCCTGCTGCCTTGCAGTATCTAAAAAGTCTTGAAATCGTGTTTCCTCCATTTCGTGACGATTATCTTAGGCCTCATGAGTCAGCCTACGATCAATGGTTGCAAGCCATCGACTATATGTGTCAGCTCAATCTTCCAATTTTAAGCCTCTCGGTCAGCATGGCTGGACCATTGGATGAAAGATATGTGTCAGGGGGGCGTTTCCGAGCAGTGATGAGTGTAGAGCAAGCGGATGCTATTATTCAGGTATACTTTAGGATAATCCAACCATTATCCAAGCTGAGACAGAATAGACTTCAAGCCTTCTTTTTAACATTGGCTTCGCCCCTGGCTAACAGTACAAGGATGTGTACCCGACATGACCAACAACTTCTGTATTGTAAAGAGTTTGAAAAGTCTATAATTTGCAAAGCTAAACAGGCTGAGTAAATGGTGATGGGTGAAGGTTACGATAGCGCCACGGCGCAGGACAGGGCTCATGGACAAAGCCGATGGTTACGAGAGAAAGGATGTTGTGATGATTCCTAATGAAGAGAAGCACAAGTTCATTCTCAGGTTTTTTGAGCTTTAGGTTCTCCCGGGAAAATAAATTGTCTTCATAGTTGATTTTCTTCGATATGGAAGTATTGACTAGCAGTAAAAATTCAGGAAGACATGTCGTGCTTAGAGTCTGCAGTTCAATCATATTTCATTTAACCCACACAAAAACATTCCTTATGAAAAAGCATCGATTCTTCCCGTGGTTGCTGTAGATTTACTTGGTGGCTGATTTTGAGGTTTTTCATCAAACTTCTCATTATAGATTTGGCATGTATGTAGTCTGCAACATATCTCGCTCGACGATTTTTTGACATCTACAGAAATCACTCTGGAAGTACTGGAATTCGGATCATTGAGTCTACTCGCTAGTTAGTAACTAAATATTACAAGCAGATACGCTCATTCAGAAGTTCTGAGATCCAACATTCCCTTCTGACAATTTTAGGCAACTATTACACTACGCTAGAAATTCCGGAATATACTCGATATGCCAAGTAACGAGTTACCTATCAGTCACTGCCCTGGACGGAGTTTAAGAAACGTTACTTGATTAGAACCAAGCATGTTAGCACGACTTCCCTTTATGTTCGATATTGACCGGCCAGTTCACATTTTTTTACAGGGAAGCGAATAGACTTATGTCGATAAAACTAAGATCAATCACATAGACGGCTCTTCTGAGATCTGGAAAGATACTAAGACTTATGCACTGGAGGCAAAGACTAGTTACTCCCATCTTCGAGCTGCGGGTATTTTGTTCAAATTGAGAAATAATCACTGATATTAAGCCAGCATCATATTTTCATACTTGAACGTGGCATCTCAACTGCAGTTATATACTATCACATCTCAGCACTCGCAATAACTTCTTTATGCCGTTGCCTTCCACACCCACGCTTCTATCAATGGCACTAATCGCATCTTCCCCCTCCCCCCCCCCCCCCCCCCCATAAAACTAAGACGCGCATTCCCGAAACCGCTCAGTGCCGGCAAGGTGAAGCCAATTCATTGTCATCCCGATTTACCTCATAGAAGCGACATTAAAATAGTCATAATACGCATGGAACGAAGCTTCGCTTCCCATCATCAACACCGCCATCTCTACCAAATTTGTAATATGTCTGACGGTTTCAGCTTGCTGAATGCAAGATCTTAAATTCATTCTAACGATGGTAACAATTGATTCAATAAGGTTTAGGGTAGGCTCCGTTAAGGTGAATAAGTGATGGAACTGGTTGTAGTCTGTAGTCCGTACGGACATGCAGCACCAGTTCCGATAATTCGATTTGGGAATGGAGGACTTTCGGGCTCGAGTGTTATTATTGCTTTGGTTAGGTTTGGTTGGTGGTAGCTAATTCCCAGCTGTATTGGACCGCCTTGAGAGTGGGTGATGAGAATTGCGTGATCGATTCCATCGGGGAGAACAATGCCGGCTTTGACTATGTCGTGGCTACCTTGATACTGTTTGTTGGGTCTGAATTTCGGAGGCGTGAAATGCGTCGAAGATAAGGCTCACCTGGTATCTCAATTCCCGGCCATTGCCAAACATTAGATTGAATAGAAACTTGCAGAAGGGTGGCATACTTTACCTGAGTGTGGAGATATGCTTGCTGCCAAAGCTTGGCCACTTAAAAGTGGTCGCCGGCCAAGTTATTCACGGAACTATCTCCAAAAAACCCAGGAGAGCGGCGCCTTTAGTTGATCTGTCATGTACACGGTATAATCTTTATCCGGGAATATGATGCTCGCCTGCTCGACCATCAAATCCGGGTATTAGAACAAGTTAACAGCACGACCTAGCGATTGCTATACCACACACGCAATCAACAGCCAATACTATTCGTCTTCTCACAAATCTCTCCTCTCCTCTTCCCTCCTCTGCCCAAGTCCGGAAGGAAGAGAGAATAGGAGACTCAGAACACTAACTCTTAGCGAACTCCTTGTAGCTAGCCGATCGGCCGAGATATAACCTTGACGATTGGTTGATAATAGATAAAATTCAACTGGGTGACTCCTCTTCTATGGCTAGAACTTAATCCCTGACACGTTTGTAGGAATTTTGATGCCATTGTAGATTGCCAGTGATATCTCGGTAGGCATTAAGGAAAATCATGATAATACTACTGATACCGATAGTTCTACTCGAAGACTTTACTTTATTGTATGTATAAATTAACTACACACTAGCTTGTATAGTCTGAAGCCTGCAGAACTAGCAGAACATGCCAAGTCTGCCGCAATTATCTCGCCGAATAAAGGTTTTCGATGCTTGGACTGGATGATCTTTGAGCAAGGAGAGAAATTCATGGTTGTCTTTGGTGGCCTTGATTTGACGTGTTTTTTGCATGAGACGATACTTATAGCTGCAATCAGCTGTAGCCACCTGAGAAATGATTCTTCTTTGTGTCTCTCCTGGTGTCACAATTAGAATTTAACTCAAGACCATACAGCAGCCCAAGATATGACCTACCCCGCTGTTGTTCTTTGCTCCGCAAGATCTCCTTTAATGTAAATTCCCTTGAATTTTTCGCCTCAATATAGTGACACATCGGGCTTCACTCTTAACTGCTTCACAGTGGTCTCAGAATGTTTGCACCACATTGTCGAGTTGTGCTCGAAGAGTTGGAGACATCGGATTTCCCAATCGCTCTACGAAAGAGGATTTCTGCCCCATTAGTACACCTTTGAACGTTGAACAGAGAACAATTATATCGAGGTACGCTGGGGAGAATGTCTGAGTAAACTTCGGATATTTGTCTTGATCAAAAGCTGTTTGGTGGTTCCCTATCTTGCATTAGAATACAAAAATGCAGACAAACGAGTTTCACTTACGAAAACGTGGAAGTACATCCCGATGCGAGCAAAATTGTCTATCATACGATCATGGAACTTTTCGTAACTGCTAGCCGGTACGAGCACAACACGAATACTCCCTCAAATCGAAGCAAGGAACATCGGGACAATGCTGGTGAAAGTATCCATCGCCGCTCCGTAAGCTTGAATGGATTTCGTCAAAGGACTGAGAGCACTGAGAATGGCTCGTGTCCTATGGTTTTTCTGATCCGTCTGCTAGATACTACTAGCCTTATAAAATAGGTTTTCCGGTGTAATTTCGTTGAAAAGTGCCTGCTCAGCAGGACCAAGCTCTTTGAAAAGGCGATCTCTGGCGATGAGCCATGGGTCATGAGGATTGGTTGACATTGCCATAGATTTGTAAAGCGGGTTGTAAAATCAACAATATTGTGTTAAATTGGAAGTAATCAAGAAACACTTCCACAGATGGATCGCGAGTATCATTGCCCTGTGGGGTAGTGCAGCCTCGTGATATATAGAATTCCTGAAATTCATGTAGGACAAAACTGATCCTGTATTGGCAACGGCTGTCTCAATCATCACCTGACAGGTAGTGACTACCAAGATTGCGTTCTAGCCCAATGAATATCCAAGCTCGTGTCTTTTTCACGTATTAAAGCAATTGAGAGCTTATGCTAAGAGTTTTATTAAGCCAAGACACAAATCTACCAAACACAGCCAACATATTCCATCCAAATATCCCAACATCTTCTTCTGCAACTCCTCGAAGCATCGCGCTCTATACCGAACAAATCGCATTCTCGGTAAACACAAATACACATACATATGCGAAGTTTCATTGCTGGAATTCGAATCTCCGCCGAAAACCATTAGGAACAACATGCGGTCGCGACTCTGGCGTCACTGAATGTCTCATTGCCAATTCCACAATTCAGCACAAACTTCTGTCTGAAAACCAACACTAACGCGCCATTCAATTGACGTCTCATCCTCGAATATAGAACATTAGCATGCAAGCTGCGTGCTCCATAACATGTTACTCGATCAATAAATGAAGGGAGAGTGAGAACTCTGTCAAACACTTACCATCGGAGAAGTGGGAGCATCAAAAATCACCCCTTTTTGTCCCCTCAAAAACCTTACTTGATTCAAGAGTATCTTGATACCAGTCTATGGCAACCTACATCCTCCTCCATAGAAGCACCATTTAATGAGACGCACTCCCGCTCTAGCAAAGAGTTTTACTGGTACGATCTTTTTCCCTATCCGCAAATGAGCCTTCCAATATGTGGATGGTCGGACTTCTATAAATCTGTTATGCTCACAAATCTTACATTCTTGCATGACAAGTTCCCAGTCAGTCTGTCAGCATCTATAAACTCGCAAATATTCGAAAATACCGAAAACACCGACCACTACGGCTGAAAGCTGATTGCCGACCTTTACCTTCATTCAGTCGGAAATTCCATCGGATCCACACACGGCGGATACCCCATTTTCAGAGACTCGCTTGTAAAACAATTTCATCACGAAAGTTTCGTGACGAAACTGAGGCACCTGCATGATGGCTCCATTTATCCCCGGTAATAAACAAAGCTAGCCGTACATACCGATGTCAGCTCCACACCCGCGTGAAAAGTTTCAAACAACGTTTCTTGGTACCGGGAGCTCGCCCCATATCTTAATATTGTGCCTGGACAAAGTCAAAGAGCAGACCCATCTTCAAGACTCAATTTGTGTGTGGGGTTACCAGTATGAGTAGAATTTGCAGGAGAGTAAGACTGTCTGTAACGAGACATGCAAGAGGCATTCAAGAAAGACCGAGCAGCACATGCTTTCGCGCATCGAGGCCAAGATGCAGATATAAACAATTCATTTAGGCAAAATTGCAGGTGCAAAGAACAGACCATCAACTCACCTGGCAGAATTAGTCAGAATCGACTTGGCCGAGTAGGATAATTTAAGGATTTATTAATGGGGTGAACCAGAGGGACAATATTCTATAGACCCCATTTTAGAAGTGGATTGCGTAAAAAGCTTCTTCGTCCTGTTTGAAGTGGGGAATTGGGAATTGTGAATGGATGTGGTATCACAATCTGGGACCCATTTAACCTTGGCTCTCCAAAAACAACGACAATTGTGTTATCAAAATCCTACCGCTAGATGCGACGTGATTATCAGATAGAGGAGAGCGACATTGAACCGATGACCGGAGACTTAGCTGGTCCATGAGTAGTCATCATAATAATACCAACACGAAGAAAACTGCCGCAAAAGTTGTTCATGATGATCGGTAGTTGTTTGATGACTCAAATCCACGGTTGTCTCAGATGATACGGTATTTTGAGATGCCGGACCGCTTGATATTTTGAGGATTTCGCCCTTGGTGACATTGAGTGTCTGTATTATCCAAAGTCCGACGGAAGAGTTCGTCATGGTTGTCAAACTCCAGTGTAAGGATTGAGATTGATCTTCTATCCGTTACACCGCCCATGGCCAGACGCGCTTGATATACAATTTTGCTTTTTCCCTTGGATGGGTGGAGAAATAACGGCAGTCTTGTAAACTGAGACATCTTAATATCACTCGGATCAACGGAGTCCGTTCGCAAACGCAGACAGGCACTCCCAGTGACAACCTACCGGTTCCAAAAAGCAAACAAAAAATGATCAATACCGTGCACCGGGTGGATCTAAGTACTTCTAGCTGTAAATGACGGTAACATTTTGCCGGGTGCACGGTATCTGTCACTAATGCACCACCGGCAATTGGAAACTAAAAAGCAAAAGAAAGCGAAATTGGCTTTGATTATCTGTTGTACTATCGTATAATTTCTTCTTTCTTTCCTGCTTTACCAATTAGATGGTCAGATTATCCAACTTCCCGATATGTAACGACTCCCTTCCATGACGTCAAGGAGCTATCATTACCAAACGTACGGCACGGTTCCTGGCCACTGACCCGAATCTGACAGTCTCAACGAACTAATCTAGTATTTGGGCTTTTGTATAAAAATGCAGAATCGCAATATCAAATATCCGAAGGCAATTATATTTCCCGTGAGTCCATATCCAACATTCTACATGCTCCTGGTACTGGTACTGCATTTCCAATAAAAACTTTAGCACAGGTAGCTAGGTACATTACCAAGGTAAGTTACATTCGATGAACGGCATGAAAAAACAATTTAACACACATCTAGGCACCTCATAGAACGTTATCAATTCTGGTTGGTAAGATATTGTGTGTTGGTTGAAGTACCCTGCCAAAAAAGAGCTTGAGCATTGGTTTTTCTTTTAGGTACATACCTCCTCTCTAAAATTAGGCGATTTCCCATACTGCGATTGCTAGGTATGTTGCATGAATTTTGTGTATAAAAGGCCCGGATGTAGATATCTAGGGCTGAAAAATTACGTCTTTCGTTTGGGCGAATTGATGTATGCACGTATGTACGTTCTGGCCGGGGTTCGGGTATTTTGTATGGATGTTTACTGGCTGGTGTATGTGCCTACAAGGTATGTAGGCCAGGTACATACATGTACGACGTATCGAATCAATGGCTCAGCGTCGTTCACTTTTATGCTTGTAGTATCTGGGCTTGATCGTCAAGAGCAGCAAACGTGGTAGAAAAATATTATTATTGGCTATCCTCTTGAGAAGCTGAAACTTACTGTGAGGCGTACATGCGTGTATATGCAACGGGGAAGTGCTATGTATGCACGAAATATGTAAGTAAGTGCGTGACCACTTGCAGACCCTGTTCATTGTGGCGTTTCAAGGGCGATAGTTATTACAGTTACAATATCTATCAAACAGTGCCAGTCCAGTTGAATCTTAATCGGTTGAATCCCGGCCTTGTGGCTTGACTAAATCGGAGGATTGTAGCTTGATTTTGGAGTAGACTAGTAATCCGGGTGTTACATTACTGCAATACTTGCAGTGAAAACGGCCCGATTTAGCTTGAATGAAGATATTAGGGATTCTACTATATATGGTAAGAGTGAGGACATTTTGAGTTTTCACGATTCTTAATACGCAATATTGTTGGCCTAGTGATCCGTGCTGGCGGCTTGTTTGTAGTCGGAGCGTAGGCGCGAGATTAAAACTATTAACAGTAGTGTGCATTGATAATCGATGAATACAGTTGGAATTGAAAGGTCTATCTACCGTATACATCGTTGTCCATGTCGATTAAACTTATTCGTATATGGTGCTGAAAAATCTTCAAGCAAGAAGACCCTAGTTTTGCGGGGTGAATGACGCGCGCCGGGACGGGAAGTTGACCGATGGATTGGCTGATGCAAGGTATCATATATATTATTTGCAGAAAGCCGTAAGAATCATGTGACAGCCTGAGCATGATGACCGATATGAAAAGATGAGAAATCTAGGCAGTTGGGCTAGAGCTCATGTTAGTTCGTTTATGAATCGATTCGCCAACAACTAGTTTTAGCTTTACATTGTTTTGGTCAAGATCATTATCATTGACTAGAGAAGACGAACGGAGGGTTAGATACCTGAGGGGTTAATTAGAAGATCTTCAATTGTCTTTTCTGCTTTGGCATGCTTATTAGTGAGCCCACAGACTCGCATGGCCGTGAATCTACGACTGATCTAGCAGGCAAAGGGTGTGACGCACAAGAGCCGTAGTAGAGCTGAATAAACAGGGTCAATTATGTTCCTTAGAATTTATAATTGAAGAATTATGGCTTGTAAGGAGCGATTAGATATATATACACAAATACTCATTTGTAGATTGCAGGGTTATGTATATATGTTATTAGGGTTACCATTTTACTATACTAAATCGTATAATTCGTAATGTATATATATGGATGATTAATTTATAAATTGATATAGGAGATAAAAGGTATCATATAGTTAATCTTTTATGGTTTACAATTTGTGATACTATTCTCTCCTTCGGAAAAGCTTGTCCTTAAGTATTTCATTCCTTTATTCCATTGCTATTTCATCGGAAACCAGGTTTTGTAAAGATTCATAAGCTCTAAATCAATTAGATTGGTCATTTTGGTTGATTTGATCAATTTACTGGAAATTAACCAAATTAACCAAAATTATCAACCAAATTGACCAAAATGACGAATGAATTGATCAAATCGATTAAATCGTTTATCAATTGGTTAAATTAATATTGATTTGTATTCTCCTTGATTTAAGGAATCTCTAAAAGGAAAAAGTTTTAATAGAAAAGGGAAAAAGATTAAATTATAATATAGTGATAATAAATGATTAATATAGTCAATTCCGAAATCGATTAAGTTAATCGACCAAATTGATCAAATCAGCTAAATTGAACGAAATCGACAGGGGTGATGTTATATTTCGTTTTTATTATATTCAAGCTTTCCTTTGTATGATTTTTGAAATGATTATAGGTATAAGTTTTTTTGAAGTATATTGTCTTTGTAGTGTCTTGGTGGTAGCAGTTTGTCTATTGTATAGAGCTCGGACCATATACGTATACGATTAAATTCCCTCGAATTTGTATAGGTTTTTGATCCTTTTACAATCGTATATACATACACTATTATAAAATTATAATATCTAGTTTGCTATATTGAAGAACATTTTTCTTTCTCTTAATTTTATAAATGAATCGTTATTTATATAATTATAATTATCCTTTCTATTTTTATAAAACTTTATTCAATCAATTAATCGATTAAAAGGACCAAACAATATTGGATTGGTCAAATGAAAATCATACAAGAGATACAATGATATTTTAAAATTGGAAATAGGATATTAGATAAGATCGGTATTGTTATTAAATTATAAGATTTTATATAATAAGATTTTTTATACTTTCTTTATTATTAGAATCTTTTTTATTTTCTATTCTGAATTATTAATTATATTAATAGATGGAGATGGTTCGAATATTTGATTAGGAAAAGAATCGTTATATATTTTGCGTAATCGATCTGAAGGGAAAATAAAATGAATTTTCATTATAATCGAAAGTTCGAATTTAAAAGAACTTTTAGATCAATTAATGATCTTGAATCTTTTTTGAATTAGGAAGTCCAGTTTTTCAGATAATCTCTGAATAAAATAACTTTTCATATTGAATTATATATAATCTCTAATATCGAAATCGATTTTATACTGATAAGCATTCGTGGATTTCGATATTTTGGTTTGGATATACAATAGGCCTTCTTTTGTTTGTATAAAAGTTAATCTATTGCATTCTACGTATATACAGGCATTATATACATTTATATCATCTGTTGGCTTATTAACGTTTTCCTTCTATTCCCATGTACGTTTCAGTACATGCCTATATAGAGTTTCGTAAGGTATAAACCCTTCTAAAGAGTTGTATGGAAAAGTAAATTGTGTATAATCCATCATAAATAGGAATTCTAATTAATCGTTTTGATAATAATTAATAAACAGCCTTAATTATTATTGAAAATATTGATTATAGATTTCAGTTTGATCATCGGTTTAAGGATGGTAAACAATGGATAATTTGAAATCAATTTCTAGGATTTGATTGAATTCTTTTCAAAATTATAATATAAATTGGGGACCATAATCTAATACTATAATATTAGGGGGACCATAATATCGATATATATAATAAAGATATAATTATATTTGAACTCAAATATTGATTGATTTGTAATAAGGTATAAAAATAGCCTGCTTTGTTAATTGATCAATAATAACTAAAATATTATTATATTTATATTTATTTTTATTAAAACTATAATAATCTATAGTAATATATTATCATATTTAATTAGGAATTGGAAGTGGATATAATAAACTGGGGATATAATTATATAGAACGGAACTACATTTGTAAATATAACAATTATATATATATCTAATTATAATATCGTGTATTCTGGGCTAATAATATTGTTAAGATAATAAGAGATAGGTTTTGTTTATATCAGAATAAACAATGGAAACAGAATTATAGGTTTCACGAATTAGGTAAATTCGAAGATTATCGATGTCGAACATTACCAAATGGTTATCGTAAAGTAAGAGGTCATTTTGGAGTGATATATATTTGTGATCTTGAATAGTTTGTATTCTGAGTACTAAAAACTATTTGTAATTTTATTTGCTTCGATAATATGATTAACTAGATCGAATCGAAGAGCGATTTCATTCAAATCGATATTAATAATCGCTGTTTTGTCTGGATAATACTTTTGTAAGGCTTTTCTTATGATTTCGGTATCAATTTAATTGTCTTTAATAAGTTGTTGGAGGCGATTCTTTTTTTTGGTATAATTCTAAAGGTCCAATTCATTAATCCGACAGATTAAAATATTGGTAAAAGGGTTATCTTTTCTAGGGCAATATATAATAATGAAATTATAATCGATTAGAACTTCTATTCAACGAGTTTGTCGGATGTTGAGAGTCTTGGTAGTTATAAAATATTCGAGGGCTTTATAATCGATATAAACCTTGATTTTATATAATAAACCGGCAAATTCTGTTTTTCAATAATTAAGAGATCGAATGATTAATAGTATTTCCTTATTATAAACTTTGTAATTCAGTTCAGCAGTAATTATAATCTTGAAGAAATAAATTATGGGAAATCAATCTTCGTTATATTATTATAATAAGATATTAATAATTATTCCATCGGATATATTTGTTTCGAGTATATAGGGGAGTCGATGATTATAATATTGCAGGAGCGGAATAGAGATAAGCTTTTTCTTCAAAATATTGAATACGTTTTGGTATACTTCGTTGAATATGAATTTAATGTTTACTTTAATAAGTTTGTTAAAAGGTTTTATTATTATATTGTAGTCCTTAATGAATTATCGATAAAAATTACAAAAACCGAGGAATGATTAAATCCCTTTCACTATTATCGGAAAGGTCTAATTCTCGATTATTTCAATCTTTTCAGGGTTTATTTCTACTCCTTTAGTAGAGATAATAAAGCCCAAATATTTGATATATATAATATTGAATTCGTATTTCTTGAGATCTATTTGTAGATCAACGGTTTCTAATCATTCGAGAATTAATTTAATATGAATTTAATACTCTTCTTCGTTTTCGGAATAAATTAAAATATCGTTGAAATATATTGTACAAAAAATATTTAGATAATCGAATAGAACATTATTCATATAATACTGATAGATTGCAGGATTATTCGTTAATCCGAATAATACAACCTTATATTTATATGATTTATATCGGATTCGAAAGATAGTATACTCTTCCAAAACAGGATCCATTTTTATACAATAGAAAGCTTAATGAATATCGAATTTGGTAAAGACTTTAGCATCGGAAAACCGAGAAAGTGTTTCGTCAATCAAAGGGAAGGGATATTGATCCTTATATATCAAGGAATTCAATAATCTGAAGTTTATACAGAACTTCAAATTACTATTGGATTTCTTAACGAATAGGATAGGTATAGTATAAAAAGCTTGATTGAATTCAATTAAATCTTTGCTAAGGTTATTTATAATATATTCTTTAACGATTTCCAATTGTTCTAAAAATATTTTGTAAAACAGGCTATAATATAAAACTTATTCTTCTTTGCTTTTTAATATAATTTTATAATTATAAGATTAATTAAAAAACAAAATATTTGATTTATATTTGAAAAAGATTTAATGATATTATCGATATTCAGATAATATTTCAAATTCTGAATCGATTTCGGTTAATATTTGATTGAGTTTTTCTCGAACTTTTGTATTCTTGAATTCGGTTAGGGTAATCAGTATTCTCTCTTCTGTATATCGTTCATTCTATTAAGAGTTTATTATATCATCGGATTCTTTCAGAGTAATGATAAAGAGTTCAGTTTGTTTGTTTCTTTTGTATTCTAATTAGAATTTATTGGATTTGAGTATATATAAATCGAGGACTTTGAGCGATATATAGAGGAGGCATTTGTAGATCTGCAATAATAGTATAATTGATTAGAAAGGAAATAAATTGAATTTAAAAGGAATTAGGATTTCTTCTTTTTCAACAAAAGTCTATATTGCATTTATATTTAAAGATTTTTATTGTATATCATTAACTACGATTAATCTGTTCAATTATAAATCTCTTCGATTCCAATATTCTTTGAACTGGTTATCTCATCGATTAATATTTTGTTGGACTAATCGATCGATTTTTTATTTGCAAAAGGATAATTGGATAACAAAGAGATTATTCGAATAAAAGATAGTACAGGGTCTTTTTTTAGATTATTCGAAATATCGATTGAAGTAATCGAATTTCGTTTGAATCTTTGATAATCAAAGTCTATCTAAAATAATATTATAATTCCTTAATTCAATAATAAGGAAAGGGATAAAAGATTATTCATAATTATTAATCGTTAGATTAAAGAATATGAAATAGATAATAATATAGTCTTATATATTATTATACTTTTTAATTTCAATTGAAGTTTCAAACAATATAATTCTGAATTTAAATATAGGAAATAAATAAATAAAGAATATAATATTAATAAAAACGAATTCATTTGTTTTAGAATCAATAAATACTCTTGATCGATAAGTATAATCATTTTTCGAAAAATTATAAAGAAGGGTGAATGTTTCTTTTTCTATAAGTTTGATTAGATCAAGAAATCTTATATCCTGTATAATACTTAAAATAGAAACGGAATCTAAACGTTTGGTTTTAAACGTTTTTCTTTTTTTAAGTGGATATTCTATATGGCTTCAATTATAGCTTTTGGATTGAAGTTTTCTTCGGTATCCCGATATTCTTCGAATTCTTTTGTTTCTTTTTATACCATCTCGATTTCATTGAAGTTATCAATACAAAGTGTCGATATATATACTATTTCAGGAAAGAGAGAGAACAATGAGTATTTGAAATTCGAATAGTTATTAGATGTAACGAGGCTAATATATCTAAAAAGAATATTTCAGGGTGAAAATGGTTTCAGGAATATAGAGGTTCCAAAATTGGAATTGTTAGAACTCTGAAAGGGTTATAAGAGATTCGTAGTAGTCATTAGTTTACAAATAATTATAAGGGTTTTTCGTTTAATATAATATCGATTTCGTTTTTATAATGAAACTTCATTTTGATTTATTTTAGTGAATATATTCGCGAGTTCTTTTGTAGTTTTATAATCCTTGATAAATATTGCTACTATTTGCAAAAGAAAATCGGAAATCTTTTATTCGAAATCCTTAAATAAACTTTATTATTGGTAATCTCTATTTGGGTAATAAATAATTTGAACTTTTTATATTATTCTAGGAAATTGTTATGTCGAGTTATATTAAATATAATTTATATTTTGTATTGAAAACGAATATCATCGATTTCGACCGGGTTCCGATAGATCATTATAAATTATTCGATTAATTCGAGTACTATGAATTGGGGCATTCGTATATAAAGAATATGATAATATATTTGTACTTCCGATTCAATTTAATTAATTATATATATATAATATTACATTTCATTTTTAAATAATATAATATACAATTCAAATCGTTCTATAATCAATAATTATTACAAACTAATTTTAGATTCAATATTATCGTTAAGTTTAATAATAAGATTTGTAGATTTTGATATATATATATCTTGCTACAAATTGTAATTGATACAGGAATGCAATCTTGACCAATTAGATTGGTTTCTTGAGTAAAAGGACCCCTGATTATTAAATAGGTTGTCATTTCCTGAAAAGGAAGGAGACTCATCGAAGGGCCCCGAATGATCAGATCATCTAATTAAAGTTTTCTTCTTTTGATTTCAGGATCTTTGGGTTTGTTTAAATGAAGATCCTTAGATTTCGATTAAGGGAATAAAAGAAGTTCCAGGTACTATTGTTGACCTGGATATCTATATAGATATTATTTGGGTTTCAAAAGGAGATTATACTATTGTAGAATTTATTATCATTATAGTTTTCAATTGTCGATTCTTTTCTTTCAAATTTATAATTATTGTATAAAGATCTTATAATTGTAATAATGATTCGGAAAGAGTAATTGAATCATTGGGAATATTGGTTTTATATACTGGAATCTTCTTTTTATTAGTTTTCTTTCTTTCAATAATAATGTTATCCAATCTTATATTTATATTTTCTTCAAAAGATTGTTAATATAATTAAGGAAAAAGAGAAGGTTCTTCAGAATATGCTTTCGAAGGTTCGGAATATACAGAAGAAAAAGTTCGTTGCATTGTGAAAATAATAGTATATTTCTAAAAGGATTTATCTTCGTCGACTAAATCGGAATAGATCTTCTTCCTCTGAATATAACATTCGTAAAAGTTCACCTAAAAAGGTATTATTAAAATGAAGTATTATTTGAGAGGCCATCAAATAACCGAACACTTGTAAATGAATTGTAGATAATATAATGTATAAGAATCATAGTAGAATTGAATAAATAGGATCAATTATATTCTTTAGAATTTACAATTGAAGAATTATAATTCGTAAAAAGCGATTAGATATATATACACAAATATCCATTTGTAAATTGCAGGGTTATACATATACATTATTAGGATTACCATTTTACTATACTAAATCGTATGATTCGTAATGCATACATATGGATGATCAGCTCATAAATTGATATGGGAGATAAGAGGTATCACGTGGTTAGCCTCCTGTGGTTCACGATTCGTGACAAAGGGCACTGACAGAACCTCATAAGGCAGAAAACTAATCAGCGATCCTGATGTAAAGAACGATCCATTTTTCAAAAGATGGTCTTGGAAAACGCTGAATATACGACTAATAATAGGGGGCTAAATTAATCCCAGCGGGGTTCGAAATCATGAATGCATTGATGCATAGATGATGAATACCACTGAGATTTTCAAGTAGTGCTCAAGGTCTAGATTAGATTGATGTTGACAAAAAAACAGGGTAGTGAATTCAGCTATTGAGGGCTGTTTCGGCAACCACAATCTGTCGAATAATCCCTTCTTTTTTTCGAATAATCCTTTCTTGTTTGTGAAATATGTTTAGTAATTAAAGAACGGATTTTCTATAATATTTTGTAATTCAATAAATCGTTTTATAATATTTGAAAATATATTAAATTATTATTTTTTTAATTTATCAAATAATGAAATTTGTATAAAAAAATAGAATATAAATTAAAAACAATAAATATCAAAAAGATATCTTTATTTTTTTTTATCAAAATTTATTCTTTTTATAAATTATTATAAATTTTAAAGTTTAAATATTAATAGATATATTTTAAAATATTAATAAATATATTCTAAAACTATAAAATATAAAAGAATGAAATTCAAGAATAAGATACAAAAAGTATATAATTTTAAATTAAAGTTATTTCTATTTTTGTTTAATTGATTAATAATAATAAATTGAATTTTTTATATTTTATTATTTAATAATATATATATTATTTCATTTCCTTTTCAAATTTCAATAAATTCGATAAATTCAATGAATTTAATAGATTTCATAATGGATTATACAAATGAAAAAAATCATAATGGAATTCAAATCTATTGATATTTTGAAGAATTCTTAAAAAACGGATTCCACTGTATAAAAAGAGAGCGGAATATTCAACGGAAAACAACAAGATTGTGGTTGCCGAAACAGCTCTGAGAGCACACAGTTCATGTGACAGAATGACGAGAAATATTTGCATTGACATCATAAAAATTACAAGGGACAGATCAAGAACCATAGCAGGAATATGAAACACACAGATCCTGGCGGTGTTCCTGTAGGTTTAGATCAACCATGAAAATTGAGTTACCATGGCATGACGGATCGATATACTTCGTGACGAAGTATACGACCCAGAATAGAATATGGATTATAGAGTTTTTAATGCATTGCGACTGATCTTTGTCCCGCGGGGTCGGAGAAGTTTATGCCATACCAATTTCAATTCAAGGAACACCAATCGCACAAAACTATCTCCACAAATGATCAACTATATTTTGCCTATGAGCACCAAAACAACCAGAGACCATGCTTAGCACGCGAGAAACTCGTGGCCATCAATATGAACATGCAAGCCATAAGAAATTGATCATCGTCAAAAGGTGGGTGGTGCATTAGGAAATGCTTGAAGAAGGTTACTTTTAGGCAAGAGCTCGATGCGAAATTATCATTTTGGTGGTTGCATAATGGTTTGCGAAGGATTCCTTGTATGACTGTCAGACTGCTCGTAACTTGTTAGATGCTTTCCTGTTCGGGACGATAAAAAACTCAGAGGGTAACATCGCAGCATATTTTCTGCGCGACAGTGGATTGAAGATTAGCATGATACTCGTGCGGCCAGTAAGTACGGAACCCCTTCCTAAATAGGATCTTTTCTGTATGAAAGGGGTATAGACCTTACGGAGGTTGAAAGGGTAAATAATATAAGACATTTTTACTCATATATTACTGTTTTCCCTATCTTTTGATACTGTTTTAAGAATCCAAATACATATTGAATTGTTCTCTTCAAATTTTCGAATTTTGAATATTTTGATAAAATTTCAATAATCTTATGATTTAAAGCTTTTAAAACTTGTATAATCTTTTTTAATAAATTCAAATAGTTTTAAAATAGATTTCAAAATAAAATATTAATGATTTTAAATAATTTTATTAGTAAATCTTGGGATTTTACAATACTTTAATTATCTAGATTTCATTATATAAATTTCAATTAATATAACGATATAATTGATTAAAGTCTTTATTTATAAAATAAATATAATTATTTTTTAATATATTTTATAATATTTATCTCTTTAATCTCTGTATATTCAATATAGCAAAATCGTAAATTAGATTATAATATAAGCGAGCATTTTCTTCACATTTTCCTGGAAATTCCTGGAAATTCCTGAAAATAAAATGGAACGAAGGAAACTAGTAGATTTCATTGGCCAATTAGAGTTTTTCCCCGCAAATTCAACCCCGTTTAGGAAGAAGTTCTGTACTTTCTGGCCGCACGAGTAATGTTTTTGCAGTCAATTTCGATCCACCTGTCAATTAAAGTTCTTACATTCCAGGTTTTAATGCTCAATGATTTACAACTTATGGATGTTCTTTTTATATGTATGAAAATGCTACTGTACAAGTTGTAATTATTCGTTACGGCGCAGCAATGTGAAGCTGACATCAGACACTGATAGAAGTATGGGAGTAGTTCGGATAACGTCAAGCCACCACGGCTAACATCTGATAGACTCTATACGGATTAGATGAGGAGTTGCGCGCAAATGTATATTTCGAGCTTTGTACATGCGGCGTGAGTGAATGAAAATTGTCAGCACATCATTATACATACGAAGTACCCATATTCGTATCATCTTGATGTTGTCAGCATACTGCACAATTGTAAAAATGCGGGTGTAGCACTACAGAAGTCATAACTGAGAACTTAGAACTTGAGAAGGATGGGACATTTTAGCTGCCGACGTTACTTGCCGTAAGCACATCACATATTTGCGGGTGTACCTGTCTAAATACAGAACGGAGGTACCGCACAAGTATTCCAATCCTGTAGAATCCTTCTTGAAAGCTAGTAGATTGAGATTAGATCGATTGTGTAACATTCCATCCACAATCAAATGATACAATGGAATTTATTCTCTAGAGACGTTTGGGGTAACAAGACAGAATTCTAATAGGCATCAAAATTTGAAAGCTCCGACTATAATTCGAAGGTTTCTAGAAGATATCTGAGCAAAATCTCGGTGGAAAACATCGTGAGTCTATTGGTTGTGGCTTCTTTAGCAGGTTGCCTAGGACTTTTGGTGTACCTCATATACGGCATATGCGCCATGTATCCTTACAGATTATCAAAATATTCTTGTCCTTCCAAATCCAAAGTCCACCAAAAATAATGACAGCAGATCGAAAGTGGATATGGGGATGAGACATTTGATATAAACCGCGTGGGAAACATGATGTTTAAAGGAAAGAATAGGAGTTGGGAGGGCGCAAAAATTCCGATTTTGTCTCTAATTACTTTTGATTAGCTACGCATGTAGAAGAAGCCGACCCGTTCCCGATAGGTTATATCAACTTATTTCACATGTCGTCTTGTGGGGTTGAACTCTTTCGAATATTTCCATAATGGGGCTGTTAATAAGAATCTTACCCACCGGACCACCGGTTTGAACATCATCATCGGTTAACTGTGAAGAATGGGTCCTGATCAATATTACAGGATATAGAATCAAATAGTACAGGATAGTGAGCAATAATGAACCTATTTCCAATTTTCTAGAACATATTCTCAGCTGGTCGAAAGCCAAGGAAGCTTCCGTATCCGAATCATTTCTTCCGCCGTTCATGGGAAGGAAGAAATTGACAGATTTCTTTTTAGTTCGGCCACAAAAAAGCTGTAGGATACCTACTAGAACGAAATGTTGGGTAGGATGGGGGTTTTCCAACAGTTATTCCCCTGTCAACATAAAACCCTAAGAAAAAGTGCGAGTGTCATATAACTATATTTTTCAGCCATCAATGTCTTTCTTTCACTAACTGCTTACACGCAAAGAGCTTTTCTTGTATCGTGCACCCTGTAATCATTCTGCATGCATGATGGAAAAGAACCCTAGCGAGCATTTTAGCATACCAGGAACATCGGCGGATAACGGGCGCGGACCAGGGGTTATAGTGTCTAGACTATGATACAAACTTTGATTGGTACGATGCTTTGAATATGCAATTAGGGACTGCAGAAAGCTGAGATGGTAATATCGTTCTTTTATCGTGATATATTACCAGAGACTGGGGGTTGGTGGGGGTTGAAGATTGAGGACAAGTCTATGAGGGGACCGAGTAGAACTGTACCAACATCTGTAAGTTTAACCAACTGCATGCTGCAAGAAGTTCCTGATATACAGATTGTCCTTTTCTGGTAAAATTTCCGAAGTTCGTCTTAATATAATACTATAGGACCCACATGCAGCCATTGGTATAGCCTAAAGGCGGTTCCTGTTCTACTCTACTTTTTCTCGGCCTGTATCAACGAAAGTAGAAACAAAACTTGAAAAGTAAGAACTTATCCCGTCAAATTCTACCATACGTTGATATCTTTGAAGCTCAAAGATTTCTAATCTTCAAAATAATGGCGTGTTCTAATTAATTCAACCTTCTAGCCCCTTCATTTTGGTGTGGGACTTATCGGCTGATAGGAAGCACTAAGCTAACTATAGTAGAATCTCGCTATACAGACCCAAAAATTCAATTAATGATAGCGGGGATTTTGATATATTAGAATCAAATAATAAGATTATTAATGAAATTTATATAATTAGTTTCAATATTAAGTCTTAAAATTTCAGTTTTAATCTTTTGAAAATTTTTAATTAATTATATAATAGATTTATAAAAAGAATATATAAATTTTTTCTCTATAATTGAAATTATAAAAATTTATTCGGTATAATCTAAAATGTCGAAATTCCTCTATATACAAAAATGATAAAATTTCGGAAAGACATTTAGTATATACGGACTTCCGATACAGTTATATTCGATATGACGAGGTCCTTCTATGCAGAAACTGCTTAGGTTGCTTCGCATTAATACTTGTCAAGTATCAATCTCGAGGCTCTTTTTTTTTTTTAACTTTCTTGGGTTTAATGCAAACAGTTGCATATGGTTCAATTTGTAGATTCATGTTTTTTCCGGGGTCTTTCTACATGGAGAGCTTATGAGCATATCATGATGAAAGTTATTACCTGAAGTCGTTACTGCCATGAATTATTTCTGTACCTCGCACCAACCAAAAGTAACAACCATGCACTTCCCACCACCAAAAAAATCACCGAATCTTCACCAGCCCGTCCACTGAACCAATCCCATCATGTCCTTGTTGAAGCCAACTCCGAAATCCTAGAAATCACTCAGTCCTGTAAGTATCCTGGACAGTGCTCATCGTTTACGTACCCACACCCATGCATTCGAGCTGTTGGGGATGGGCGAATGGAGTTCCGGCTTAATGTTATCCAATTTTTCTTCTATAGACAGTCATATTTACTACCTTTACTGCCTAGATATGGTGCTTCTACTACTGTAAGTGGACGGCGCATTGGCTTTTCACGTCTCACTGTCTGTCAAGTTTTTCTCTTTACTCATTATCTCCATTATATTTCACTAGACTCTCCAAATAAAGTCAATTACCCAGTAGTACGCAATCCGCGCAAATTTATGATTCGCAAATTCGCAGATCTCGCCCCTCCTTCTGGTAATTCGCAAAGCTCCCATCCCAGATGCCTAGTCAAATGACTTAAATTGGCATTGAATACCCTATTGGCCTCGCCATTCAGCTCGTCTTTTCATAACTGCAGCCCATTAACCAAACACGGGATCTAAAACTACACCGATAGTGCCCATCCTACCTAGGATCCTCTTCAATTATTCTGACCTAAGCCGTGAATCATCAGCACACTGGAAGTGGAAAGTGTGTTCACAAACTCCCACAGCGTCACACCTCTGGATTACTATTAACTTTCCCGGTAGTCCTGTCCTTCGCCGGGCTCACATTCCCATATCCAAATTTAGAGTCCCGCGAGAAAAAGATTGAGATTCTTACAGCGCGCATTCGCAGCATCGCCACCCCAACTCTTCCTTGGTCCGGACTTACAGGATTTGGCCGAATTTTAACTCTCACAAGCCAGCATTATATGTGCTGAAAAAGATTGCACAGTGTTCGTAAATCTTAATTCCACTGGATACTTAGCAGCGGAAAATATCAAGAATAAAGCGGGCGGATAAGGTTATATTTTAAACAGAGCTTTGAAATAAGACCCTCTGGAACAGTGGTTCATGTCGAAAAGGCTCCTGGGACATCATACCCCTTCCACTTCCGACACTGGTAGGAATCCCACTAGCTTTAGCCGCAAAGAAGAGGAACAAAAAGACCAGGTTTCAAGGTTGTATGAGCTTGGACTACTCAGCGACTCGGATAAGAGATCAAGGAGGCGAGAGAAAGACAAGGTCAGGGGTCCATTTGGTGGAGCTCACGTTGCAGGATCTCGTTCCAAAAAGGGTACGCAGTAGCCAAACTCCAAATTGCCATTACTCCACCCCTCCGCTCATACTAATGCATGAAAACTACCTTCATATTGACTGACTTAATACTTGTTCTTCATCAGATAATCGTAAAATTTTAGAATTCCTTCCTGGAAACTCCAATACGTCGTCTTCCTCGGCCTCATTTCTCGCCAGCAAGGCAAATCGTGATCTCAAACAGCGAGCCGGTGGTGGAATGACAGGAATGTTGGACACGGATAGAACTCGCAACAGGAGGGAGAGGACGTTTGTTGGAAGTGAATGTTCTGTGTGTGAAGAGCCATTGGAACACACACTCCGGGGGGAGCGAATACTACAGTTTTCATGTGGCCATGTCTCACATGAGGCATGTTTCTACGAATATATCAAGGAGAGTGAGGCTCAATATTGCCCAACTTGCAACGCGCCATTAGGTCTGGATACGAGTCGAGGAGGCAATGTTCTTGACATTGGTAAGACTTTCAAAACTGGTTCGTCTTCCCTGAATAGAAAGCTGATTCCTGTTGTCCCTTCAGAGAAGCTAAGTAGTATTGTGCGATCAGTTTCGGCCAGCGATCAGTCCGCGAGATCCACCCCCACACCCTCTAATTGGGAAGCCCAAACCGTACGGCCGCCCAGCCGCGAATCTAATGCTCGAACTACAAGAACAAGAGCGAACAGCCAGGACACCTATCCTCGAGATAATAGCAGAGATAATGGTAGCAACAGAGATAGTAGGGAAAGTAGAGAGCGCATGGACCGATATCCACCACCGTCAAGAACCTCACACCAAAGAAATGATAGCGAAAATGCTCCATCATCTGTTGGTTATCCAGAGACTGCAGTCAGCGGTCCACCTCGCCGCCATGACTACGACGTGCAAGCAATAGAGTCAAATCTTATGAGTCCTCGAGCAAGTGTCACAAGAAATCCCATACCAGCTCCAGTCGTGAGCATCCGTTCAGAGTTTCCAACCCTAAATAGGTCCAGACAACAGCAAACTTTGACTTGTCTTATTACAATCGAGGTACCTGACAACAAATGGCGACCCGACCCAGATGACATTCGAAGCGCTCCCCCACTACCCAACATCCGCCCCGAGGACACCTATGCCCGACCTCCCTCTCCTGCCCAAAGTGCACCACGGTTCTATCCTTACGAATCTCCGGAGGTCTTGGACGAAATTACAGAGGGATTGCGAACCCGCGTTGAGAATTGGCACGGTCTTGATTTTAACAGGTATATTTATAACCTTTACCACCCAAAATCAACGAAACACTAATGAGAAGCAGATTCGGAAAATTGCGACTGTATGGAACTATTCGAGTTGGGAAAGACAAGCAATCTTGGCAGGAACTGGAATGTTTCTTGTTTGCGGAAATGCTTATTTGCGTGAAAGAAAAGAAAGTTTCATCATCACAACCTTGGGATGAGTCTAATGGGGTTCGAAAAAGCACTCGATGCACTCTCAAAGGTTCAATATTAATCAAGAAGCATTTGAATGAGGTGACCGAATCTGGATCTGGTAATTCTCTTGGACAAACAGAAAAAATCACCGCAACTAACTTACGACCTGCTGAAGATAACAACATATTGACCTTGAGCCTTTCAGTGGCAGAACTCCCGTCCTTTCATCTCAAATTCGACAACCGCAATCAGCTTAAATTATGGCAACAAGCCTTACTAGACCTGAACGCAATTGAAGGATCTCCAGCACGAAGTCCAGATTACGATCTCTCCGAGCCCGAAGAAGAAGAGTGGAATCGTGATTCCACAGGGCCACAGCGAGTATCGGTCAATTCGTCGGCTTATGGAGGCAGATCTGCCACCACTGCACCGACAGACTACGCTGTTGCCTCCAGAGGTCTACGACTACCTGCCGCAATCCACGTTCCAGTTGACATTGTTGTTGTAATTCCAATCTCATCTTCAATGCAAGGTGTCAAGATTAGCCTTGTAAGAGATGCACTTAAATTTATGGTTTCTAACCTTGGAGATCGTGATCGGATGGGTTTGGTTACCTTTGGTTCTAGTGGTGGTGCGGCACCACTTGTAGGAATGACTAGTAAAACTTGGAATGGATGGCAGCAAATTCTGGCTTCTATTAGACCAGTTGGTCAAAAGAGTCATCGAGCAGATGTTGTTGAGGGTGCGAATGTTGCAATGGATCTTCTCATGCAACGAAGGTCAAACAACCCAATCGCTACAATTCTTTTGATTAGTGACTCCTCTACATCTGATGCAGAGAGCGTGGATTTTGTGGTATCGAGAGCTGAGGCAGCAAAGTAAGTGTTTAAATTTTTTCCACCCGGAAAAATCACAGCTAACCATTTTCCCCTTAGGATTGCTGTTCACTCCTTCGGATTAGGCATGACACACAAACCAGACACCATGATAGAATTATCAACGCGAACGAAGGCTTCTTACACATACGTCAAAGACTGGATGATGTTGCGAGAATGTCTTGCAGGTTGCCTTGGATCCCTACAAACAATGTCGCATCAAAATGTGAAATTAAAACTTCGACTTCCTGAAGGGTCGCCAGCTAAATTCGTTAAGATAAGCGGAGCTCTACAGATCACTAAACGTGCAACAGGTAAGGACGCCGAGGCTTCTTTAGGAGACCTCAGATTTGGTGATAAGAGGGATATTCTAGTGCAGCTGGTTATTGCTCCAGATAACGCTTCTCAGGAACAACTAGCGCAAGACCCATGGGATTCTATAGTTTCTGGTCTTGAGGCACTTGGTGGGCCACTTGATCAAGAAGACCAACGAGTTGTATCGGTAGAGGAGGTTCCTTTGATTCAAGCAGATTTAACCTGGGGCGATATCCTCCGAGATGGGACACTTACTCATCTGCCCCGCCCTTCACTGTTAGCAATAACTATGCTTCCTGCTCCGACAAATCAAAAGAAGCATACTACCTGGAATAGTGCTCCACCCATTCCACCCCATCCAAGCGTCGTCCAACGCCGTATGGAACTTCTCACATCCGATATGCTTACACGAGCTCTCACCTTGGTTTCTCGTGGTCAGCATGATCGTGCACAACACCTTTTGAGCGAGACACGTTCAATCTTGAAAGGTTTAGGAAAAGGTGGTCTACCTCCAATTCCACCGACACCTTCGAAATCACCAAACAACCATCTCTCATCCCGCACTGGTTCTTCATCTCCCACAAGCCGTACTCCTGAGCGACGCCGTACCCCTTCACCAACATCTGCTACTACGATTAGCTCAAACCACACCCTTGGTCCCATTCCTCGACATCAGTCAAACGACGCGCTCTCGGCAGTAGCTACAGCACCTGGTATTGATCCTAACACCGTTTCAGCTCTCGATGCTGAGTTGGAGGCAAGTTTAGAATGGATCAATCACCCCGCTGTATTTGGCAGGGACAACAGGAAAGCAGTACTCCAGGCTATTGGTGTTATCAGTAGTCAGAGAGGATATACCTTTCGAACGCCAGTAGAAAGCCTCTGGGCAGGTCGGGTCAGTGGTATCAAGAGAATGACCGATAGAAGTCGGGAATGGAGAGAAGAAGGAGGTGGTGAGGTTGGGATCACAGAAGAGAGCTAACTATCTTTGCGCTTCACCTTCACAGCCTCTATACATTTCACTGAGAGGATACTTCACAGCCGGTTAAGGACTGTTTTTTTGCATCTTTCCGCCATCCTCATAGATGGGCATTTCATTTTCAATTGTACAATATTTTCAGCGCATGAGTAGCGCATTTGAGCACGGAGGAATCATTTCTGGATAATACACACATACCCCTTTTCTTGTCAATGGATATTGTTTTATTTTATTTCTATTTCTTTGCTACTCGAAACCTATGATTGGCACCCCGGTCGTCATTTTTCACTTGGGAGGATTTTGTGGTGTTAGGATATGGATGGGGAAATTTTTGGACAAAGGGATTGATCTAAGATAAAGATTATCCTCTATGATGTGACCACGATGGCAGATAGTACTTATTTGGCTTGTTTACTGTTGCTTATGGATGACTAGGCTAGAGGGTCTAGAGCTGCGAAGATTATCTAAGCAGTGTGTAACGAGACGGAAGATAAATGATGAAGAAATGGAGATATATTTTTTGCCCATTCTATTTTACTTCAGACTATTTTGATTTGAACGAACTAGCAGTGATTTCTATGTCGTGAGTGAATGTTCGATCATCCTTCTGGTACATTCTCCCGTCTAGAAGAGCCGTGTCAAGTGTTCTAGATCAACGGCTCGGCTAGTGAAACGAACCTGTGAAAATAGTTTAGTGATTTTGCTGGTTTATTGTGGATTTAAGGGTCTCGAGAACTTGCAAGGAGTCGATTGATTGTGAAATTATGTTTGATATCGAATATCCTAAGGGTATCCACAAACGGGTGGTAACCCGGTCCTGCTGGTGCTGCATAATGATTCAACCACCCCATATCGCGGCAAAGCACAGGCTTGGGCGATCTTTAAGGTGGACGGAAAGTGTGGAGGAATTTTGGGGGATTACCCTTGATGGAGTGGGAGTGGGATGGGATGGGATGAAGGGAATCGAGCCTGGAATCTGGGGTGGCTTTGGTAGAGTGCACTGCGCGGCATTGCTATCTATTATAGATAGATTTGCAGGATGGAATGTAGATATTGGTGGGTGGTAAGTGGTGTTATGGGTTCAATGGGGTATGGGGTATGGGGTTTCATGAGGGATACTATCATATTGTTTGCGTGGAAGGCAGTAGCAGAGTGGTAAGTAATCAGGAGTATGATTATTGCATTGACATTGATGTATTTGAAAGACAACAAGGAAAACTCATAAGCGAGAGCCCTCATAGGGGAAATCATCGAGTTGGTTGAATTTATATTGTAGCTTGGATCATAAGTGTATGTGTGAAATGACATGTTTAGTATGAAAGAAGCCTTTGTACGTGGAAGGGGAGGTAAGAGTGCTCATCTATGATGTGGCTGATTTCGGTGATTTTGTGGTTGGATAATCATCCCTTGTCCAAACGAAAAGGGCGACAGCAGAACAACACAAGGACCTATCGTTCCTTCCTTTGGTAATCATCTCACTTAAAGGTTGCAGCATTCGTATTCGAATCCCGACGTTTTTATTATAGTATCGCACCACATAGGCAAAACAGGGTCTCGTTCTTCATTTTATCTTCACGCCTGGGGAAAATGTAATCACACTCAGGAATTTGGATGGTGATTACACTTGTTTTGATTGATATACGTTACTTCAAATTCTAGTCTCTGTGATTCCTTTTGAGTAGTTTGTTTATTGTACATGAATTCGTCCCTTGTGATATTTGTATTGGAGTGCCTGAGTATTCATGGATGAAATGAAGGTCCATTGATGGCAAACAATATGCCTTTGGGAGTGATGGGTTGAGTTCGCTGTTCACGATCTGGAATGAAGGAGTGGATCCTGCATCTATCTGCGTTTGTCTCTTTCTTTGCTTTGTTCTTCTCCGCACTTCACATTAAGGAATGAGCTTAAAATATCAACGTGCGCGGAGTACCTTAATGATTCTCAATGATGTGGCGTCAGAGTTTATTTTGGTGTTTATTGATAATAGAGTGGACTTGTGAATTAAAAAAGAAAATCTCCATCAATACAATGATCATACTCCCGCAGAGGTCCCATCCTCTGGACAGTTTTGTTCAGGATTCAATGGGGTGTATTTCGTTAGACATTACTAAAGTCGTATTTCCTTACTCTTGTGTGTGTTGTACATATACTTGAGAGCCCTTTGCTCTTTATTTGCAAATCAATGAAATAACAACAGCAGATTTGATTGCAATAAAAAAAGTGTTTGGGGTTTTGGAGCTGTGTATACTCGATCTTATAAGTACGCTGAAATGCCGCCTATGAAGACCAATTTCGATGACAATCAGACAGCCAGCATAGCATACTTTGATCGGAAGGCTGTCGTAACCTAAAAATAAACATGACATGACTTTAAATGCAAAGCCCCTTCATTAACCTCAATTCTCGGATATCTTTTCCCCGTTTATGACAAATTGTTGGCAGGTGAAAAGACTGCGAATGCTTATGTGATTTTTAAAAAAAACTGGCCAGAGAGAACAAGCCTGACTTCATGAAGCCAAATACGGTATAATTTAGTGGATATAGGTCAATTTAGTGGAGGTTTGATTACATTATCCCAATCAGACACAGGCGTTTACAGGCTTGACAGCGCTAAAATTGGAAAACTTCAGGCTTTCCCGGAATAGCCTATTCATTTCAAGTTAGATGTGCAACAAAAGCACGTGAAGTCCATATTCTCCGAAGTTTAGACATTATTGGGCTTAGTTCAAGGCGACAATTGGATTTCGTTGTCTTTCATTAATGTGAAAGATTACTTATCAATCTAGCTTAGGCATTCAACGAAAATGCCCAAGGCTCACTTGGAGGAGATTCCCAGTGTTCTTGTCATGATAACCTCCCTTCCCAATTCGATACGACTCTGCCCGTCATCTGTCTTCATATACCCACAGTCGGAGCTTTGCAATGTCGACATCCTCCGAGCATGAGGCATCGGCCTCATTTGGCAACGATATTGCCGCACCGCAAACGAAAAGAATCGACGCTGCGCCGGGAGAAGGTAAAGAGAAAGTTGCCGAGAAAACAATATCATGTGTATCTTGCAGACGTAGGAAATTGAAATGCGATCGAGTAAAGCCTAAATGTGGAACATGTGGGAGATTGAGACACGAGTGCGAATACCCCGAGAGGAGGAGGAACATAGGAACCAAGAGGAGAAATATGAAGGAGTTGGAGGCTAGATTGGCACAAGTGGAAACCCAGCTCGTGGCAGAAACACAACAAATGGCTGCCAACAAGGCAATCGAGACGAACGTAAACGCGAACACGAATGTGAATCCGGATTGGAGTGCTATGAATATGGATATGGATCTGAATTTTACGGATGAGGGGTTACGAGATTTGGGATTTGATCTCATGAATGAGAATATGGGAGCTGGATCTTCGGTGCCAATTGGCAATTTCTTCTCCCAAGAAATTTTAAGTCTAGGGCTCCAAGAACCTCTACCCCCCGAGAGTTTGATGGATGACTTGTATGTTTGGATTCTTAGCGAAGGGGATATGCATGTACTGATAGAGCAGATACCGAATATACTTCGAGAGATTTCATCCCACTTTACCTATGATACATAAAGGCCGATTCTATGCCGCTTTAAATATGCCAGCAAACCATAAGCCACCAGTTGCCTTGCGATATGCTATGATGATGGTAGCAGCATGTATGAATGAATGCTACCCCTTTTTACAGCATGTAAGCTAACAAAATCAGCACTCTCGGACAACTATCAGAATTATGCCGAAATATTCTACGACAGGGCTAGAAGATACGCTGAGATTACAGAGATGCAGGTTCGTCATCCAGCGATCGATACTGTTTTCTCGATTTTGATGAAAATTAGGGCCAAGGAGGGGCTTTCGTATGCATACAGTCCGTTCAAACATGGGCGATCATTGGTAGCTTCGAGGCCACAAACGCTTATTTCAGTCGAGCATGGATGAGTACTGGAAGATGGTAAGTCTTTACACTGCACATCAAAATTTTATACTCACAACCTAGTGCGCGATTATGTCATATGCTTTCGTTGCAAAGGATTGATGCAGAGGCAGGATTTGCAGGAAAAGAATATTAAAACCTCCGCCGAAGGACTGGATCGAACTGGAGGAGCGACGAAGATCATTCTGGGTAGCTTATTATGGTGACAGATGGTCTAGCTGTGCTACCGGATGGCCAATGATGTTTGATGAACAAAAGGTATGAACGGAACTATTCAATGAAGCATGAGGCTAACATCTATAGATTAAAACCAATTTGCCTTGTTCTAATGATGCATTCGATCTAGGAATGGAGGAGAAGACATGCTCATTAGCTGAGGCATTGACTCCCGAGGGTGCTTCTACGATATCATCGTTTGCTGGAGTTGTGTTATCGGCATGCTTATTTGGTCAAAACACCGAACACATGTTCAAGAGTGGTCCGGATTGAGGGCGCAATGATATAGCCAATGGTGAATTTTGGAAAAGACATCGGAAAATGGATAATGTCTTGTCTAGTACATTCATGTTTTTGCCTGATCACCTCAGGCTGCCTGCTGGACTGAGAGATCCGAACATAGTCTTTTTCCATATGAACATTCATTGTTCAACGATGTGAGTGTAATATTGAATGATGATTCTTTTCGCTGACATCGTATTAGTTGCCTACATCAAGGAGCAGTCTTGACCGCAGAAACGTGAAATATCAGCCAGTCGTTCATACACCAAAGCGAGGCGAGAAGTTTGATGGCGGCGGAAGAAGTCACGAACCTAATGCGCCTCATCAGCCATTTTGATGCATACAGGGTACGTTTCTCCCTGGGATAAATTTTCCATGTACAAATTTTTAACATCATAATAGATGAGTTCATGGATAGGGTATTGTCTTTACGTTGCTTCAGGGGTATTCCTCCAAGATGTGAGGAAAGACAAACCAAGCCCACAAAGCTCCAGCAATTTAGAATTTATGATGTCGGCTTTGAAGGCTGTTGGGAAGAAACACCTCATTGCAAGACACTTTGCTGTTCAGCTCGAACTCGAGATCAAAACACAGAGAACCGACCGCTTGAACATGGCAAACACCATTTCTGATTCATATAAGTCTAGATCATCGATGGAAGACGAGGGGGATCTCTGCATGTTTCCTCACAGCTTCAAACGAAGAGCGCCAAAGAATGACTCTTCTCGAAGCTCGATTGATATCAGTCAATCAAGAATTATATCCGGCAACACGCCTCCTCAAACCACACAACAACCACAACTAGAAGCCATCTCACAAGTAACGCCCGCTGGTTTTGCCGTAACAAACTTTTCCCAAAAACTACATCAACAGCCAGATTCGGGAAGCGAAACCATTGATACTGATTTTAGTTGGCCCCTAGCTGGAAACACACCTTCATCAGATTCTTCGACTTCGAATGCGACATATCCATATAGAAATTCAAAATCTGCGAATCCAACAGACTCGAATGGCAATTGGATTTTTGATCCCGATTGCAACAAGTTCAGCATGGATCCTTTGTCGTTAAATGTATCGAATAGGGAGGGGAATACGGAGAATGGTTTGCCGGATAATGAAATATTGAATGACTTGATAAATGGTGCACCTGTGAGTTTATTCTATCCCGATTCGCACTTTCCATCATTTACCGTAGAATTCTCCTGCGATAGACGACGGTTGCTGACAAATTTCTGGCTCAGTGGGATCCTAATTTTCATATTTCTCGGGATTTACAGCATTCTAGCGGATAGGTTTTGTATCCCACTAAAGACATTGTACAATAAATATAGAAATTTCCAAATTTACGGTGAGATTTTCACTCATACCACCCTTGGACTTTCCGCATTTTCACTCCGTACGTTGGTGAATCTGTGAAGAGTGAATACCGTGAATTTACGATGTCAGTAGTATGACTAGTAGGAAAAATATAGAGGGTGTAGATACTAGGTAATTAATACTGAATTGTCAGGTGTTAGTGATTTTGATTTTGATAATAACGGCAGAGCATCTTTCAATTCAGCTCAACTAGGCTAGGGTAGTGTAGTAGTGAGCTGCTGCTAGATGTTTGCATGATCTTCTACTAGCATGAAAAGTGTGAAGACGCCAATGTCTTCATTGCATTGTACGTTCATGCGGAGAATCTCTAGGTAGTGATCTAAAAGTTGATCGTTAGACCCTTTCATAAAAGAAGGGGTAGGTAAGCGAAATCTACCTGTATGCATTTGAAGGCCCTTTTGTCCTTCCTTGAACTCTCCGCTAATTCCTTTGTACCAATCTCTATATGTGACTTGTCGGAGAGAATTTGTGCAATGTAGTTTATGGAAAACTTCCAGTCCGACTCGGTAACCTTCGACTCCTGTTTTGGATCCTTGACTTTTTGATGCGCTTAGGCATGCTTAAACTTTCGAGTTGAATTGGTATCATTCCTTCGCCAACTATTTACCCATCAGACCCAAACGGGCCCCACCCAGATGGTAAACCTGTAAACTGAGCGTTGTACGAAACAGCACTCCATGCTTCGTCTACATCGGTCAGTAGCCCACATACCGTGAACCGATTCTCGCCGTACTATTAAATATGACCTTTTGATACTCGACTGCTTTTGCGGCGGGCGCTGTACATTTACATTAGTTTCTAACCTTCTAATCATGAGAGTGTTTTCTCATACCATGCCGAGTACTCTTTCACATGCTTGAGCCAACGGCTGATATACTCGTGAAGTGTAACTCAATCGACAACGAAAGCAGTATAAAATGTGCCAATAACACGCGCCAACCACATCCACCGATTAGTAATTCTATAAGTGGTAATGGTACCAATTCCACTACCTTAGGCCCTTCCATCATACTCCGGGTCCCGCAACGTTGGATTCAAGCTGTGTGTAGATCCTTGACATACCGATAAACTTTTCATCGCCTTTAACTCGATGATATTTGGCTGGCATTTTGATTGTGCTTTCACCGAGAATACTCAGATTTTCTAGTGAACAAATGATCGGGAAAGGAATAAAGGATAAGTAGAGGGGTTAACCAGCTCAGTTGAAAGTAATGAAGAAGAGACAAGGGCCAGCAATGGAAAGTGAGAGGGACGGAAAATGAAAATAAACGGCCAAACCTTCAAAACTTCAGATGAGACTAACAACAATCATAAATTTCTTCTCATCATCGCATTATAACAACTTGAGCCGCCATATTAATCTGCGATGACATGCTGTGCAACAGATGTCTCATCTGAACATGGAGACCTCCCCTTTGATGTGCAAAAGATGTAGGGGAACATGTGCCTTACCACACAGCCTAATTTGCCGCGAAACAGGCAAAGGGCACTAAAGATCAGCGTTATGTAGAAGAGAGGGCACAGGTTGTTGCTAATTAAGCGAAAGCGGCGGTCACACCGAAGCGCAATTTGCTGCCAAAGAAGCCAAAGGCAAATTCAAGAATCAGTGGGGCGCCAGGAGCGTGAGGCTGATCAAGATGAAGCCCAGATTGCTGCTAAGAAAGCCAAGGCTGCTAAAGATTAACGCGATTTTACAGTCGAGGAGCGCGAACCCCATTAAACTGAAGCTCATATAGCCACTAAGGAAGCCAAGGTTGCCAAAAGCTAAGGGTCAATGGAGTAGGCTAAATGGGGTATGCTATTAGACTGTCTAAAAATGTTGGTCAGTCAGCACTTTTGCGTATTGAATTGTAGATGAACTCGAATGGGTGTTTTGGGAAAGATGAGGCGTTAGCGTCGTTTTCTAACATGGGAAGCCAATCAATTGGATCAATCGACGAATCGATAATTGTTAGTACATGATGATGTGATTTTTTATTTGTGAGTAATACTTTCTCTTTTGTACCAATCATGATGAGGACACTCTTCAGACTAAAACCTTCCGGTGTCGGTAGCTTCGCACCATGGAGGCTAATATAGGGGGGGCATCACATGAAAGCCTCGCTGGTTTTCAATCCTTCAACCAAATAATCCCGTCCAATTGCTCGCAAAGCGTATTTACCACCTTGAAAACTTACTGAGCATCCATCATATAGAGCTTCATTATATCAAGTATGTATCCCCTCCAGGGTATCCGATCTGGACTAGCAGATTAATTATACGCTTTCAACATTTGGATGTCTAATTTGATTCAATATTTCAAATGATTTGGATGTTTCAACTGAATTCAAGAATCCAAAAGCTCCTTATAGTTGATTGCAGTCCGAAGGTTTTGGATACCTCGATTCTTCCCGAAGGATGTCAGTATCAGAATTAACAAACTTGCAGACCAATATTGCATCATCACTGTGTGTACATCATGGCGAGCGAACATAAACCCGAGCCATCACAAGATGAGATTTTATTATCCGCCACATTACACTCAAATATGTTAAGTATGTATCATCACATTTAAGATGGCGGCCGCATCAGTGTTAACATAGTTGCAGACCAACCTGAGAATCACCATGCCGTCATGCGTCCACCTCAAAGTGATAATAATGACATGCTTTTGTTTGAGAATGGGAGTGAGAGTGAGAACCTCCGCTCTATTTCCTATACTCCTCGCATTACGAGATCCCAATCCAAATTGCCAGGGGCTAAAAACTCCCTTACTCGCTCTTCAAATGCGTCCCAGGCACAGAGAAGCATCATTCACCAAACAAAAAAAGTCAAAGTCAAGCCACTTGCTACATTTCATTATTTTACCCGCTTTCCCGTCGAGATTCGCCTCGAAATCTTCCGCCACATGTTTCCACATCCCCAGACGATATCTACTTCCAATCAACGCTACCGAACTCGTGCCTCATCACAAATCGAACTATTCAAGCCGCCCATAACCTGCTACATCAATCGTGAAGCACGGAAGGAAACTCTTCGGTTTTGGTTTGTTGGTAAGGCGTCCGGGCAAGCTCGTGGTACTTTCAACGAGATCAGTTTCAGCCCAAATTACGACCATTTTCAGTTGAACATTTATCTTTGGGATAGTGAGAGCTATGTAGAAAGTATGAGGAGATTTGAGGAGAGGAACCCAGGTTGCATGAGCACAATAACGGAAATTACGCTTGTGGCCACGAGACCTGGCCATATGCCTATCCTTCGTTCGAAGGTGGACGACGGGCCGAATATTTTCCAGCATTTACCAAAGTTGGAGAGAGTATTTATAAGATGCGTAATCTTTAAGCCCCCGCTAATTCTCAGATTTTGGCCAGCTTCGCATGTGGAATGGATGCGGACAGTCTGGAAACAAACTTGGGGCTCGGAAAAGAAGACGCCAGATATTTCATATTTGACTACTTGATTGTATTAAACAAATTTAAACAATGCACAATAATTTCCACATTATCATCGATATCCACGAAAACCACTATCTCGTGCCAGCTCTGCTTTTGCTTCTCAAATGGATACTCCTTCAGTCAACGGCCTCTCACACTTTGGCCCAAACCCGGCAGTATCGTTCTCAAGCTACTTGAAGACGCTGATGCTGACAACGACAACATTCTGGCTATCGTTCTTGCCGCAGGCACAGACCATTCAGCTGAGGCTGTATCCATCACACACTGCAATGACTTGGCGCAGACCTATCTCTTCAGGTAGATGGTTAAACGCGCTGATATTGAGCCATTGTCAGTGGACTATGTCGAGTTTCACGGAACGGGCACTATCGCGGGGGAGCCAAGCGGGATGAGGTCAGTTACTAGTGTCTTTGCTAACGGAAAGCCGAGAGACACAGGCATCTTTGATTTGTAAAGACCAATGTCGGGCACTGTAGAGCTGCCGCCGGTATCATGGCATTCATCAAGACCATGCTGGCATTTCAAAAAAGCATTATCCCTCCATATGTTGGTATCAAGACTGAGCTGAATCCGGTTTTGCTTAAGGATTTGGATAAGAAGGGCATCGTAACTTCGTTCATGGCCATACTATGGGAACGGAGCAGCGATCAGAAAAGATTGGCAACGGTGAACAATTTTGGAGCAGCATGAGGAAATACGGCAATGATAATGAAAGAAGCGAGACCGCGTTCAAGGATTGGCAATGACACGCGACCTAAACGCCTCATCACAATCTCAGCGAAGACACCATTCTCTCTTCAAGAGAACCTCAGACGTCTCGTGGCTTTTATTGAATCGCGGCCAGATGTCTCTATCGCTGACTTGTCCTATACTTTGTCTGCACGGAAAATGCACTACAATTACTGGGCTTTGGTGCTTGTGTCTTCCCTTAAGAACTGTTACACTTCTTCATCCGCATATTAAGACCGCCCTAGACTATTTGCCTACTTCTTCAAGACAAGCGCCCGGTCATTGCTTTCACTGGCCAAGGGACATTCTGTATCGGTATTGGCGCGCAACTGTACCGCGACGCCAGCGCTTTCCAGCAGCAACTAGATCGACTCGACGGTATTGCGCAACGCCAGGAGTTTTCTTCCTTCTTGCCCATCATGGGAGCACCTGCAATATTAAAGATGCACCCACAGTTTCTGTGCACCTAGCCATTGTGTGCGTAGAGATCTCTCTAACACGACTCTGGGCCTTGTTTGGCGTCAAACCAAACGTCGTTATAGGCCACAGGCTGGGTATCTCTCCAATAGTGACACTCTTTTCCTCATTGGAACGCGTGCAGCGCTTCTGGAGACAAGACGTGCACCTACTACGCACGGCATACTGTCCGTTCGAGTGTCTCAAAAAATGTCCTAGAAGCTGCCGATGGCATTTCTTTGGGGTGCTTGCATTAATGGTCCAGAGGACATGGAGACTCTTGCGACCATTCTGGGGAAAACAGACTACAGGAACTTAAGGCTTAATGTGCCCCATGCATACCACACAAGTCAGATGGAAGTTTTGGTGAATAACCTTGTCAAATTGACGCATGCTGTTGTGTGCAAGCCGCACAAGATTCTCGTCATCTCGCCCGTCTACTCGAAAACCGTTACCTCCGACATTGATTAAATACTTGGCTAAGGCGAGTCGAGAAACATTCGATTATATTGGCGGACTCAATGCCGCTTGGACATCTGGCGTTCTGTCTAAATCTACCAACTGGATAGAGATCGGTCATCATCCTTGCTTTGTCAGCTTCATCACAAAGACCTGGTCGGAAACTCGATTGGCATATCCAACATTGCACCGATATCAAGACAACTGGACCAAGCTCAGCTAACAATGGTGTCAACGTTGCCAACTTCGAGTATCACGAACCTGTAGTCAAGCACCGCCCCGTGACTGAAAGCTCAGCCAATCGTGGTGAGTGCTGAGGTCAATTTTTTTAAAAAAAAGGGCAAGCCTACATAAACGCCTCCGAACACAACAGCTTCAAACTCCGTCGCCCATGCGCTCGAAATCATAGCTGAGGAATTGGTTATCAACGTTCGAATACTAACTGATGATGCAAAAGTTGCCGGATTCGGGCTGGATTTACATTCATTTATGTCACTTGTTCCATCCCGGAGACTGCATGAGGAGCTCAAGACCGGAATCCGAGACACTTTCTATTTGGAGATATAGACTTTTGGGGATTTAAAACCTTGCTATGGCAGTCATAAAATTTTATGTTTACCAGGCTTTTAATTGAGATAGATATTAGAATATATGTCAGAAATAGATCGAATGATGAAGCCTTTTTCGTTACCACACATCGTTGCCGAAAGTTGAAACTGGATGACTGACCGAGTGACGGGCTTACAGGACATCCTGCGACTTAGCAAAGCTCCTTAGACACATGCACCCTGCAACTTCAATATTGTTTGATATGTCCCACTCGCTTTCTACCCTGTAACTGGTTCATAACCCACGCGGGATGAGATGCATAGCCCGCGATTCACATTGGAATAATACTGGAAGGCAGCCTCATGTTAAATTCCCCTGTGAAACCTATGCTCTTGATAAAAGACTCCGTATGCAGCATGCCGTGACCCAAGATTCGAGACCCGTGTGAGATCCCAGAGAATCTTTGGCCCCTGAGAAAGCACTCGGCCCTAGATGCCATGAGTACTTCATAAGCATCACTTCTGAGCCTGTAGCTCGATGAGAAGTGAAAGAAAGGTATGCATGTTATGAACAAGAGTAAATTAAAAGCATTAGAGGGAGGGAACGAGATTTATTAGCGTGTTGGGTAGAGCCTATGATGGGCATTTCAAGACCCAAACTCCCAAAACTATAGCGGTAAAAGCGCGGTAACTTATAGGCCTCCTCTCACTATCAGCAACCGCCTAGGAAACGCAAATTGCGAATGTAAGTTTATATTGAAGTTACATCTGCTACTAACAAACGAACCTTACATTCAAATATCTGCCATGTTTTAAAATCATCCATATTCATGAGCATCAAATAAAACAAGGAGTTATTTTCCTAGCTCAAGCTTACTTTCAAATGTGGTATAGCATGACATTTGCCGAACGTGCTACGAGTACAGGCAACGACTGAAGCCATTATCATCACTAAATTCAAATTTCTTAAAATCAATTCAATATGGCAACAGCTCCCCTAACTCAATTCCACTTCTTCCCTTCTCTCCCCTATGAACTCCGCCTTAAGATATACTGCATACTCCTCAATGAACCGCGTACCGTCAAAATAAACAGCGAAAAATCCATTATCAAATCAAGTCACCGTCGCTACTTAAAATCCTATACTTCAACCACCCCCATCCCATCCCTCCTACACATCTGCCACGAATCCCGCGCCGAAGCCCTCACCCACTACAAACCACTTTTCCGCACCGAGCATTCCCCATGCTACATCTACATAAACTTTGACACCGACACCATCGACCTCGCAGATGGAATAATTACCTACTTAACGGGGGAAGAACTCGAAGGGATAAGAAGATTGGAAATACAGGTTGAAGATGCGGCGTATTTTGGACATTATAATTTGGAGATGATGTCGAAGATGAGGGGGTTACGAGAAGTGGAATTGGTGGCTAAGGGGGAGGATTGCAATACTTGGCAACCTCGGGGACATTATTTGAGGGGTATTATGAGGGATTTGAAGGAGTTGAGGAGAGAGAATCCGCTTTGGTGTTGTCCGAGGGTGAGGCTTATGCATGCGGATTCGGGAGAGGAGTTTGGGGTTGTGGAGGGAGGGGTTTGGACGGAAGCTGATGAGGAAGATTGAATATATCGAGGTTCTTGACTCGGACTCTTCTTATGTTGATGATAGTAGTAGATAGTATTTTTTGAGGCGATGGCGTGGATGGTTTATGATTCATATTCTGTTAATGTTTATATTCAATATTCTCTCTATGTTTGGTGGTCTCAGTCATTGTCTTGTTCAATGGGAGAAGATCGTATTGCATGTCATATTTCAAGGGTATATCTCTGATATTCATCAGGTTTGTCTTCTTGGTAGATCAGACATATGCAACGCCATTCTACAGGAGTCATCGTCAACATCGACGCTCAGCCTTTGAAATCTCCCATCACATCCTATTCTCTAAGTAAGAATAGACGGGAATGATTCCAATGGAAACCTTGAAAGGCTAAGGAGGATATGAACGGATCAGGATGAAATAGGATGATAGGATTTTCATGTGATATACCTTCTTTCATTCTCCTTTATGTCCCGATAAAAATTGGGGCGGGTTCTCAAAATAGTTGGGCAGGATAAGAATAAATAACAGAATCGACAGGATATAGGGAGCTCAAACTTTGGCCTAAGGATCCAATGGAGAGGATGAGGATGAGAGTTTTCATACGCTATCAACGTTTGTATGGTCTGAGTGCCGGTATCTGGTGAGCTGATGTGCTGATGTGCTGATGTGCTGGAAATCTAAATCTCATTCATTAGCCAAATTCATACAAGAAATTCAGTACCAAAGTACTGGCGTGGTAGCAAATTTCGATATATACAGACAGTGTCATGGTTTTCATAATTGTCTTCTCATCCCCCTTCCCCCTCATTCCTAGCTCGTCCTTTCCATTCCTAATGCTGTCTCAATTAGCTCAATTGACGCTTTACCAAATACGGTTAGTTTTAGAATACCCCGCGATAATCTAGAATTTTATTGAGGTCATAAAATAATCTTTAATTATCTCCATCTTCAATATCCAAAGTTTGTACAACATACCCTTTTCATACGCGAAAATGACAGACTACGGTCCCGATGCTGTTCAATCAATAGCGGTTAGGGCGAGAACGGATAATCATTTGAAAGATCTAATGAAGACCGTGGCAAGTGGCGACGCGTCTAGAGCTCAATTAGATGAGTTCGACAATTATATTAAAGAGCTCAAAAAAGAAAGGGAAAAGGAAAAGGAAAACGCTCTATTACCGAAACCTCACCCTTATGCAGATCATCCTGCAGCGATTCCTACACCAGATAGGCCATCCAAACTTCTCTCTGTTCCGAAAGGTAATATTTCGGCTTATTAACCCTTCATGCATCTACTAATAAAAATATAGAAATTCGATTAGAGATATATCGATACTTACTTCTTCCCTCAGGCTTCATTAGCATCGAACCAGGACAACCGAAAGATGGTTGTAGGCATAAAGATAACGAGAGCACATCAGATGATTGGACCGACGAAGATACAATCTCATTCGATGGCGACAATTCAGATATGGAGATAGAATATGATGGACCTGGTGGTATAGACGGACTGGGATCTTTATTGTGGTCAATGGTGCAACAGGATGGAGAGGATCAATTAATGGATGTTGATCCAGAGTTTCCATCAAATCCCGAAGCAGAGTCGATTCTTAATGAAGCCAGCCAGGCAACTCCTGCAGCCGACCCTATCGAAATTGTAGACTTAGAAGACGGAGGAACAGCTCGAAGAATAGCAAATGGACAAGAAAAGTGGGAAACGGGCTCTGAGGACACCGACTTCGAAGAATATCGCATGTACCCCGAAATTTTGCGACTTAACAAACAAATACACGAAGAAGCCTCGTCACTATTATTCACCGAAGGCACGATTGTCGTCAACTCTAATGATCTATTCTTTTTATCAAATAAGAGTCTGAGGTGGGGAAGCAGGTATGGTTATACCCCATGGAGACACGATCCTCTCACAGCTGTCGCGAAAAGATTCCCTGGTGGCACCATACGATACGATAAAGAAGACTTGGGTGGTTGGATGGAGCCTCACATATTCGCCAAATTTCAAAAGGTTCTCTTCGATTGTGCATTGGAAGATGAACATACCGAGGGCATTCAATTCTTTCTCGACATCGACACCTGGAAACTAGACTCTGAAGATGTAACCAAATTCCGCAACTATCTAGGAACCTTGACATTCGTCAAAGACTTTGTCAGGCTCATATCAAAATCTCAAGTTATCAATAAACTCACCATCAACTTACTCGTGGAAATCACAGCCGACACAAAACTAGATGCCGAATCACTTGACGAAGATGATGAAGATGCAGTCAAGGAAATGGATGATAAACAAGACAAAGCAGATCTTGAGGCTAATATTCGAGCTACGGAATTATTCATGGATGCCAACATGTTCAAACCTTTAAAGCAATTGAAGAATGTGAGGAGATTCGAATTTCAATTTGGCTTTGATGATTTCGTTCCTCAGATCGATTATGTTCCGGCAGAAAAATATCAGAATATGATAAAGAAGATGAAGAAGTTAGTTGAGGGAAACTTTAAAGAGCCGGAGGAACCTACGAGAGGAGGTCTTAGAAGTCAGGGGAGCATCACACAGCATGAATCTTTTTAGAGGGTTGAAAATAGAGAATGTTAAATTTAGAGAGAGTTATGATTAGATATTTGTCGAGGTTTTTGTAGGAAATGGGTACTTGATGTTTATAGCTACTCGTACTCGGATAACACGATGATTGTGGTCATTCAAAGAGAGGGGGCGAGAGCGGGAACTACAATGTATGATTACATGATTATATATGTAATTATAGATCGTATTAATTAGAATCTTTTCGTAAAATTTGGAATACATTTTGCTCTTGCGATTGGGAGTAGGAAGGTGTTGTTCTGTGAGTTTTATAAGTTTCTTGAATGGATGTGTGACGCATAAGAGCCGTAGTAGAGCTGAATAAACAGGGTCAATTATGTTCTTTAGAATCTACAATTGAAGAATTATAGCTTGTAAAAAGCGATTAGATATATATATACAAATATCTATTTGTAGGCTGTAGGATTGTATATAAGTATTATTAGGGTTATCATTTTATTATATTAAATCGTATGATTTGTAATGTATATATACAGATGATCAATTTATAAATTGATATAAAAAATAAGAGGTATCATATAGTTAATCTTTTATAATTTACAATTTGTAATATTACTCTCCCCTTTGGAAAAACTCGCCCTCGAATATTTCATTCCTTTGTTCTATTGTTATTTCATCAGAAATCAGATTTTGTAAAGGTTTATAAACTTTAAATCAATTAGATTGATCATTTTGATTGATTTGGTCAATTTAATAGAAATTGACCAAATTGATCAAATTAATCGACCAAATTGATCAAAATGACGAATGAATTGACCAAATCGATCAAATCGTTCATCAATTAATTAAATTAATATTGATTTATATTCTCCTTAATTTGGGGAATCTCTAAAAGGAAAAAGTTTCAATAGAAAAGGGAAGGAGGTTGAATTATGATATAGTGATAATGGGTGATTAATATGGTCAATTCCGAAATCGATCAAATTAATCGACCAAATTGACCAAATTAACCAAATTGAACGAAATCGATAGGGGTAATGTTATATTTCGTTCTTATTATATTCAAGTTTCCTTTTATATGATTTTTGAAATGATTATAGACATAAGTTTTTAAAATATATTGCTTTTGTATTATCTTGGTGATAGCAGCTCATCTGTTGTATAGAGTTTGGGCCATGTATGTATATAATCAAATTCTCTCGAATTTGTATGGGTTTTCGATCCTTTCACAATCATATACATATATACCATTATAAAATTATAACATCTAATTTGCTATATTGAAGAACACTTTTCTTTCTCTTAGTTTTATAAATGAATTGTTATCTATATAATTATAATTATCCTTTTCGTTTTTATAAAGCTTTATTCAATCAATTAATCGATTAGGAGGACCAAACAATGTTGGATTGGCCAGGTGAAAATCGTGTAAGAAGTATAATAATATTTTAAGATCGAAAACAGGATACCAAATAAGATCGGTATCGCTATTAAGCTACGAGACTCTGTATAGTAGAGTTTTTCGTGCTTTCTTTATTGCTAGGATCTTCTCCACTTTCCATTCCGAATCATCAATTATATTAATAAACAAAAGTAATTCGAATATCTGATCAAAAAGAGGATCGTTATATACCTTACATAATCGATCTAGAAGGAAAACAGGATGAATTTTCATCGTAATCAGGAGTTCAAGCTTAAAAGAGCTTCCAGATCGACTAATGATCTTGAATCTTTCTTAAATTGGGAAATCCAGTTTCTTGAATGATCTTTAGATAGAATAACTCTTTATATTGAATTATATATAATCTCCAATATCGAAATCGATCTTATGCTAATAAATATTTATGGATTTCGATATTTTGGTTTAGATATGTAATAGGCCTTCTTTCGTTTGTATAAAAACTAATCTATTGCGTTCTGTATATATACAGATATCACATATATTCATATCGTCTGTTAGCTTACCAGCGTCTTCCTTCTATTCTTATATATGTTTCGATACATGCCCGTATAGGGTTTCATAGGATGTAAACTCTTTTAAGGAATTATATAGAAGAGTAAATTGTATGTAATCTATCATAAATAGGAATTCTGACCAATCGTTTTGATAGTAATTAACAAACGACCTTAACTATTGCTGAAGATATTGATTATAGATTTCAATTTGATTATCGATTTGGGGATAATAAACAATAGATAGTTTGAAATCGATTCCTAGGATTTGTGACGCACAAGAGCCGTAGTAGAGCTGAATAAACAGGGTCAATTATATTCTTTAGAATCTACAACTGAAGAACTATAGCTCGTAAAGAGCGACTAAATATATATATACAAATATTTATTCGTAAGCTGTAGGGTTGTATATATATATTATTAGGGTCATTATTTTATTATACTAAATCGTATGAATCGTAATGCATATGCACGGACGATCAGTTCATCAATGGATGTAGAAGATAAGAGGTATCATGTGGTTAGTCTTCTATAGTTTACGATTCGTGATATTACCTCCCCCTTCGGAAAAACTTGCCCTCGAATATTTCATTCCTCTATTTCATTGTTATTTCATCGGAAACCAGGTTTTGTAAAGGTTCATAAACTTTAAATCAATTAGATTGATTATTTTGGTTGATTTAATCAATTTAATGGAAATTGACCAAATTGATCAAATTAATCGATCAAATTGATCAAAATGACGAATGAATTGATCAAATCAACCAAATCGTTTATCAATTGATTAAATTAATATTGATTTGTATTTTTCTTGATTTGGGGAACCTTTAAAAGGAAAAAGTTTCAATAGAAAAGGGAAGGAAATTGAATTATGGTATAGTAATGATGGATGATTAATATAATCAATTCCGAAATTGATCAAGTTAATCGATCAAATTGATTAAATTAACCAAATCAACTAAATTGACCAAATTGAACGAAATCAACAGGGGTAACATTATATTTCATTTTTACCATGTTCAAGCTTCCTTTTGTATGATTTTTTTGAAATGATCATAGATATATATTGCCTTCGTATTGTTTTGGTGGTGGCAGTTCGTCTGTTGTATAGAGTTCGGGCTATATATGTATACAATCAAATTCCCTCGAATTTGTATGGGTTTTTGATCCTTTCACGATTGTATATATATACATTATTATAAAATCATAATATCTAATCTACTATATTGAAGAATACTTTTCTTTTCTTTGGTTTTATAAATGAATCGTTATTCATATAATTATAATTATCTTTTCTGCTTTTATAAAGCTTTATTTAATCAATTAATCGATTAAAAGGATCAAGCAATATTGGATTGATTAAATGAAAATCGTATAAGAGGTATAATGATATTTTAAAATCGGAAACAGGATACTAGATAAGATCGGTATCGCTATTAAGCCATAAGATTTTGTATAATAAGGTTTTTCGTATTTTCTTTATTATTAAGATTTTCTCTATTTTCTATTCCGAATCATCAATTATATTAATAAACAGAAATAATTCGAATATCTAATCAGAAAAAGGATCATTATATACCTTGTATAATCGATCTAAAGGGAAAACAGGATGAATTTTCATCGTAATCAGGAATTCGAGTTTAAAAGAGTTCCCAGATCGACCAATGATCTTGAATCTTCTTTGAATTGGAAAGTCCAACTTTTTGGATGGTTTCTGGATAGGATAACTCTTTATATTGAATTATACATAATCTCCGATATCAAAATCGATCTCATGCCGATAAGCATTTGTGGATTTCGACATTTTGGCTTGAATATACAATAAACCTTCTTTCGTTCGCGCAAAAACTAATCTATTGTATTCTATGTATATATAAATATCATATACATTTATATCATTTGTTGGCTTATTAGTGTCTTCCTTTCATTCCTATATATATTTCGGTGTATACCTGTATAGGGTTTTATAAAATGTAAACCCTCCTAAGGAATCATATAGAAGAGTAAGTTGCGTGTAATCCATTATAAATAGGAATTCTGATCAATCGTCTTGATAATAATTAACAAACAGTCTTAACCATTATTGAAGATACTGATTATAGATCTCAGTTTGATTATCGATTTGGGGATAATGAACAGTGGATGGTTTGAGATCGGTTTCTAGGATTTGGCTGAATTCCTTTCAGAACTGTGATATGAATTGGGGGCCACGATCCGATACTATAATGTTAGGGGGACTATAATATCGATATATATGGTAAAGATATAATTGTATTTGAATTCGAGTATCGATTGATTTATGATAAGGTATGGAAATAGTTTGTTTCATTAATCGATCAATAATGACTAAAACATTGTTATATCCATATTTATCCTTATTAAAACTATAGTAATCCATAATGATATATTGTTATATTCGATTAGGAATCGGAAGTGGATGTAATAAATCGGGGGTATGATTATGTGGAATGGAACTGTGTTTGTAGGCATAACAATTGTATATATATCTAACTACAGTATCGTATATTCTGGGTTAGTAGTATTGTTGAAATAATAAGAGATAGATTTTGTTTATATTAAAATGAACAATGGAAACGGAATTATAGGTTTCACGAATCAAATAAATTCGAAGGTTGTCGACATCAGGTACTATCAAACAGTTATTGTAGAGTAAGAGATCATTTTGAAATGATATATATTTGTAACCTTGGGTAACTTGTATTCTGAGTATTAACAAGTTATCTGTAGTTTTATTTGTTTCGATGATATAGTTAATTAAATCGAATCGAGGAGTGATTTCATTTAAATCGATATTAATAATCGTTATTTCGTTTAAATAATACTTTTGTAAGATTTTTCTTATGATTTCAATATCAATTTAGTTATCTTTAATAAACTACTGAAAGTGATTCTTCTTTTTGGTATAATTCTGGAAATCCAACTCGTCAGTCCGACGGGTTAAGGTGTCGGCGAAAGGGTTATTTTTTCCAGAACGATATATAATGATGAAGTTATAATTGGTTAAAATTTCTATCCAGCGAGTTTATCGGATATTGAGAATCTTAATAGTTATGAAATATTCGAAAACCTTATAATCGGTATAAACCTTGATTTTATATGGTGAGCTGACGAGTTCCATTCTCCAATGGTTGAGAGATCGAATAATTGACAGTATTTCTTTGTTATGAATTTTATAGTTCAGTTTAGCGGCAATTATGGTTTTGGAGAAATAAGCTATGGGAAATCAATCTTCGTTATACTGTTATGATAACATATTAGCAACTATTCTATTGGATGTGTCTGTTTCGAGTATACAGGGGAATCGGTGATTATAGTATTGTAGAAACGGAACAAAGATAAACTTTTTTTTCAAGATATTGAATGCATTTTGGTATACTTCGTCGAATATGAATTTAACGTTTGCTTTAATGAATTCGTTGAAAGATTTCGCTATTATACTATAATCCTTAATAAATCGTCGATAAAAATTATAAAAACCGAAGAATGATTAGATCCCTTTCATTGTTATCGGAAAGGTCCAATTCTCAATTACCTCAATCTTTTCAGGATCCATCTCTACTCCTTTAGTAGAGATGATAAAGTCCAAGTATTTGGTGCGTGTAACGTTGAATTCACATTTCTTGAGATCCGCTTGTAAATGAGTTGTAGATAATGTGACGCACAAGAGCCGTAGTAGAGCTGAATAAACAGGGTCAATTATGTTCTTTAGAATCTACAACTGAAGAATTATGGCTCGTAAGGAGCGATTAGATATATATATACAAATACCCATTCGTAAGCTGCGGGGTTGTGCGCATGTGTTATTAGGGTCACCATTTTACCATACTAAATCGCATGAATCGTAACGCATGTGCACGGACGATCAGCTCATCAATGGACGTGGGAGATAAGAGGTATCACGTGGTTAGCCTCCTGTGGTTCACGATTCGTGACAGGATTTGGCTAAATTCCTTCCAGAATTATAATATGAATTGAGGGCCGCAATCCGATACTATAATATTAAAAGGATTATAATATTGATATATATAATAGAGATATAATTATACTTGAATTTAAATATTGATTAATTTGTAATAAGGTATAAAGATAATTTACTTTATTAATCAATCAATAATGATTAAAATATTGTTATATCTGTATTTATCCTTATTAAAGCTACAATAATCCATAATGATATATTACTATACTCAATTAAGAATCGGAAGTGAATATAATAAACCGGGGGTATGATTATATAGAACGGAACTGCGTTTGCAGGTATAACAATTGTATATATATCTGATTATAGTATTGTGTATTCTAAGCTAATAGTATTGTTGAGATAATAAAAGGTAGATTTTATTTATACCAGAATGAATAATGGAAACAGAATTATAGGTTTCACAAATCAAATAAATTTGAAGGTTATCAACGTTAGATATTACCAAGCGATCATTGTAAAATAAAAGATTATTTTGGAGTGATATATACTTATGATCTTGGATAGCTTATATTCTGAATGCTAGCAAACTATTTATAGTTTTATTTGCTTTGATAATACAGTTAACTAAATCGAATCGAGAAACGATTTTATTCAAATTGATATTAGTAATCGCTATTTCGTTTAAATAATATTTTTGTAAGGCTTTTTTTATGATTTCGATATCAATTTAATTATCTTTAATAAACTATTGAAGGCGATTTTTCTTTTTGGTATAATTCTAAAGGTCCAATTTGTCGATCCAATAGATTAAGGCATTAACAAAAGAGTTATCTTTTTTAGGATAATATATAATAATGAAATTATAATCAATTAGAACTTCTACCCAGCAAATTTATCGGATATTGAGAATCTTGATAGTTATAAAATATTCGAGAATCTTATAATTGATATAAACCTTGATTTTATATAATGAACCAATGAGTTCCGCTCTCCAATAGTTGAAAGATCGAATGATTGATAGTATTTCCTTATTATAAACTTTGTAGTTTAATTTAACAATAACCATAATCTTGAAGAAATAAATTACAGAAAACCAATCTTCGTTATACTATTGTAATAACATATTAACAATTATTCCATCGAATACATCTATTTCGAATATATAGGGGAGTTGATGATTATAATATTGTAAAAGTAAAACAAAGATAAACTTTTTCTTCAAGATATTGAATATATTTTGGTATACTTCGTCGAATACAAACTTAACGTTTGCTTTAGTAAATTTGTTAAAAGATTTCGTTATTATATTATAATCCTTAATAAACCATCGATAAAAATTATAAAAACTAAAGAATGATTGGATCCCTTTCATTATTATCAGAAAGATCCAATTCTCAACTACCTCAATCTTTTTAGGATCTATCTCTACTCTTTTAATAGAAATGATAAAATCCAAATACTTGATATATATAACATTGAATTTACATTTTTTGAGATCTGTTTATAAGCCAACAACTTCTAATCATTCAAGAATTAATTTAATATAAATTTAATATTTTTCTTTGTTTTCGGAATAGATTAAAATATTGTTGAGGTATACTGTATAAAAAACGTTTAAATAATCGAATAGAATATCATTTATATAACATTGATAGATTACAGGATTATTCGTTAATCCGAATAATACAACCTTACATTTATATAATCCATATCGGATTCGGAAGATAGTATACTTTTCCGAAACAGGATTTATTTTTATACAATAGAAAGCTTGACGAATATCGAATTTGGTAAAAACCTTAGTATCGGAAAGCTGAAAAAGTGTTTTATCAATTAAAGGGAGGGGATACCGATCCTTATATATTAAAGAATTCAATAATCTGAAGTCTATACAGAATCTCAAACTATTATTGGATTTTTTAACGAATAAAACAAATGTAATATAAAAAACTTGATTGGATTCAATGAAACCTTTACTGAAATTATCCATAATATATTCTTTAACAATTTTCAATTGTTCTAAGGATATCTTGTAAAGTAGGCTATAATATAAGATTTGTTTTTCTTCGCTTTCCAATATGATTTTATAATTATAAAATCGGTTAAAAGGCAAAATGTTTAATTTATACTTGAAAAAGACTCGATGATACTATCAATATTCAAATAATATTTCAAATTCTAAATCGATTTCGGTCAATACTTGATCGAGTTTTTTTCGAACTTTTGTATTCTTAAATTCAGTTAAAACAACCAATACTCTCTCTTCCGTATATCATTCGTTCCATTAGAAATCTATCATATCATCGAATTCTTTCAAAGTAATGATAAAGAGTTCAGTTTGTTTATTTCTCTTATATTCTAATTGGAACTTATCGGGTTTGAATGTATATAGATCAAGGATTTCGGATGATATATAGAGGAGGTATTTATAGATTTGCAATAATGGTATGATTGATTAGAAAAAAGATGGATTGAACTTGAAAGGAATCGGGACCTCTTCCTTTTCAATAAAAGTCTGTATTATATTTATATTTGAAGATTCTTGTTATACATCATCAATTGTGATTGATCTGTTCAATTGTGAATCTTTTCGATTCCAATATTCTTCAAGCTGGTTATTTTGTTGATCAGTATTTTATTAAACTAATCAATTGATCTTTTATTTGCAAAAGGATGATTAAATAATAAAGAGATTATTCGAATAGAAAATGATATAGAATCTCTTTTTAAATTATTCAAAACGTTTATTGAAGTAATTGAACTTTGCTCGAATCTTTGATAATCAAAATCTATCTAAAATAATATTATAACTCCCTAATTCAATAATAAAGAAAAGAACAAAAGATTGTTTACAACTATCGACCATTAAATTAAGAAATATAAAATAGGTAATAACATAATCTTGTATACTATTATACCCTTTAACTTCAATTAAAACTTCAAGCGATATAATTCTAAGTTTAAATATAGGAAATAAATAAATAAAGAATATAATATTAATAAAAACAAATCCATTTGCTCCAAAGTCAATGAGTACTTTTGATTAATAAATATAATTATTTTTCGAAAGATTGTAAGGAAAAATAAATGCTTCTCTTCCTATAAACTTGATTAGATCAAGAAATCTTATATCCTATATAACATTTAAAATGGAAATAAAATTTAAATATTTAGTTTTAAACGCTTTTCTTTTTCTAAATAAACATTCTGTATAATTTCAACTATAACTTCTAAACTGAAATCTTCTTTGGCATCCTAATATTCTTCGAATTCTTCTGCTTTTTTTTATACCGTCTCGATCTTATTAAAATTATCGATATAAAGCGTCGATATACATACTACTCCAGAAAAGGAAAAGAGCGATAAGCATTTAAAGTTCGAATAATTATTGAATACAATGAAACCGATATATCCGGAAGGGGTATTCCAGGATAGAAATGATTTCGGGAATGTGAAGGTTCCAAAATTGGAACTATTAAAGCTCCAAAAGAATTACAAAGGATTTATAATAACCATTGATTTGCAAATAACTATAGAGATTTCTTGATCAATATAATATCAGTTTTGTTCTTATAATAAAACTTCATTTTGATCTATTCTAATAAATATATTCGCGAATTCTTTTGTAATCTTGCAATCCTTGATAGATATTATTATTATTCGTAAAAGAAAATCGGAAATCTTTTATTCGAGATCCCTGAATAAAATCTTATCATCGATAATCTCTGTTTGAATAACAAGTAATCTGAACTTCCTATATCATTCTAGAAAGTTGCCATATCGAATTGTATTAAGCATAATCCATATCTCGTATTGAAAACAAACATTATCGATTTCGGCCGGGTTCCGATAGATCGCTGCAAACTGTTCGATCAATTCGAATACCGTGAATCGGGGCATTTGTATATAAAAAATATAACAATATACTTATACTTTCAATTCAATTTGATCGATTATATATACATAATATTGCATTTCATTTTTAAATAATATAATATATAGCTCGAATCGTTTTATAACCAATAATTATTACAAATTAATTTTAAATTCAATATTATCGTTAAGTTTAATAATAAAATTTATAGGTTTTGATATATATATATTTTATTGCGAATTGTAATTAACACAGGAATACAATCTTGATCGGTTAGATCAGCTTCTTGAATAAGGGGATCCCTGATTATTAGATAGATTATCATTTCCTAAAAAAGAAAAAAAATCCTTGGAGGGCCCTAAATGATCAAATCATTTGATCGAAGTTTTCTTCCTCTGATTTTAGGATCTTCGGGTTTACTTGAATAAAGGTCCTTGAATTTCGATTAAAAGAATAAAGGGAGTCCCAGGTATTATTATTAACCTGAATATTTATATAAATATCACTTGAAACTCAGAAAAAGGTTGCACTATTGTAAAACTTATTATTATTATAATTTTCAATTATCGATTCTCCTCTTTCAAATTTATAATCATTACATAAAGATCTTGTAATTGTAATGATAATTCGGAAGAAGCAATTGAACTATTAGAAATATCGATTTTATATATTAAAATCTTCTCTTTACCAATCTTCTTTCTTCCAATAATAATATTATCCAATCCTATATTTATATTTTCTTCGAAAGATTGTTGAAATAATTAAGGAGAAGAAGAGGGTTCTTTAGAATATACTTTCGAAGATTCGGAACGTATAGAAGGAAGAATTCATTGTATTATAAAAATGATGATATACTTCTAAAAGGGTTTATCTTCATCAATTAAATCGGAATAGATCTTCTTCCTCTGAATATAACGTTTGTAAAAGTTCATTTAAGAAGATATTATTAAAGTGAAGTATTATTTAAGAGATCATCAGATGGCCAAATATTTGTAAATAAATTGTAGATAATATAACGCACAAAAGTTATAATAAAACTGAATAAACAGGATTAATTATATTCTTTAGAATCTATAATTGAAGAATTATAACTTATAAAAAACAATTAAATATATATACATAAATACCCATTTGTGGGCTGCAAAGTTGTATATAAATGTTATTAGGGTTACCATTTTATTATACTAAATCGTATGATTCGTAATGTATACACACAGATAATCAGCTTATAAATTGATATGGGAGATAAGAGGTATTATGTGGTTAGCCTCCTGTGGTTCACGATTCGTGACAGAATGGATGGATGGAGTATAATTTAATAATTTAATAATTTAATAATTTAATAATTTAATAATTTAATAATTTGATAATTTGATAATTTGATAATTTGATAATTTGATAATTTGATAATTTGATAATTTGATAATTTGATAATTTGATAATTTGATAATTTGATAATTTGATAATTTGATAATTTGATAATTTGATAATTTGATAATTTGATAATTTGATAATTTGATAATTTGATAATTTGATAATTTGATAATTTGATAATTTGATAATTTGATAATTTGATAATTTGATAATTTGATAATTTGAAGGCAAGAGAAGAATTCTAAGAAAAGGGGAGAAAAGAAAGATTATTTATTATTTTACTTTACTCTATTCTTGGTGTTTGATTTTTTTTTGGAAGAGGGAGAAGAGGGGGAAGAGGGGGAAGAGGGGGAGGAGGGGGTGTTTCTATAGTTTCTATACTTTCTATACGAGGATAATTAAACATAAGGAAAGGAGAAGGGCAGGCAGGAGGGAGAAAGTAGGAAGGAGGAGTGGATTATATTTATGTACTGTATTCCGTATAGTATTAAGCGATCTAAAAAATGAGGAATAGAGAAAAAGTTGAATGATGGTTTAGCGATGTGATATGTGATGTAATTAAGAGGACGGAAATATAAGATCTTACTACCTTACAAGTTACAAGTTACAAGTTACCGCACACAGAGTAATGAGTTAAATTTTCAGAGTTGAGAATATCGTATCTATATCTATATCTATATCTATATCTATATCTATATCTATATCTATATCTATATCTATATCTATATCTACATCATAATAAATATTAAATTGAAAGAGAACTACCAGATAGATCTAAACAATGAAGAAAAGTCCCTAGAAATATTATTCCCCCTTCTGCTACCCCCTCCCCCAACTCTATAACCCAACACCAATTTTTCAATCTTTAAATATTAAAAATCTCCTCATAAGAAGCTGCATAAAGAAGCAGACATCATCATCATCATCGCCATCTACTACCGTAAATAAATCACACAAACACAAAAGTTTTTTTTTTTTTGAGGATATCCATAAGAAGATACCTAGATACCTAAGTCGACGTAAAAGAAAAAAGTAAGAAGTAAAATAAATCATAAACTACAGGTGTTAATATCATTAATGGTATCTTCATCCTATCTATTTATCCATCTATTCATTCCTCTTTCCATTCCCTCTCAAACATTCATTTCCAGTATCATTTTACCACCCCTCCCCACCTCAATCCACGCAATGTTATACCTATCCAAAAGACAGGCTATCTTGAGCTCTCTCATATTGCCTCTCCACTACTTTAATTTCTCTCCAATGCAATTCGCAACGCTTGATACAACAAATCTACACATTGATGTACAATACATTAAATCCTTTCTTACGCTCCTTTCATTTCTAATCATCTCCAATATCCTCAGCTTTATCAACATGTTCATCCTCATCCTCATCAGAATCAGTATCATCATCCTCATTCGTCACAACCAGCAAACAAGGTTCTCTCGAATGCCAAATCCTTCTCTCCTTAGCCCCCAACATCGTATCCATCAAATTCTTGGTATCAGCTCTGACTCTCCCACCCTCTTTAATAGGCACCCCCTCTTTCGCTGACTCAACTAATCTTGCTTCTTCAATCGAAGCACTCAGTTCGAATTCGCCTCTACAAAGTGGCGTCATACCAATCTTAACTTCGATTTGTTCATTCCCAGGAATTTGTGGGAGAGTTTGTTGCAGCACACCATTCCAAACAAACTTCTTGGATAGATCGAGAGTTTGTTGCAGCACACCATTCCAAACAAACTTCTTGGATAGATCGAGAGTTTGAGTGAGTGAATGGTTACGAATGGATGGTTGGAGACGAAGAAGAGGGTGAATAGGTTTGGAAGACCGATTGCTAATGCGAACTGTGATCGAAGAGAATGTATCGGTATAGATATCGTGTTTGGGGCCTGGCTTATCATTGATTGAGATATCAATCGAAATATCCTCAATTCTGATAACGTCGATGATACGTTGACTTAGACGGAGACCGCGTAATTCTATATTGCCTTTACGATGAACACCAGAGCGTGTCTCCCAGGTTCCTTGAAGAATTTTCAGGATTTCTTCACGGTACCAAAACGATTCTCGAGTAGCTCGTTCTGAATCTGCCGATATTCGACCTGCACTTACAACAAATTGTCGTTGTCGTAAGGGATCAAGAGCTGGGATGGAGGCTGTTGGGTTTTCTAGATATATCCGAGGAATAGGAAACATTATGCGAGACGTATTACCTGGGAAAACCTCCTCTTCAATTTTGCCCCCTTTCTCAATATCTATCGAGACATGAATACTGCTCGGCCACGCATTTCGAAGATCAAGAATTAGTAAACAATGATCTTGAGGTGTGAAATCTTCTGTTGCGACAGTGCCATCAATTTTGGACCACAAAGATACGGGCAAGTTTCCGGTAAATGGCATAACATCCATTCGAGCCAGCTCTATGCTCGCATTTACAGTGATTGTAAGCGGTAGACTCACTTGACGAGTATGAAACCCATTTTCTACCTCTAATTGAGGAACACCAAGATGAGCATAGTCAACCAGAATAGTAGCACTTGTGAGGCCAGGCTTTCCCAAAATTTCAATCTCAAAAGTAGCTGTTCCACCAGGTTCAATATATGGCTTCTCATCGGGCTTTGGAATGTATCGAAGTGCTTGTTTCCGTGCCAAAATTAATTCGTATTCGTACAGCTCTGCTGGTGATGCTTCGCGATTACTCATTGCTGTTTGCAACGGCGCCTGAGTTGAATCTTTAAAGGAAAAGAGAAGTAAATCTACGGGTGTCTCTTTTGAAAGGTTCTCTAGTGTGATAGAGAATCTTTGGCGTTCACCTTCTAATACCATCAACGCAGATTGTGAAAGATTGGTAGACTTTATCGCGACTATAGGTTGTTTGTCAATGACATTTAATCCTACGGTGGTTGGCAGAGGAGGTATGACGCCCCAAGGTACTGCATTTGATGACGTTGAGCCAAAGCTTGTAGGACGAGTCTTCTGGCCGAATATCTTTGCTACACCAATGGACTTGATTTTGATATCGCCTTGTGGTGACCATGAATCTGGAAATATAGGGAATCGCCGTTCTCGGCATCCCCTTACTTTAACAGTGCAGCCAGTAACTTTCAAGGACCCCGGGTCTTTGGGTGTCCCTAATATAGTGAGAATCTGTGTTCGGTAAGGACCGATAACTGTCTTTTGCACGGCAGATTCAAAACCCGCACCATCAGAATCGAGCTTGATACTTTCTATTTCCACATCGAATTCATACGGATTCTGCAAAGTAACCTTAAAGACAGCTCCCTCACCAGCAACCATGATGTGATCAACAATAGAAGCATTTAGTGGGCGTAAGAAAGGATTGTATATAAAAGGATTTATCTCCCTGGCGGTAGCAATAGTAACGCCGTCAGGGAGTTCTCCACGGGTGTGAGGAATTGGGGTTCTCGATTGAGGTAGAGGTTCAAGCTCAACTCCTCGAACCAGGAATTCATCCCAATACTCCGCTGTAAGTTCATTGACTCCCAAATTCCTCGCAGCTCCAAGCGTCCGAGTTATGTTAGTCATCAGTCGAATCTGTTCCTCGCGACTCATATTTGGTGATGCATCTTCACTCCGTGGTCCCGGAGCCACACCACTGCCAGCAGTTCTTAACAAATCCGCAGTGAATTTCAAGACGCCTTGAAAGTCCGGCAGTGCTTCAGAAAGATTGATACATGATCTTAAAATCTCCATTTTCAGGGCTTGACTTCCGAAAGAGCGGATCGAAGCATTATCAAGTATCCTCAGAATGGTAGCTTCATCTGAATCATCAAATACTTCTTCCGTAATATCTCTAGAAGCTACAACTCCATAAGTTTGACCTAGTAACGCAAGAAATGAGTCTACACCATTCTCCATATCACCTTCACCAATTTCCAGAGCTCCGGCACCGTTAGTGTTCCCATTCGCACTCAGAGCTGCTAATCCTGCAGCTGGATGAACTCCCATCTCGGCTGCTCCTCTGAGACGAGCTTGAACGAGTGCTGGAACCAATACGGAAACCAATTCACGAATTACCATAGCCTTTTTTCTATGGTATCCCATTGATCCAAGAACTGAAGCTATGCCACTCAGTATTATTATGCGGTCCACCACTACAATATTTTCAGAGGATGAATATACAGGAAATGCTCTAAGGATGGTTTTCAGAATTTCCCCACGAGTAGGCTGTATGTTCAAACGAGGCGTCGCGAGATTCGGGGATTTTTGAAAAGGAGTTCCGAGCACAATTAGTTGTAAAACTTCATCACTTATGTGGCCACCACCTGTATGTATAGCGGAAGAAAGCTTCGCATAGCGAATGACAGTTTCGGAAAATGGATATTGCGGCATAGCCTCCCCATTATTATTCGCGGCACGGGTATAGAGATTAAGGATTCTGTCCAATAGTTCTGGAAGCAGAACTGCCAAGTTTTGTAACGAAACTAAACGGTTGCTTGCGGGACTCCTTGGCTCCAAAACAGTTGTTAAGGATGGTGCCTTTTCCGCGGAAACATAACAAATTGGTGGAACTTGAAAGTCCAGTCCAGTCCAGGCAAGCATGAGCATACTGACAAGAATATTATCAAGGGCCTTTGCATGCCACAAATGATCAAGATTTGCTTTTGCAATAGCGGCACTTTCGATCAGCTCGCGTAATGCATCATTCCACCGTCCCGCGCACATGTACATCGATCCAATGACAATGCCAATACGACTTTTTCCTTTGTTTCTCGATCTTTCACTAATGCTCCCCGATCCAAACCCTACGATTGAAACTCGATCTCTGCTGCTGTCCCTGTTCGCTGCGTTACTCGGAGTGCCGAGTCGAGACGGTAAATTTTTCAATGTGAGCGAATTTTCTCCAATTATATTATCGAAGGTTGGTGGCGAGTCGGAACGAAGACCGCTTGCAGGGCTACCAGAACGACCTAGAGGTGAAGAAGTGCCAGAATCCGAAGCTGCGGATCGAAGGACTGGCATTGACATGCGATAGTTGCTACGATCAATGGCCCCCCCGGGAGAAGAAGATCCAGAGTCTTGTTGGGAAACTGAAAGTTGAGAATTCCGTCTTGAGGACCCATCTGGCGAGCCTCCACCCCAAGACCCTCCATTAAACGGCCTGTTCCCTGATTGAGCTGGCGACTCTATTGTACTCAAGCCTTGGAGTGACTTTGCGAGTGTCGTCATCTCTGCAAGCAGCAAGGCAGATATATCGCACATAACAGTTTTCATCGTCGTTATACCACAGTCGGCCGGTGGAGGTATTGGAACTAAGCCTTCTGGTAGAGCTGTAGCAGACTTGTCATGTGAATGGTCGAACAATAATACTTGGTGAACCAGCGCCTTAGGATATCTGTCTCTCAAGTCTTCCAAATCTTGATATAAATCCCGCACATTTTGATCCAAACGCGATACTCCACTGCCATTAACACTCTTCCTCGACGTCCCTTTGTAAGATATATGCTCAAGCTCGGCACCATCTGCGAGGGCTATAATAACGAGTGGCTCTCTGTAAAGTTCAAAGGGGGATAATGCGAGGTGGGTAGGGGGCGGATAATGTGTCGTAAGATCATAAACAATCAACCCCAAAGGAAAGGCCAATGGGGAGAACATATCTGCCAATCGTCAGCTCTGCCAGAGGCCTATCAAGGCAGAGTTAAGTCCTCACTTCTATGGGGACGTCCATCTGGACTAATATCTCCCAAACGTACAACATTGTGAGGTTGTAACCTTTCTACGAAGCTCAGAAATCTTGCGCGTTTGATTTGCCCAATTGGTAACAGCACAACTCGTACTCTCGCAGGAGCAACGGGCGACAGCTGATCGAGCATTGTGAGAACATCTGGATGCAATGCGCCTAGCTAGGTAGAGCTCGAGTTCGTGATGCGATGATGGTACTACCAGTTCGAGACGAGATACATGACCGTTAGGGATAATAAATTAAATGTCCGGAACTTGTAGGACAATAAAACAGTAAGATATCACCGATAATGAATTTATTCCAAAAGCTCTGGACTTTGAGACGATGATGGATAAGATTGTCCCCTGTTATACGTTGACCATTTTGCATGATTGGTAAATTTACTTAAAGTCCCCTAGTTGCGGTACTTTCCGGGCTAGATTCTTAACTTGACTTCACCTCATCTCACTTCAATGTTCTACTCTATCCAGGTTCAATTACATTTATTAGCAGGTTGGATCCCATGCCACTATCTAAACTCCGAGGTCTTATGAATGGTACACTCACTCAATCTCACTCACTTGAGATTTATGCTAATTCACAGACAAGCTTCTTACACTTGGAGTCTCAACAGCTAATACGTGGTCTCCCTTTGGCTCCATTACAGGAGACATCTGAGTATCTAATAGTGTGATGAAAGCTAACGGGTTACTTTGAATGTTAGCTATCATATGTGCACGCTACTGGTTGTATTCCTTTTGCTCACAAAGTGCTCGTTGCACTGTATGTCATGTAGTCATGTAAGTGATTTCCTTGTGAGATGAATTCTTTTGCTTCGGACTATGTACAATTTAACATCTCTCCGATGATCTGAAATTGGTACATCTTATAAGCAACCCTAATATCGCCGGATGTCCTCTACCTAGCAAAGCCACTTTAATGCCTATCAGCCATGCAAACATGTCTCATTACCACTTCTTCCGCTTCATTGGAGATACTTTAACAGTAACCTTCAAAAAACATATCAGCTGTCAAATCATGATGATTTAACCCGGGGGACTTACATCGGGATAGACGCAGTTTGCATTACTTGTCGCACAAGCAGAGCATCTGGGCAAATATCTGTCACACCCAACGTGCCTTTCATAACAATTGACGCAAGCGCGAACAGACGCAGTTGACACCGCTAAGATTGCTCGAGGTGGTGGTGCAGGTGCGTGCGGCCTGTGAGAAGGAGCAATATAATGTTCACTTCCTCCCGAAGAGGATAGTTCGCCGACCTCAAGATCATCTACATCGACGTCAATCGTCTCCTCCGTCGAAAGACTTCCAGATCTGCTTCTTGGCATAGTGTCGTCATGAGAGTCCTCCCTCCAATACTCAAGAAGAGACATACGACCGTTGATCCCCTTTCCCCTCATTTGACCGGCAAGCCGATTGATAGTATCAACAACTGGTGGGAACTCTCCTTGCTTTGGGCGATTGTCAATTGCATTCGTGATATGCTTAGGGTGTGGATTGATCTCATCGCTTGGTTCCATGTACTTTCGGATTAGTTCGTCTTGTTGTGCAGGAGCTTTATTCTTTCCAGCCGTGCGTTTCATCATCAGTTGTATGTTTCCGGGGACCCCATGCGCATACTGGCTGGCAATCCATTCTTCTTCCTCTTGAAGCAAACATTGTGAGACCCATGTCGATCTGAAATCGATGCATTCCCTATGCTCAGCTCTTCTGTGAACTTCGTGGATGCTGCCTATAACTCCGCTATTATTGAAGGTGAGGAATGGAGGTTCTTCGGTACACCTGATCACGCGATCCTCCTCAACATCAAGGAGCCTGAAATTGTCGGAAGAAGTTGTGCTGGCTCCATTTATAGATTTAAGCTTGCTGGTGTCAATAGGTTGTGATTTTGTTCTACACATGGTTATAATCAAAGGTAACTTTGATAGTTGTAAAATGCAGGTGGTAGAGGATGTGGTGGATGGTTGTTCTTGGGTGGGTTGTTTATAAAAGTCGGGTTAATCTCCAATCTCCCAATCCATGAATTAGCCGAAGCAAACCGTAATTGTGATCATATTTAAATGGAAATGAGAGGTTTCCAAGGTTATTAGTGTTATCCATTTCATCTGATAGTGAATTTGTTACATTTTCATCTTTGATTTTTAGCAGTCTCCAATAGAGTAACTCCACACACACATCTTGGATCTTGAATGCAGCTAGCATGTTGAAATGGTTTCAGAGGGATAACAAAGATTATGTGATGAAGGCAAGTGCTTTATATAATGATATCTGGTCTTTACATAATTTGGCTATCTAAATCTTTGTGTTAATTTGACTATTTAGTCAATTTTTATATTGGAAAGCATCAAATCTCGGGGCTAAGTTTGCTTAAACTACTTTACTTTTCCAAGATAAGAGTTGACATACCTCCCTGCGTCAGTTTCACATGCAGTGGATGAGCTACCAACTGCATCGAGGCTACATAATTAGACATTTGATGAATGAGTTGGCGCAGAAGAAAGAATATAGACCGTAAAATGAGTTGGTTGGCATATTCACTTCTAGAGATTTTAGAAATCGTTATTCTAATTAGCTTAGGTTGGCATGTGGGAGATCACAAGTGTGACTTTTGCGAGTGAATGAAATGAACTTGCCAAAGTGAAGTGAGTGATGCAATATGTTCTAACTCTATTGAGAGTTTGGAGGGCATGCATCTGAATCCATTTTATTCAATATCTGATATCTAAATTCAGCTTGGAGTCCAACAATGCTCGTATCGCTTGTCTAACGAGAGCCCTCTATCATCCTTATAGTCATCCTGGATATACTTACTCCTGGGATATACTTAGCTTGTTACAACAAATTTTCATCACTGGTCACTCTGTTCCTTGTAAAAGACGATTTTTATATAAATGATATCTTTTGTTATATTATGCTAGTACAATGAATGGCATTACATTATGATTATCACATTAGGGCCTTGAGTTTATTAACATTCACCATATTATCAATACTATTAGTGAAATCGTGTTTTGCTTTTTAATTGTTTTTATATTTATATGTTATCCATTGATCTATCTTGATTTATCCCCAAAGTAGGAAAACTCGTCAAATTCGAACCACTTAGCAAGCGCCAGCATTTTCAAGGAGTAAAAAAGGAAAGTACCCAGTCAAAAAAACCCATCCTAGAATCGCTTCTTGATTGATCCCACGACTGACTTACTGAATGCCTTGACTTTCTCCCTGTTGCTCTGTTTTCTCTTGGGGAGATTAGATTGACTGGCCGGAGGTTGTATCTCATCCAAATCATGTTTGGCCGAAAGTTGCATCTCTTCCAAATCATGTCTGACCGAAGATTGCACCTCCTCCAATTCAAAAATTAACGCCCCAATCCTATCTTCCGGGTCGCGATCCCAGATATACGCCGGGTAATAAATACGTGCATAAACCTTCTTTACTTGTTTGCCCAAAGTCTGCGCATGATCCGCGCACATTCTAGCCACACATCTTCCGTTCGCGGTCCCAAGCAACATCTTGAACTCATCACTCCACGTGTTGTCGTCACATGATGTAAAAGTTCCTTTCTCGTCGTTGCATTGAAGAATTGACACTGGCGAAACACCTTGGGATATTAGTGCATCTTGTATCGTCCAGAGAGTTCCATGATTGATGATATGATGGATGATAACATACTTCAACTTCCTAAGATGCGACTCACCCGGGTTACTAGTCAAGTGCACAGTGCATGCATCGTGCCAAGCTTGATACATGAGTTCACTACAATACAGACGCGTAGTATCTGAATCGGGATCGAAATCAGCCTCTGCATCCTGAATATTTATGATTAATGTCCCTGTTTTCACAGATACATAAATCCTGGCTACACAGCCAAACCCCAGAGGATCTTCACCTCTCCTTGCCATTTCATAAACTTTTCTAGTTGTAAAATTGTAGATAGACCAATGGTCTCCTGACCATTCAGTCTCCAACTTCGGATCGGAGAAAATAAAGCCCATGGCGTTCATGTCGAGGCTATCTGGGTTGTCCTTTCCATGGCCTCCGGGGGTGTTCACATAGCGGATATTCCAGTCGGGATACGGAATGTCTCTGCGTGGGTCCATGTTGAGGGCAGTTTGGTTGGCGAGGAGCACGATATTTCCGCGTTCGAGGTATATTTCTCGTTTTAAAATTTCATTGACACCTCTCTGTAGATTTACTGCCTTAAGGCGAGCTGCTTGATAATCTTCATCCATTTTGCTAAGAAGTTGACTTACTGTTTTAAAGTAGGCTTACCTTTCTTAAACTTGATTGGTTTTGAATAGAGTATTCTTTTAGATGTTTTGTTTCGTCGTAAGTACAGGATGATAAACCAAATTAACAATGGGATTATAGACAGTTTTTATAAGGGTGGATTTGGTGTTGTTTAGCTATTATTTAGCTGTTGTTTTGTAGTCATGGCATTGTAGACAGATTTTATAAGCCGAGTGTGGTCTCGTTTAGCTATTGTTTTGATGTTGTTTTTCAGTCATGGCAATTAAATTGTCAAAACAAAATCTCCTTCTTTCTATGACAGGATGGGGGGTTCCTGAACAAAGAAAAGAAATTTAGGATTATAGGGTAAAAAGTTTTTATCAGAATACTAATATATGTGATGTTGAATATAATGAATTGGATGTGGGTCAGAACTTAATAACGACTATAGTACAACGGTACTATGAAGTAGAGAACTCTTCATATGCGAGAGAGCTCATCTAAACTAAGATCTTACCTTGCTATCGAAACAATAAAATAATAATTCTACTCTACTCGCAAAACCCAAATTCTAATCATCCTCTATTAAGTATGAGCCTTACGTTACTTATTGAAACACAAAAAACCATGATTAGCCCTAACATTACACAAAGATCAGGAGTTTTTAAGGTTCCAGACATGAACATTGACTAGATGGAAAAATCATGAGGATGACGATAACGATATTGTTGATGGACTATATTTAGTAGTAATCCTAAAAATAAACATATTCAACAATCAACCTCCATTCTAAAGCTATGTGACATTACATTTTGAATAGGTATGATTCATATCCGCTAGCTAGCTATATTAGAGAGCCACAGATCTTATATAGATTCTCTGGCTTCCATAAAGGTTAGCTCCTCGGTAGTCGGAAGACTGAGTCTGTTCACTTGTATACTGTCAATGATATAATAAATACAAATCCATAACCAAAATATAACTTTTGATATTCCATGTTATTTCTTATCTCTTTCTCAAGTATCAAAATTTCCCCTTAACCTCTACAACCTCTACAACCTCTACAACCTCTACAACCTCTACAACCTTCTTTTCTTTCCCTTCCTTTCCATCCCTCCCACGCCCCCCTCACCCCATCCATTCCCTCTTATATTTAACCTCCTCCATCCTCCATTCCTTACCCCTCACCCCTCACCCACCATCCATCAACCAACCAACCAACATATTCCCCCCGTACTAAAAACTCAGGACTCAAAACTAAAGCCCACTTCCCAAACACCCCACAAACCAACTCAAAATAAACACAAAACATATAAAACAAATCTCTCAACATTAATCACTCCTACCCATCTATCTCATCTCATCTCCTTTAAAATCTCAGTATTGTAAAATGCTTCCTATTTATCTGAATTGAGAAGTTCACTAAATATACTTACACATCGAATCGAATCAAAAAATACTCATATCCCATATCCCATATCCCATATCCCATATCCCATATCCCATATCCCATATCCCATATCCCATATCCCATACCCAATTACAATCCCAATCCACAGAATAAATAAAACACAAATATTCAATATACAAGCTCACAAAAATCATAATATTATTACCCTTAAAAAAAAGAGAAAGATATAATCTTATAATAAATAAATGAATAAAAAGAGATGTTTTGTATTTTGGATTGTTGATTGGTGATATGTAATGTATAATGGATGTGTGATATATAATGTATGATGGATATTTGAGAAATGGAATAGGCTATATACTACTAGTTCTAGATTCTGGATATATCTGTATAGATATAGATGAATGTTTTATATTGTTCTTTGGTATCCAAGTTGAGGGTTGATAATTGAATGATACTTCAAACTGAGATGTTAAGATTATACCAGCCACTCCTCCTTCCATATTCCATTTTTAATTTGATAATCAAATAATTCTAATTTCTCGGAAATTCCATAAACATCCAGATATCCAAAACCCGTACAAAATACCAGTATTCAATCCAGATTCCAATATCAACATCAACATCCCACATCTCAGCACCCTCTCATAAATAACATCCTATTACAAACCCCTCAAATCTCATCCTCCTCATCATCAAAATCCTCTCTATCCTCCGCCCCCATCTCATAAAGAATCTTCCCGCCACTCCCAATCCCCCCCTCCTTCTGCGCATCAAAATACGGCAGAACAACATTCTCCCTATCCCTCTTCTGTTTCTCCGTCAAGCCCAGATTAAACGTAACATCACCCTCCATCCCCTCATCCTCTCCCTTCGCCATCGAATTATCCCCGATTTCCGGCGCTGCAAAAGCAGTATGTTCATCGAGGAGTTGGATGGTACCTAAATCTTTAGTTGTAGGAGAAGAGGTATGATGTGGAGGTGGTGTATAGATGAAAGTTTCGCGAGTGCCGCGACCGGATTTCCGCCGCATTTCGAGCGTTATGACGATTTCTCCATTTTTGGCATCGGGTGTGTGGCCATTTCCAAATCCTTTGATTACACCTTCTTTTCCTTCTGCAATGCCAAATTCGGGTTCTCGAGCGGACTTATCGCGCGCGCGTTTGCGGGCGAGTTCGTGGGTGAAGTTGTGGGGTGAGAGGATGGCGGTGGCGAGGAAGAGGAGGGTTGTTAGTGGGGTGGGGGTGTAGGGGTTGGTGTTTGTGGAGGAGGGTGGAACGGGAATGTCGAGGTGGTGGGTGCAAAGGAGGGAGATTGTGGGGTGGATTATGAGGGATGAGAGGAAGGGGGAGAGATGGTTTGGGTGGGTTGTAAGGGGATGAAGATTATCGATTATGAGGAGGATTTCTGGGTTGTGTTAGCTATATATTTACCTAGTATTCACGGGGAACAAGGGAAGAACATACTTTGCTGAGATGCCGATGGAGGAGTTGTAGGTGAAGGTAAATGCGCAACGATTTCTCGACGAAGCTGTGAAAGTGGTTTGCCATGTGCTGAGACGAAAACATCCGGGGTAAAGGGTAATCGTTTCTGAAGAGTGGAGAATGAAATAAAGATGACTTTTGATTTTGAGATCTATAAATATGAATCAGTATGACAATAGACCAGCAAGTGAACCAGATTCCAGTAAATCAACATCCAAAAACAATATATCGATACAAATGATGTCGAACTCAATTCACGTGATCACCCGCAAACACAAATTTTCCACCTTGGACGAGAACTACTCGCACCATCCACCATGCATAACCTCCTCCGCAAAGGTTCCAAATCCTCATCATCCCTCCAACGAATCCCCCAAAACAAAAAACAAAAATGTCAAAAAATAACCCACCAAAGCCCTCCTCCAAAACTCCCTAACAATTAACCTTCCACTCTGCTCCAACGAATCCAATATCAACGTAAACGGACTCGCTCCATCTCTGAGATTCAATAATTTTTGAAAAAGTAACGTATTATGTGTTCTTCTTTGTTGAAGTGGTGAGGGCGCCATTGTTGTTTTTACTTGTTGTTTGTGGGATGTAGAAGGTATGAGAAGGACTGAGATTTATGATGCGAGAGGACCCATGAGTCTTGTGTGGCGGGGCGGAATAATTAGAGTTGATAGTAAGTGCTAGTGGAGCGGGAGGAAAGGTTTTTACATTTTAGGGTTGGTGGGGGCGGGGTAATTTTTAGCTTTGGGATTTCGGATTTTGTGAATCGCGCTGTCTCAAGAAAGGAAATATATTTCAGCCACTAGCATTTACATATATTTCATTAATATCTTACTTCTCTCACTCAAATAAAAACAGATATCTCAAATCGAAAATTATAAAAAGAATTACGATCACGTGATCATCCTACTTTCCCCCCATAAATTCCATCCTCGTTCTTGAACTAGGCAGACGGATTTTTGTCAAATCAAATCAGATCTAAATATATCTACGGTAGTCAGGAACATCTCATATTGTATGAAGAAGGCTCTACCCACCAGTATCTCACCGTTGACTGAAAGCCCTCACCGGGAGCTTTTTTTAATCTCCCATCGAATATCTGGGAATCATTTACACTTCCGCAGACCCCTCGCTAAAACATGCAAAGGCAACAACAAAGCATACCAGGTATCTACACTTCAAAGAAGAAGCTATACAAATCATTATTCTATACCTTACACAAGCAGTAAATAACATTCAAATATATAGATATGATATAATACAATTATATTTCCACAAACCTTCCTAATCTAATTACCAACTATCACTTTATATAACAAGTAAGTAGCTACGGCATGGCGAAGCTATATGATCATGTCAATCAAACAACTTCATCATTTGCTCACAATGACTTTTCATCTCATTCCATACCATTGCATTCCACCGCTCCAGAACTCCACGCCAAATGCATATTAATCCATCCATCCATCCATGTGTCCATCCATCCGTTCATTACTATATTTCCAAGGAAGTGTGTTCTCCCTCACCCGAGTATATTTATCTTCCATCTTCCACCTCCCCACCTTACCCCCGCTTAGCTCTGCCACATATACTCACTCAACTGCAACATACACTCACCCATTGACCTCTTCGCGACCGTCGTAATACCCCTCTCATTACTACCCAACGGTTCACTAAAAAACAACTCCACCAACCCCTTCAACTCATCATAGCTAAACTTCACTTCATCATTCGCAGCCGCAGCCGCAGCCGCAGCCGCTTCATTTCCACCTCCACCTCCACCTGCACCACCCTTCTCCTTCGCCCACCCAACAATGCCCTCTGGTCCTTCTTCAAATAGCCCCCAATATCTGCTACTCCTCACAAGTCCTACTCCATCCTCTACCCCCTTCAAATTTTGCTGTAGCACTAGTACATTTAATCTCATTCTCTTTCCTCCCTCTTTATTAATCCTCTGTATCTTGCTCGCATTATCAACCATAAAAGTGTCGATTAACAACCCCAATCCTTTCCTTACATAATTGATTTCTTTTTCTCTTAGGAATTTCACTATCGTTTCGTCGTAGGCTACTAAATCCGCATTTAGTGATAGGATAGTTGGATCTGGCTCTGAGACTGGTTGAGAGAGAATATATGGGTAGGTATTTGAGCCCGAGGAAGTTGAGAGAACACGCGTTAGGGAGTGTAGAATTTGAATTCGTGTTTCCATGTGAAGCGTTAAAAGGACGGTAGCGGCTAGTTCTTGGTATGAGGAAACGATTGAGTCGAATGCGCTAAATATATCACATTAGCCATGTACCAAATCTATCATAGAAGAGAAGAACTTACACAACAGTTTCCTGCGTCATGGGAAGATAAACCATGTTCTGTTCATCCTGCCCTCTCGGATCATTCAGCAGAGTCCAACGTCTATGCGGTGGTTTCTGCATTGATTGTGTACGAGATGAATCTGCATCATTCCTCGTAATATGTCTTAATTGTCCGATCTTGATAGCTAACCATTTCATACTAGTGTATAAAACACAAAGAGATGAAATAGTTTCACGATCTGAGATGAGATCATCCATCTGAAGAGGATTCTCATTTGTTTGTAGAATCAAAAGACCAGTCTCCTTATCCAATAATTGATGATCAACTTCTTCACTTGTCCAGATTTTCTGCATAGTATCGTGGATATCGCCAGGCTCACTAGCAAGCAGTGCAGATAGTTTCAGTGTTGAGCCTTCGGAATCACTAACTCGAGATACTAATGATTTGAACCAGTCATAACATCTATCATAGTATCTCATCATTTGCGTGATGATAAGTTGACTCAATGCTTGATCGTGGGGAATTGTGTCTAACATTCTACAAAATGCTGTAATCAAATTAAAGAAAGCTGCCGTGCCTTTAAAGACAGGTCGTCTCGAAACTCTTGCCCATTGGGCATCTTGTTGGAATGCATCAGTCTCCTCAAAGACCGAATCACTAAGTTTACCGAGTGTTTCATCAAGTTGAGGTAAAAAGACATTGACAAGAAAGTTATCCAAGAACGATGTCAAAGTACTTGTGACCAAGTCCGAACCAGGTGGGACAATTGCCTTCAATCTTTGTAAGAAGCTCAATGTAGGAGGTAACAACAAGCTCATGTTAAACACACTCGGCTCTACCAAAGACTTATGCGTTCCCATACCACCAGTTTTAGCATCAAAAGCCGAACCAGTCAATCGTTTTGCTCCATTTTTTCCAACTGAGCTCTCTAAGAAAGATTTCGCTTTCTTACTATCGGCACCTGATTTCCTTGAGCTCGACATGAGACCCGGTACAGCAGCTCTGATAATGTTCTCCAGCTCATCATATTCAGTTGTCATATGAACAGACTTAGCATCCGCATCCGAAAACTTAAATAGCTTCTCTAGCTTAGACGACTTGGAAGCACCAGGTCGAGGAGAATCAAATTGGTATACATCCGCATCTGTGGTCACATAATTATGTAACAGAGAGCGAATTTCATTCTGGTATAGATTCCAGAGTTCCCTGAAACCACCAAGAAGTACAGCCGAATTCCTCATACCTTCTCTTTTTATAATAGCTTTTACCACATCATAGAAAACACGATGACCTTCTGCAATAGCCTCGAATTTTGCGTATAATGTCCAAAGTAAATCATAGATAACATCTGTACGAAGCGTATTCTCACGACTGGAGAATGTTTGACTTCCTTGTGTAGATGCGAGTCCACCACGTAAAGAGCTTGGGTGCTTTTGATCAACTTCACTGTTAGTTTCATTGACGATTCCAAATAGCTCAACTGGAAGTCTCTGTTTGATGGTATTAACAGCAATATCCAGACGACCGAGTTTATTCAATGCTTCCGTCAATAACTCCACGTAATAGAAAGTGTCTGCCTCCGGATTTCTTGACGCATCTTCTACCATCGGCTCAGCCAAATCCATGCTGTCAAGTACCTCGAAAAATGGCCTCACACCATTTGGATTCTCGAATTTCTCCTTTGTAACACCACCTTGAGTCTTCGCCAACATCTGCCATCTCTCCTGACAATAAGGTGACTTTAGATATAAATGATCATGAAGTTCCTCAATCAATATATCAGTCAAAGCCGTTTCCTGATTCGCAAGATAAGTTCTCAGTTCACTCAAAGCACCAATATCATCTAACTCCGGGGATCGAATCCTTCGCAAAGCATCCTGCAAAACATCCACCGCAGTCAAGAATCTCTTCTCAGAAATCCGTGCTTCCAATTGATCCGGAACCAGCCGTAATTCCTCCACCTCAGAAAGCGTATGTAACAATTCATCATAAGTCGTCGAAGCCGCTCCCAATTTCTTCAACTCTGGATCCGTAGTCGAAAGATTAGCTTTCGATTGCGCGAGCGAATCCTTCAATGTTCGTACCCTCTTCTGCGACGTCTGAATACTCGTTTGGATTTTATGAAATGTACCAATTGAACTGTTGAATCCTTGATGATGTTCATGTACGATATTTTTTAGAGAATCTTGTAGATATTGCATCGATTGTTCGAACCGCGTATATTCATGTGCCTTGCCAACTGAACTCGTGTCTAAAAGCTGTAATGCCAATTGTACTGGCACACATCCACTTTCACACAACGCAGGCCATTCCTTCTTGATATGTTCCAGCACTTCTCCGATTTGTTTCTCCGCATTGGTTTCTTCTAATTTGGGTCTGCCCGCCTGTTCCCTCGGTCGTGAAATACCTAGGGATCGAGGAGTTCGAGGCATGGAAGGCGATGGTGTTCGAAGACCTTCTTGTCGAGGAGGTGGAGTGGCGTATCGATCAGTTCCTGTACCATATGGATCATAATCTCCATCTTCAGTGATTTGTCCTGGAAAGCCACTTGCATTTGCATTCCTACCATTTCCATATCCATTCCCATTCGCATATCCAGTAGAATTGCCATTCATGTAAGGGTCTCCCCCGAGACCTCCATATCCTCTTCCTGACATATCCTATATTATTGAAATCGCATCACTTTTTTGATCGTTTTGTACCATTCGTAGATGTGCTATGATTTGTGAGAGTCTGGTGTTTTATTGTGTTTTGACATAGGGATTATATTGAAGCTCGGCCGTAGCCTCGATACATTGCTTGGCATTAGTAAATAAGCGCGTGTGAACATCAATTATATTTCATAGGAGTTATGCAATCATATATTTCTGAACATCAAAAACACAGATAAACATCACAAAAGCGAACAATCCTCCCACGAATAATTAATCAATCAATTAATTAATTCCCAATACTAATATCCATCATCACAGAAATCCTTGTTCTCACTTACACATACCCATTTCCATTTCCATATCCATATCCACCTATTCCCAATCTCCCCATATTCTCACGTCTCACCCTCCAATCCATGTCTTAAAATCCTCCTTAGATATACTAATTAATTTCCCTTTCTAATATCCAATATCTACACCTATGAATCACTCAAACTCACACTCCTTTCCTTCCTTTCTTTTCCTTTCTTTTCTCTAGATAAATCAACCACAATTTCCCAGCGCAGAAGCCCCCCCTTCCCTCGTGCACTCTCCTCCCCACCATCATCAAATCATTAAAGCTAGCCATCTCATCTATCGGTACCTTAACGAATATCTCACCTGTGCTCGAGTACATTCTACAATAAATCTTTTTATATCCATCCATCCATTCTTACCTCAATCATCTCCCCCATCTTCCCCATCTCCCCCATCTTCCCCATCTTCCCCATCTCCCTCATCTCCCTCATCTCCATCATCTCCCTCATCTCCCCCATCTCCCCCATCTCCCTCATCTCCCTCCCCCCCCAACAAACAAATACATAGCATCAATATCAAAACATCATATCACATCTCACCCACTATAAGACGATCCAAATTTTGAATGACAATTATATCGGGCCCGTACTGTATCTATAAAATTTTGATGCTAAGGTCGTGATGTTTGTACTGGATAGAGTAGAGTACCATGTTAGTTAGCAAAGTAGTTCTTGCGTTACAGAGCTGTGGTTAGGGCTTTTTTTTGGTAATGCGGAGATAGGCAAGAAAGTTATATGAAACAAGTAGGCAGCCACTTTCAAGCCACTATTAAATGAGCGTGTTAATTCTCAGGGTAGTTCAACCATCTAGTGGCAATGATATACACAATATCACATCACACACATATGCAGTCACATTCCCTTGATACTAGAATAAACTCAATTATAAATCAGTGTACTACCTTTTAATTTGATTCTCTAGAGAAGAAACTTTCTCGCGCTATGAATGAAGAACAAAAAAGGTGCAGCTCAAAAACACATGAAGAAGTTGGCACCACTAAAAAGTAAGAAAAAAAGCTTTGTATGATTGATACGACATTTTGAATCCACCCTCCCGAGCAAACAGTCAGCTAAATCAAAGCCCATCCGCTACTTCGGAAGAGATCACCCAGTCGCTCAACCGCTACCAGAACTTTTCGGGATAACACTTCGCAGTGAAACAAAACACTGGGGGTTGATGTCTTGTTCGAATCTTCTTTTTTATCATATTCGCCAAGTTCGTGATGCAAACACAAATCGACTGCGATACGCTATTATGACAATAGATTAGCTTAGTTCCTTACAACAGGAACCATGCAGAATTTTATACCTTAGAAACACTTGCGGTGGACAATGGAAGGTCCAGACTCGTCGTACTCTTGCTTTGAGATCCACATCTGTTGGAAAGTGGACAAAGATGCCAAAATAGAACCACCGATCCAGACGGAGTATTTTCTCTCGGGTGGTGCAATGATCTTGACCTTCATCGATGATGGTGCAAGAGCAGTAATTTCCTTTTGCATACGATCGGAGATACCTGGGTACATGGTGGTTCCACCAGACTGTGATAAAATGTTAGTATATTATCCTAAAACCTTCGCAGATGGAAAACCTTACCATAACAATGTTACCATACAAATCCTTACGAACATCAACATCACACTTCATGATGGAGTTGAAGGTAGTGACGTGGATACCACCGCTCTCAAGACCCAAGACAGATGGTTGGAACAAAGCTTCTGGAGCACGGAAACGTTCGTTACCGATGGTAATAACTTGTCCATCAGGAAGTTCATATGACTTCTCCAAGCTGGAAGATTGACTGGCGGTTTGAATTTCTTGCTCAAAGTCAAGAGCGACGTAGCAGAGCTTCTCCTTGATATCACGGACGATTTCACGCTCGGCAGTGGTGGAGAAAGTGTAACCACGCTCAGCCAAGATCTTCATGAGGTAGTCGGTCAAATCACGACCAGCCATGTCAACACGAGCAATGGCGTGAGGAAGTGAGAAACCTTCGTAAATTGGGACGACGTGAGTAACTCCGTCACCAGAATCGAGAACGATACCGGTGGTACGACCGGAAGCGTAAAGGGAGAGGACGGCTTGGATAGAGACGTAGAACGCTGGGGCGTTGAAGGTCTCAAAGACAATTTGGGTCATCTTTTCTCTGTTGGACTTTGGGTTGATTGGGGCCTCAGTGAGTAAAACTGGGTGCTCCTCTGGTGCTACACGAAGTTCGTTGTAGAAAGTGTGATGCCAGATCTTCTCCATATCATCCCAGTTGGTGACGACACCGTGCTCGATTGGGTATCTGAGTGTAAGAATACCACGCTTGGATTGCGCTTCATCTCCAACATATGAGTCCTTTTGACCCATACCAATCATAATACTATAACATCCCTTATCAGTTCTTGTTCGAGTGACACGAGTTGTGGGGGAAATGGCGGGGTGTGATATGAATGGATTTCTTACCCATGATGACGGGGACGACCGACAATGGAAGCTATATTGTATGTTAGAGATGTTTCAGGCTCATTACGATTATTGTCGATGATTGATCTTTGATGGAAATCAAGGTTGTAACAGTTGCCTGCAAGGAGAGTCTACTTACGGAAAACAGCTCTTGGAGCGTCATCACCGGCGAAACCGGCCTTACACATTCCAGAACTACAAAATCCATCAGTCTCATTCTTCTCAAACATGCAATCTTCGCCTTTGAAGATATATAGGTTGATATCGGTTGGTTGTTAATTCCTTCCAATAGCTACCCCTCGATCTTTCAAGGCTCACGACCATCTTTGTTGGGATTTTAGGATTTTAGGAGCTTACCCATTGTCAATGACGAGGGCTGCGACTTCTTCTATTGATTGAGAGATAATATTAGTAGACGCTCATTATTATATAGATATCTGCGCAAAGGATATATGTTCGATGTGGATGTTGGAATGCAGCTTACCTTCCATGGTTGATAATTAAGACGTTTAGTCAAATAAAAGAGTTGTGGAATATGGCGGTGAGTTAATTCTCGTGATAATTAAAATCTCGAGAATGATAAAGGTCTGTATTAAAGTAAGATTCACGACGTTGATAATTCGTGGTTGATAAAAAAGAAGATGGTTGAAAGAGAAGAAGGTGTGTTGTTGTTTTGTCAAAAGAATTGGTGATCGTGGTCGTAGTAAATGGGAAAGGACGATGTCACGAAGTTTGAGTGTGGGCCACAACTGCAGGAGGCGAAGCGATCTTATTCGGTATTCGCCGCTTTTAGATAGAATGTTGAAGAAAGATTTGATAGGTAGAAAAGGAGGCCGGGGGTTGTAAGAGGAAAGAAGATATTCTGAATACTTTATATAGGAAGTGAATTTTGGTTGAGAAGATAGATATGAATGAATATATGGTAATTTTGGTAAATGAATTGACTGAAATTGGTATATTGAACTTCAAAAATGACTCAAAAAACTACTGACCAGAGAGACAATAAGATTAGTTTGTTTATCAAAAGAGGAAGAGGGTATGCCGAAAACGTAGGTAGAAGAAGTAGAGTAATAAGTGAAGTTTGGTTGAGAAAAGATATGGTGATGAATCATACAATGACTTCAAATGTTGACCGCAGCGCAGACAGAGAAACAACAATATTATATATCAAAGATTAAAAGCAGCATGTAACTATTCCTAATTATTTATTCCTACAAGAAGTACAAGTTACGAAAAATCCAGGTGGCTGTGAATTTCAAGAAGTCGGTGTCGGTATCATCTTTCGGTTCATCTACCTAGTATTGTGGTCTCTGGTTCGTTATCTAAAGGGAAGACTTCAATCAACTCCCCCTTTCCCCCTTTCTCTCCCAACCCATGTAAGCGGGGTCGTCCCAAGATCACACCGACTCTACCAAAACATTCCGAATATGTAACTTCCAATTCCTTTCTTGGAACTTTTGAGGCTGCAATATTATATAAGGTTATATGAAGACAGCTACGTCTTTTGCACTTGTGTACCGCCATCAGACGCGCGTTAGATTTTCAGTCAGACGTAATATCTCTTCCATAATTGGTTGATAACTTCCATTTCTCACTATAGCATTAGTCTTATATCCAATTGCCAAGCAGGCATCTCATGAAATATCTTCAAAAGTAAGCCTTTTCATACGTATGTCTGCTATATTTACATATCTATGAAAGTGGTGGAAGACTGCATCATATATCTAGGTATGTACCTATCTACATATCTATCTACCTATTCCTCGATATCCAAGTTACCTAACTCATCCTTTCGTAATCGCATGTAAACAAACCCCCTAAAATAAAAACGGCAAGAGGCAACTTCCCATTGGTGTCTAACCAAGAAATTAACATTGCTGGTCCGGGAGCCAACTGATGGACGGGTTGGAAACACTTGTTCAGTACGGTGAGTGAGACAACTCAATAATGCAAAAATTGAGGGGCTTAGTGGGGTAAAATTTAAGATGAATAAGGTATCAACCACTCGCATTTACTCTATGCATGAATTTGTTTTATATTGGGTATTTGACGTGTATTGTTTATAAGCTTTAAGAATCATTGTAAAAGAAGGTTGAAATGTTCAATTGTAGTTTGTGACTTTGATGTATTCTCTAAAAATCCTCAGTGAGGTGGCAATCATAGCCAGAGGGTCCTTGTGAGAGCCTCATTGACTAGATTACCAGGATATCAATGTCTCCTCCCTCTATCATTCCCCAATGACAATCTACCAAACTCCAAAACTCCAGCCCGAGCAATTCGTAAGAAGTAGGAAGTATTAGCTATCCTATAGTTCATAGCTGTCAATCATTCAATCCTGTATATTCCCCTCTCCTACATCTCCTCCTCATACCCCATTCGCTGCCTCCTCCCTCAACCCCTCAATCAAAACATCACAAGCATCCATATCTGCCGCATCAATCTTTTCACCACTTCTCCCCAACTTGCCCAACTCCTCAGTCGCAACATCCATTCCATCCTGAAAATTCCTCACAGCACTACTCAATGCATAAACCGCCTTCCTCCTAACATCCTTTGCCTCCTTCTCATTCAAACACATCTTAACCAAATGTGGTACGCCCCCTTCCTTTAGCATACACCTCTGACTCTTCTCATTATTCTGCACCGCAGTCCCCACACACCAAGCCGCCATCTTCCTAATCTCCTTCTCCTCATGTGCCAACAATTCTAACAAAGGTTTCCATAATGAGAGCGCTTCGATATTATTGGCATTATCGAGGTTCTCAATGAGTTGTTCGAAGTTGTCGAATGCAATGACTTTATCTTCGACAGTTACTTCGGGGTCGGCAGATTGAATGGCCCATATGGAGGCTTTCATGAGGTCTGCGTCACTGGGACCACCGAAGAGCACATTCATGGCATTGGGTGGGAGGGCTCTGGTTTGTGGGGGAGGTGCGGTGGGATCGGCAGCGGTTGCAGAGGAGTTCTCTACGCTCCATTTAAGAAGTTCGTTCATTGCTGGTGGCATGGCCATGATGGCAGATTTTCTATTTTCTTCCTAGGGCTGAAAGTTGTATAAATTTGTGTGCTCGAAAATTTGAGAGTCGGGCAGGTGAACTTGCTTTGCGCCGAGTACGATAATAATTTTGTGAACAGGAGAATATTTAATTTTGAAATGTGTAGAATAAATTGTAAAAAATTGTACTTTGGTTAAAATGTACTCAAAGGATTTTCTATTTTTGAATAGATGACTTGATGGCTATTTGAAATTTGTCTATTCCTGTCTACCAACTTCGAGATGCTTCTAGTCAAGGCTTTTTGGGCATGCGGCAGAATTTTGATTGTGTAGGTAGCCAATGATCGAACGTTATTTATGATTAGTAATCGCAGCCTTCCTGCCGATCGTGTGTGTAATCCAAGCCTTGCAGAAGAAAAAGGCTGTCTGCCAAAAAAAATACCGATATTAAATTGCGTACCATTCTATAGCATACCTCAGAACAATTGTTACAATTCTTTTCTCCTTTAAATTCCCAGTTCTATGCGCGCATCTCCAATATAAAACTACGTTTAGTCAAACACCGGTTTAGTTCTTTGAATAGCAAGTGCTATCTCGTGGCAAGACTGAGATATATATATATATATATATATATATATTTACACGTAAAAGGAATATCCAGATTTATGCCCGGATTTGCCGATTTTGTGGATTTCTCTGGAACGGAAGTGTGTGCTGCGTTGATCTTCCACTTTAATTAATATGCCTATGAATTTGTCGTTCTCTGTCTACAGCATTGTTGATTCCAGCTGTGTTTGTGTACTGCACACTCACTACCCATGAAAAATTTACACATCGTGTGTATGGATGCAAAGGGCTAAGGGAATACAAGTGCGTTGTTTAGGGGTAAGAAATGCTTGTTTATAGGAAGAATTTTGAGGTTCTTTTTCTGGCTAAACACATGTTCTATGAGTACAATTGAAGATGCCAAGCACCTATATCCGACGTATTATTGATATTGCTTGCACTCCCACCCTACCCCCTAGGTCCCCTCCAAGCAAATCATCCTACTTTCAGAAGCGTCCCAATCATCATTCTTCCGCTTTTGAATACAGCTCAAGGGTTTGCGCCCATGGCGATGGCACAGTATATGCAGTTGGTTCTTCCAATGTCGGATTCCGTTGAAGAAGAACGAGAATATTGAGGAATCATTGTAGTCGACACAATAGAATTCGTATCTTCGTATCTTCGTATCTTACGCGGACTCGGCCGCTTTTCCCCGTTATATTCACTGCCACCGCATTATCTATCATTCGATTTCAGCAATATTGCTTCGATGTTGAATTTTGTCAACTCGTTGGTGGCACAGGTAGCACATCATTGTCTTGAAGCTCTTGCTCTGATGTGATTAGATTGTACAGAACCGAGCTTATGGGCTTGAGCAGAGTAGATAGTCTATTTTAGCACTTTTAGAGTGTAGTATGATTTTGTTACATATATTTTTACTACCGCCTAGAAAACTTTCATTCATGTATACGCACTGGACTCGTACTTGAGTATAATTCTATAAGTGGAACTTTTTTTCGGTGGTCATTCAACTATGTCGAAACAAATCTATCGCCATGGACTGCGGCCCGGACAGCTTCAGCTCCAGATAGTTTCAAATATCTGGTGTTAAGATGTTCTGTTTAAAACCAGGGACATTGAACAGCTCGATAGCTCGTGACTTTCTGCTTGCTTTTCTCCAAACCCTCAGATTGGCACTTATCTTCCAATGACCTCCTGTGGTGGAACGCTACGAATGAAATCAATTCTACCACACATACATCGTTCCCAATCTCAGCCCCATTTCCAGTAGTGGTGAATCAACCACCAAATTTTAAAAGCTTTATGACCAAACCCATTGAATTTATCTGGAACTGGGGGAATTCACAAGGAGTTGTGGATCGAAGAGTGCGATTTGGTATGGAAGCCATAAACGATTCGTCTGGCACAGTTACCGATCCATGGGACCAGAAGGCCACAATCGACCCTGTAGACCGTCTTGAATTCAATATACCGAATATCGACGTGCAATGGTGGTTCCATCGACTGTTGAAGGATTTCGCTATCTCAAAAGACTTCTTGTCAGAAGACCACATATCCCGCCTTGATCCACAGCAGCTTTGCTCGAGCATATTTATGGCATTTCAATGGAGGGATAGAATGACAACTATCAAAATTTACTTGATGCCTTTCGCGGAAGCGATGGAAAGCTCGCGATTTAATTGGCTGTCGTTCTTGGTTCTTTAGCCAACTTCACTCAAGAACTGGAATGGTCATCCCTTCGAGGCTTAGTTCAAGCTCTGGAGCTGAGAAACAAGTCACCGGAACTCGAGCCATTCATGATTGCATTCGGTGACATTTCATCCAAGCAGTCGCGCATGAAGATGTATGCTAGATGCCCAGACATCAAACTTGCAAGCGTTATGAAAACTATGAGCATCTTTGAAGACAGGTCTAAGGTTGCAAATGGCCTTGAGGAGCTTCGAAAGTTGTGGGTTCTAATCTTCAGTCGTGGTGATGAGAGTCAAGCCTCTCATCTCCCTACAAAGCGCATATTCGAGAATTCCCTACTACTTTGAAGTGCGCTCTGGCAGTTCCAAAGTAACCCTCAAAGGTCCACCTTCCGGTAAAACATTATGCCAAGGATGATCTCTCTGTTGCTTAAGGTTTGCAAACATCTCTCAAGGAACGTGGAAGTGTGCAGGACCAAATTGCAATGGACTTCTTGGAGGTGTTGGAGCGAATGTGCACCTGTCGTCGCCTAGAAGCTGCCACTGAGCTACAAACATACGTCTCATGTAAAATCGACAATGACTCTTTAGAAATCGCCTCTTATTTGAGTCCCAAGATGTACAATAAGAGGCGTTGATCGCATGGAAAATCTAGGGGCTTTGTTTGTGAAACGAGTCAATGTTTCTATTCCTAACATTTCATAAATCTACAATCAGCGAACAGTGATAGAAACAAATTGAAAATCTCAGTTTATTCTTATGTATAATCGAAAATCATTGTAGAGCTCTCAGAAATTCAAGCACAGTACATGATTGTTAAAACTATGTGTAATTTTATGCTAGTCTTGCTAGTATACGGTATTAAATTATACACTAGCTAGCCTGTCTCTTCGAATTATACCATGAAGAATTACATACACTTAATATCATACACTTCTCTACTTCCGGTAACAAGACTTTGAAAGTAGCTTTTGAAGAAAGAATTATAGTTGCTGCATTATATTGTCTCTTGCAATTGAAGCAGCGGTCTCTGTGGGTGATATACATCAACACAACTGAATCAAGTCCTTCAGCATCTGACCTTTAAGCTCTTACCATACATTAGAATCCTCACAGCAGCAACCACCACAAACGAGGCCATCAACAATGCCGCTGTGAACGTCTGTAGAGAAACCTACCCATAGGATTCAAGAGCCCCCGCAATCGGATTTCCAACCAATATACCTACAGATATTGGGATTAAAAGCATGCCTAAACGGACACCTAAAACGCCCATGTCTAGAGATAATGCCACGGCGAGATTTGGAGAAAGCGATGTTAAAGCTCCGGCAAAAAAGCCGTAGAATATACTGAATAGTATCATGCTGGGAGTACTTTGAACACTTATCCATGTAAAGGCTAAGATTCCGCTTAGAAGAACGCAGATTGTGTCGATGTTGAACGGGCCGTAAATATCAGCAAAATGGGTTGGGATCTATAGTTTTGTTAGAGATCAGGCTCCAATAAGAATGTGAATGAGATTTGGACATACGATGCGCCCAAAGAAAGATCCGACGTTCAGTAAAGGAAGAAGGTAAGAAGCGAGATCTCTTTTGACTATATTGGCGTCGAGAGCATATGATTGAATGTAGAAAGGCGGAATGTATGCACCCATAAAAACTAGAAAGAAAAAGAAACTAGAAACTATGAATGAGGGTTCTTTCCAGGCATTTAAATCGAAGATTCTTCTGACTGCAGATGGACGAGTCTGTATACGCATTCCGAGTACAGGAATAATAGCGGCTAGAAGAATTATGAAACCAATGACGCGAATTGACCATCCAAAGCCGATTCTTGGTTGCAATTGATTAAAGATTATCGGAAAGATAATGCCTCCTGCAGATGATTTCTATTAGTATGGAATGCGACGCCCAATGTTTTTTGAACGTACCTACGGCACTACCTGAAGCGCCAATACCCAATGCTAATGCTTGTTTCTTATCAAAATAGGCCGGAAGTACAGCGATACTGGGAATAAACAAGCAGCCGCTACCTAGACCAAACATGACTCCCTGAGCCAGTATGAGGTGCCAATATTCAGAGCTAATACTGGTTAACATCATTCCTAGCACGCACAAAAAGCATCCTGTCCAAACAAGAGATCTCAGATAACCATGGTCAAACACTGGACCAGCAACGATGGCAAATCCGAATAGCAAAAATGCTTGAATAGACCCAATCCATGAGACCTGGGAGGGAGACCATGAAGGATGCGTAATCTCATAGTAAGTTTGAAAAGCACCTGTAGGCATCAGGTCAGCGAAGAATTGTTGTGATATTAGATACCTAGGAGTTACCAAATGAGCTCACAAGGCCCCACGACAGGAAAAGCAGAGAGAATGAACTTGCACATTGAACCCAGGCAACAAAGCCGCCGTCGGGAGCGGGTGCATCCACGGATAACCTCGGTTCGACTAGCATTTTGTTCTTAGAGACTCGAATAGAAGGGGTAATTTCGCAAGCTTGAGTCACTGAATTGGTACTGCGACAGGAACAAACACCATCCACCTACCTCGAGGCATTATCAGTCTTAATGAAAATGTTTGCGTGGCTTAAAAATCCTTCCTCGTACCGGAGGTACTTCAATCATGGTAATTTCCATCGCAAAATGCACTCGATTTGTTCTGGACCTAAGGAGATAGGTATCAAGCAGTTGGTAACCAACATTTGAAACTGTCCGGTACTCATCACTGGTCTGTACATAGTAGAGTATCTACTTTGGTCCGTGAAATTGCACAGTCAGATTTTCGGCCAGTGCAAAGTAAACGCGCAAAGGATAAGCGCAGCAAGCTTATGATTCCAGCTCAGAAGAATAGATGGGTAAACGTCGGCTTCCACGGGAAATTTCGTAGCCGTCTTTACCGAGATTGACCAGGTTACTAGGAACGAAGTGTTGATATGAAAATATATTTGAGGAGTATCTTTAGTTTTATATAAAATAACTATTTGAAATGTGTTTATTCTTGTCTATTAACTTCGAGAATTTTGGCGGTGGAGAGATGCCAACCACTTGCATGCTTGATTAGTCATACAGTCCATTTCACCCGCAAAAACTGTCTTGCATTCAACAAATACTGGCTTAAGATCCTTATAAATGGAGCTTTATTGTATTTTTGGCCGAACCAGAGACCTATTACTATACTAATACTATAACTTCTTTCATGGTTTTCATTCATTCGATTTTCTCGTTCTGTTGCCATCTAAACATGGATAAAATTACTCAATGTTTCCTAGGACAAAGCGTGAAGGAGACTGCTCGAATTTGGTATGGAAGTCTACTTCAGACTTCAGAAATGATGATACTTACTCGTTCTACAAGCATTCTGAGGAATTTCTTGATTCAGTCAGCGGGGTTATGTTCATTTACAACTTACTACACGTCAGACAAGTGCTCAACACTCCTCTTCTCATCAAAGATGACATAAGTGCCATGTCCGGCTCAACTCAAGCGTTACGGAGATGATTGGTTCAAGAAAGATCTCCTCAATAAGTCACTGTCATGAAAGTAATGTACATCGATCTACGTTTGTAGACCAGTCAAGCATCGGTCATATCTACAACTTTTGGGATTATTGCATATCACCAACCAACTGTTATTGACCAGGATGTTATTATCAATGCCACTGCTTTGAACATAACACTTATGACATAGGACATAGCAACAAAACCGTTGGAGAAGTATGTTGAACCGAGCTCCGAATTGATGTAGACTAGTTATAGTGCTTGTATCCTTTGCTTGGCTGTCTCTGGTCATTATACAATCACTATAATCGATATTTCGATCTATTTATCGTAATTATGGTGAAAGATAGCCTTCCCAGCGATATTTCCCTCCAATTCATAGTGGAAACACTTGACTTCTTACGTGAGACCAGTGTACTTCACTTGCTAAGCGGCTGCCTTTGTATTACATTCTTGGTACGCCCCTCATTCTTTACGTATCCCAGTTTTTATTTTTCGCTCACATCTACAGAGCTTTTGTACCTGGGCATTCTACAGACTGAAGTTTCACCCTTTGTCCCCCATCCCAGGACCATCTCACTGGATTCTATCTCGTCTCCCATTCGTATGGGCTCTATATCGAGGACGATATGTGACGCGAATTACAGAACTCCACGGGAAATATGGCCCAGTTGTCCGTACTGCGGTAAATGAAGTATCCTTCGCCAACGAACAAGCATGGACTTCCCCCTACGCTCCTCGTAAAGATGCTGCTAAAAGCCCTTTCTGGTACGCACCACGCCAGAATAATGGCTCTTAGGGTATTTTTACCGCGCCTAGCGGAACCACTCATGGGCGTTTCCGTCGAGCATTCTCCCCAGCTTTCACACAGAAATCCATGCACGAACTTGAACCTATGATATTACATCATATAGACATATTAATATCACAGCTCAAAAAAGAAGCATCTAAGATATGCCTTTGGACGTCGTTCCATGGTTTGAATACATGGCTTTCGACATAGTTGGTGAACTCAGCTTCAGTAAATCATTCCACTCCCTCACCTCCAACGAAAATCATCACCCCGTCGTTGCCCTCCGAAAAGTAATGACCTTCTTCACACAAGCCGTAGTTCCTCGTGTCCTTGGCATAGATCTCTTCTGGCAATTCATTGTTTCGAAAGTTTCCCGTCAAAAGCGCGCTGCCTACAATAAGTCCCTCAACGACTTCACTCACGAACGACCCAATTCAGGTGCACCCCCTGGTCGAAAATATTCAGATCTTATGACATATTTCTCGCTTGCTCGCGCTGATGGCCGCGGTCTTACAATTACCGGAACGGAAAACACAATTGGAGATATCATGATTGCGGGTAGTGAAACGGTTGCTACAACATTAACTTCTATTCTCTATCATCTTGTGAAGAATGCTGATGCGCATAGAGTTCTTACTAGTGAAGTCAGAGGAGCATTTAAAGATGGAAATGATATCACGATTCAAGCAGTCACGAACATGGAGTTTTTAAACGCCGTTATTAATGAAGCTATGAGATTATGTCCTAGTCTTCCTATGGTTCTTCCGAGAATGGTTAATGAACCTGGAATAGAAGTTTGTGGATATTGGTTACCGGCTGGGGTATTTAAACCTTTTCTCTCTTGCCACCTGACTTCTTCTTCGTCCCGCTCTTCATTTTCTTCATTCCCTTTTTATTCCCCGGATCTAACCTGAAACCCAAATGGAAGAATTAACTAATAATTAATTAGACGCTGGTCAATTTCGCACAACTCCCTGCTTACATCTCACCAACCAATTTTGCTCGTCTAAATGACTTTATTCCCGAGCGCTGGCTCCCAGATTCAACACTTACACCTCACAACACCGTGAGTATTCATACTCAGTTCTTTAAGTTTCCCACTTCCAAATCCTAAACTTATTTTATCATCTCCTATCCCCTCCCTCTTCCATCTCCCACCTCCCCCATTCCCTTCAAATCTTCCATTCTTTCCCAATAACAACATCCAACAACAACCCCACTCCCCCAACTCTCAACACTAACCCCATCCCAGACAATCTTCAACCCCTTTTCCATCGGTCCCCGTGACTGCGTTGGCAAAGCATTCGGTCTAGCAGAAGTACGTCTTGCTCTTGCGAAATTAATTTTCCATTTTGAGTTTGAAAGAGGAGATCAAAAGGATTATAACTGGAATGATCAAAAAGCCTTTTTTGTTTGGGAAAAAGAACCTTTTTTTGTGAGGTTGGTGGGGAGGGATCAAGGGGTTGGGATTAACCGGTGTGCCAGTGGTTGGGGGGGGAGTATGATGTGGATTTGTTTGTGATGTGATGGGATGGCATTGATAATATATATACAGTAAATGATACATTATACCTTCCTAATTCTTAATACTTCCCTTAAATCTTTATGATATTATAATAGAATATGATTGAATATAGACCCCTCTAGTTTCTAAGAAGATATAAAATGGTATACTATACAAACTTTATATCTGGCTCGTTCACTTCCTGTTCATCTTTCACCACATTCATCATTTCCCCTTAGTTGTATAAACCTATATGCTACCCAGACAACACTCTACAACTGAACTACACTACTATTCCCATATATATTGACTAATCTGTAAAGTTCACCCTCAGACCCGAAACCCTCTTGTACGTAGCACGCGTACTATGATCGGAGCCAATTTATGCACATACCTACCTACCTATCTATACAGATAAATATAATATATCTCCACTCATGCACAACCCAATTGACAATTCTCAATAACGAACTACTTATATGATGAAGTAAAACTTTAGTATTCAGGCTCCCATATATATACATAAATAAGTCTCCTAATTCTTAAAAGTTTTACACATCGTAAGAAAAGAGGTAGTATAAGAGAGAGAGATGATAGTGGGATGTCTTTCTAATCAAATAATCACACAGTGAAAAATAGAAGAGAGTTCAGTTCTGCTGTCTGCATCTAAATATTCTAAATAATTCAAAGGAGTCTATGTAAAAGAATGCATTTCTGTGTGATTCATTTTCGTCCCTCTCTTTCACTCCCTCCTTCAACTTGGTTTTTGAACTTCGAATTTTTTTTTAGATATATATACATATATACACATATAAAATTTATCCTCACATAATTGATTACACAAATACATCCTCCATAGTCCATAGAAATATACTTACTTGCTATCTAGATAGAGTAATTTCCACCATAAGATTTAGTATGTCTAGCATCGATATCATCCACGTACCACCTCCCACCTTCCTTCCTCAACTCTGCCCCAAAAATTCCAATGTCTCTTTCTGACTTTATATAAGCACCCAATAACTTCAAGCTGAGGAATCCTTTCAGTTCCTCGGAAAGGTACCTATCTCGCACCCGACTTTCCCTCCTCATCGATAAATCTTCTATTCATCTTTGTTTTACACAGAATTTCCACGTAAAATCAACATACAGAACCATCACTTCCCCTCTATCCCGTATCTCAAAGGTAGATAATCTCCGAGGGGTTATCGTTAAACAAAGGCAATGAATCATATTACCACATTGCATTACAATAAATTTCGTTTCGTTTCATTACATGACCTCTTTCTATACATACCCTATATCTCTCCTATATTCATAACTTGCCTAGACCACAGATCTACAGCTTATCAATCTATATACATCACATATACATCAATCCATATACCCAAAACCAATACATTTCACCTCTGAATCTCAATGTCAATTCAGATCGATCAGTATATTGAGACATATTAAACTTATTTATATCATTCATTCATATTATTTCAGCCACTTCATCTCACTACCTAATACACAACTACTCTAAATAATATACAATTCGTCCCTATATTTTCACATCTTTACATCTTCATTCATTTCTATACACTCTTCCCCTTTATCCTCTTCTTTTATACTCCCCTTTATATTCTTTTTTATATCTTTATATCTTTATATCTTTATATCTTTATATCTTTATATCTTTATATCTTTATATCTTTATATCTTTATATCTTTATATCTTTATATCTTTATATCTTTATATCTTTATATCTTTATATCTTATATCTTTATATCTATCTTATATTTCCTTCTATATTATTCATTGATATCTATAAATCCCACCATCACCCTTTCTCTCCACCCCCTATTCCCTTCCCTCCCCCCCTTTCCTCCTCAACCCTCCCTTCACTTTCTTCCCCACGCCCTAAATCACATCTTCACATCTACCTCATTATCCAAAATCATTCAACCACTCAACCACTCAACCACTCAACCAAATTATAAAAACCAATCAACCAATTCATTCCCCCCTCTTTTCCTCCTCTCCACCCCCCTCCTCTCCACCCCCCTCCTCCCCCCTCTCCCTCTCTCCCTTTCTCCCTACAAAACCACACATCCATTCATCCAACACCCACCCCCTCCTCCCTTCACCACCACTTACTAAATCAATTCACAAACACCACAAACACCACAAACCCCCTACAAACCCCGCATCCGCACCCAAAACCCCTACAGCATCAAATCTCCTTGAAGATTCAAGATACCAAATACCTACTATATATATATAAAGTACAAACTGTAAAATATAAAGTACATATACTATAAATAAATCAACACAATCAGCAATCAACAATCAATCCAAGGGATCAATTATATCATATTATATCATATCAACTAATTATCTCTCTCTCTCTCTCTCTCTCTAATCACACCATACAAAAAAAACAGTTAACAACAAGTTAAAAAGTCCAAAAAAAATTGAGAGAAAAAAAGGTGTATTGTATTGCATTGAGTTATCGAATTGAGAATTCTAGAGTCCTTTACATCCAACAATCCACCCCACCCCACCCATTCCAGCTCACCGCACCGCAATTTACGAAAGGTGTGCTTATTTCAAATAGCTTTCTCACTTTGTCCATTGCTATCTTTCAGTACCTATCTAAAAGTAATCATCCATCGCATAGGCATAGGCATTGACGCTACACACACACAAGAACGCACAAAGAATCTTCATCTTCCTCCCCAAACTTTGCTCAAATTGTATATTCATGAAGAAAGCTAGCCCCTGGACACATTTCCATGTAGGCAAGCATGCCATTATGACAATGAAAAAAAACTTCTCAAATTTCTGATTATGAATCAATGAATCTTCATACCACGCACGCCCATAACGCCTCATGCAATGCGAAGAAAAACGAAACGCAAATTCAAATTGAAATGTGTCGGCATTGGCATTAGATTTCGATCGTCTTCATCGCAGATTCATCATCAGCAGAGGTTTCCTTCTCAGAAGTTCCTGATACTAATCCTAACCCCGTAACCTTTTCACTAGCCTTCTCATTTTCTTTATTCTCATCAGTTGATTCGGATTCTAGTAATGGTCGTTCGGAAGGTTTATTCTCTTCGCTTGGTCTTGGTGTTTGAACATCGACAAGTTTCGTGGCAGGAATATCCATCGTGTTGACTTTCGCTCCTGATCCTGATCCTTCTTCAGCAACTTTAGCTAGAGGACTTGACTTTCCATAACCAGGACGATTTGGACTTGGCATGGGTGAAGCTCCAGAGAAACGTTGCATAGAACGTCCACGCGGTTCACCAATCTCGGCAGCTGGGCTTGCGTAAGGAGATCCAGCCGGGGATCCTCCATTACCATTGACTGGTGGCGCTGATCTTCTTCGTACATTCTTGCGGCCATACTTTTGGTCCATCCTCCATCTCAAGATATCGAAATAACCTGGCTCAACTTTTCCTGATTTGAATTCCTTCAACTTTAGCTCATTGGTATCTTCATCCACAAACCATTTTCCACTGCTGAGATCATCTGCGACTGTAGCCAAGAAAGCAGACCATGATCGTGCGACGACGTATTTACAATCATAGTCCCGACCAAATAGAATGACCTGACCCCATTTACCAGCTGGTCCCGGTGCCAAATCAACTGCCAAGTTATTTCCGCCCCAATCTCGAACAAGTGGAATCCAGGCGGGATGTGCGTAGACTTTTTGGATAGCATTAGGAGGTTGAGAATCCTGTCGTGCCAATAAATCTTGTCTCCAGTAAGGATTTTGCGCGTTTGCAGGTTGCTTCGATGAGGAAGATGAACTACCACCTAATGCCTTTGGTGGCAATGAAGGTCTGTAGTTGCTGGGCAATTCTATAAGATATTCCTGATTGACTTTCTTCCAGTTCTCCCATTCTTGCACAATTTCCTCGCAATCAAGTAACATGGAGCCAAAGATAATTCCGGTAGGTAGACCACCACGTTCTTGTCCATCATGAAGTTGCATTGACTCTCGAACCTCCATCGGAAGGGAACAATCCAATTGATGCTCCAATTCATTCAAATCGTTATTTGTGCATCCCTCGCAGAGTTGATCCCATAACTCTGCATAATTTTCCTCGGCCCATCTATCGATTCTCTTCCAGGAGTGTCCGACTGGTGGTGGTGGGGGAAGACCTTCTTGGAAAGCTTGCAATTGAATTTCTCCAGGTGTAACATTCTCAAAATTTTCATGTGTAGATTGACGTTGAAGCGTAGATGATCTCATTCCTGGCGAATATGGTGATTGCGGACCTGGACTTACTGGTGGAGCGAATGGTGAACCTGGATAAGCGTTGCCATTAAGTGCAGATGTAGATTGTCGACCTGACTCTTCAAAATAGGGGGAGTTCAAATCTGCGCGTGATTCTGAAGCTGTTGTAGCAACTGACGTTAAAGGTTCATGTCGACTTTGTGCGAGAGGAACATGTCCGCCAGTTCTATATGGGGAATCGTAAGACGAGTCTGTTTACTTTTGGTTAGAAGCGATGTTGGAAATCTCGAGAGGGTTTTGGTATCAACATACGACGATCATAACTGGTCATAGTATGCCAGAAAGATTTGAAGGCAGATCCCAATGGGCTAAACAGATAATGATTAGTATTATTCGCAGAAGTGATTGAAGTATTTCAAATTGAGATTGGGAACATGGGATTGTGACGGAAAGGGGATTTTAGAAATGCAACTTACTTTCCTGCCATGGCTGGCAATTATTCAACTATTATTGCAAATACTTTCAAGTTATGAGATAAAACTTCCACAATTCCAATAGTTGTTGATTGTAGAACCTCCAGAATGGTAGTATTTGTTTTTATTTTGTTTTGATGTTGAAATTGAGGTTATGCGCCGTTTTGGGGGGTGAGTAAGATAATAATTCGAGAGAAATTGTTTTAAGGAGAACAAGTGATTTGAGTGATTAGGTAGGCGTGAAAAGGTTTCAAGCTTTATCAAATCGCGTTCGATTGCCCTGAATTTTGGTGTCTGTACCACGAGCCACTTTACTAGCTACTGCTACTAGGTAGACTTAAGTAGTATTTACTTCCTTCCCTGAACCAGCCTGTGCCTGGTACGTGAGTTTATCAATCAATCCCTCCAATCCGAAGATCAATAGAGAGTAATTAGCGGAAATTTGTGTGGATCTGGAAAAAAGTGTCGATAATGAATGAGTGAGCGCGATAAGTGTCGAATTTATAAGAAAAGGAGAGAGGAAGAAGAAGAAGGAGGAGGAGGAGGAGGAGGAGGAGAAGAAGAAGAAGGAGAAGGAGAAGGAGGAGAAGAATTAAGGAGGGACTAGAAGGACTAGAATGACTAGGACTGGAGGGCTAGAAGAAGAATATGGTAGAGAAGATTCATTTAATTCATAAGAGGTATGGTATGGGTGGTAGGTAGTTGTATTGCATTTACTCGGTAAGTAGATAACCTAATGGTTATTAAAATATTCCCCTTATTAAAATTATGCCTTCATCATAGATAATAAATAGCTGAGTAGAAAAGCAGCACAGTTCATTCTAGTGAATCATCTATTTGACTGGTTGTTTAAATTGTCTATGGAGTGCCAGTACTGGTAGATAGACATCAGACCGAGTTTATGATCCAATCTTATCCATCGTTTCAAAGCAGCCAAGGAACATACATAAGCGGTGAAATCCCTCTATGTTGTGTTATATGTGATGGGAATGAAGGCAAAAAGAGGTGCATTTGATGTTTGATGCATTTGATACCTAGCTACTTTAACTTACAATTTTTAATCTCTGGGGAATGTTTTCTTCTATTTGTTAGTCTATCAGGTACGTATTGAATCACTCAGCTTGCCAGCTAGATGGATATGTTGTTATTGTTGGTGATGTTATGATGACTGCAGATTAGTACCCTTCTGAGATTGGCTTAATCGGATTATATTTGATGGATATCGTCCCATTAGAGACAAGAAGAGTAGGGAACAACATGAATAGTCAGATGGATTAAACATTTAACCTACGTACTTGGTATTCTAATAATTGAAGTTCTGATTCATATGTAAGCTCCGCCACCAGTTTATACATGAAATTCCTGAGAATATTTTCTGATAACTATTCTCAGATACACTACCAATCAATCAAATATCATACCGTCTTTATATATGATATTCTAGGAATCCTTCAAGTCAAAATTGGTATTGCTCTGCCCCGAATATGATTCCAGATGTCCATTTCGTCTTTCCATCAAATTTCGCTTGAATCACTCCCTGAATCCCTAACTCCTGAGTATCATTTTTGAGTTTTCCTCTCAACTCTTATTTTATTTCCGAAAAAGGGGAATTTTATGTAACCGGGATTATATTCATATATAAGGACAGAGGTCACGTCAACATAATAATTTTGGTGACTTCATCACGACTCCAAATTATGCTTGACGAATCGTATATCAGATATTTGCCGGCTATCAAAATCAAGAATTGAGGCATCACAACACCGTTGATCAATCTTAACCTTAACCCCAGGTATACAGAGTACCACACCACGCGAAACAAAAAACAAAAGACATCTTCAGGGCTGAGTGCAAGCAAGTACGAGATAACATGCTAGCAACAGTTGGCGGCGTAGCAATACACATACAGCCATGGTTCTGAACACTCCTTAAGCCATTCCTCTCATCAACTTCTTCATCCCCAAACCTCGAAATCCAAGTTCGATATTTAACCTCGCGCCCCGTTTCAAAGTTTCATAACTATACATTAGCTCACCATAAACTTACATCTTGAGCGTTGAGCAAGCACAATCACGTATGTGATATTATAGCATCCAATGATCTAACAGCGATCAATCAAAACTCCTGCCCCTAAAATGCTTGGCGAGTGAACCTCCGAAACGACCGTGGGGTTGCACGGGATGGTTGGGTTTGGCTGGGGGAAAACATTGGACGTTAGAAATAACCGCTCTATTTCTACGACACAAAGGCGCCTGGAGGCGCAAATCAGTATTTGAGGGCAAGAAGGGCTGGTGACTCGTGAGGCTGGTGGGATAAGCCCTGCGACGATTTTGTATGTTTTAGTTGTTTTGTTTCATTGCTAGATTTATATGAACAAAAAGTTTTTCGAAATAATCAATTGAGGTGCAGGCCATGGAAGAGGTTAGGCTCTTGGTTGAAATTATACCTCTGGATGTGCTATAAAAATCGCTCTCGACTAGTACTTTACCTAGAATGTCCATTCCAATCTTGTCGTCCAAAAGCTTATTATGCTAGAGAAATGCTTACTGCGGTTCTATTCTGTGACATTTGTTTATATAGCCTCTTCCTGGAGCAGCAAGACAATGGAGAAATCTAAAGTGCTGTTTTTTTCCATGGAGCTTTCTGATTCTAGTATCTCAACTTCCTCTTGCAGTCCTAGGATATCCTCCCCAGTCCCACGATACGACGGAAGAGAGATTACTATTGAGCATTCGCAATCAATAGAGCGAGTGAGATGGAAAGATGTGTTGGGAGAGATACATCTACGAAATGGCGAGGGTGGAAACTGCAATGGGTAGAGGCCAAATATTTACATTTGTATTTGAAGTGAACTATCGCCAACATTTGTATCCTCTTCGAGATATTGGTAGTTGAGCTGTTACCTTTTGACGTCTGATCGAGAATAGAGAGAACAATTTAAATGTAATACTCCTACTTTTTGGTATGCTGAATTCGAAAGTATACCTGGTAGATAGATGCGCTTTCCAGACTACAACCATACCAAGGATTCGAGATTCGAGATTCAAAAGTACCTAGATTCAGTAGAAACCAGGGGGAGCTCAGTAAAAGCACCCAATGTCCAAATACAGAAATTATTCCAAACTCATTCCATACGGAGTACATACAACCATGACACGTGATTGTTATTCTCCTGCAATATTAGCGCGCGGTTTTAGCGGGCTTGGCTGAAGCTACCCATTGCGCAAGACATGCTTGACTTGGAAACAAGAAGCTATCAAATCATATCGCAACGCCAACTACAATATCTATCTACGATTTCAAATTAGCTGCACAACAAAGCGAGGCGTGTCGCCTGCCGAGAATAAAGTACGAAATTGTGCGTAGAAGGATATATTTAGGGGAGGCTGAGAGGAACTTGTGATAAGACAACGGTCAAATCACAGATTATCGGCATCGTACGGTCGCAGATTCGCAAGTAACAATGTCGGAAGAACGTCTTTGGAAATTCAGAAAGCCGGAATGGATGAATAGTGCTACGGCGAAAGGTGCTGGTGTTTATGCTTCGGGAGCTTTGGTATGATGGCCCTATCATTTACCCTTATGCTTTCCATCTCTGGCATTGCCGCCTGATGAGAAGTCCGGCAATTCGCGGTTGAACATTACATCACTTACAATTACTTCTACTAACATATCTCAAACAGTTCTCTCTCTCATTCTTCATCCTTCTTGATGCAGCCCTCTGGTCTAAGTCCGCCCTCAATGGATCTGACCCCCCAATTCACATCACATTCATCGACTGGCTTCCTCTCATCTTCTCCTCCCTTGGTATGCTCATCATAAACTCTATCGAAAAGTCCCGACTATCCGCAGATTCCTTCTCCTATAGCGGAAGCGGTGTCGCGTGGAAAGCAAGAGTGGTGTTGTTCTTGGGGTTTGCTAGTTTAGCCGGAGGATTGGCTGGGGGTATTACAGTATTGGTCTTGAAGTATGTGGTGCCCGGTGCGCAATGGCCTACTTTGGGAATGGGGTTTGCAAATGTAGGAGCAAATGCAGGGGTGATGTTGAGGTGAGTTTTTCATTTTACTTCGGTTGAAAGGGTGGTTTGAACAATGGAAAGGGTAAAATGAGGGTTTAAAGGCTAACATAATTTAGTTCGGTGGTACTTTGGATCTCACAGAATATCGAGGATGAATACTCCTACAACCTTGCTCTTTGAGTGAGTCTAGCCCGTCCGAGGATTTTGTCATAGTTTGAAGAGAATGCGAAAGGTTAGGGAATGCGGAACATGATGGGATATGGATATGAAGAATGAAGGCCAGAGAAGGGGTGTGATAAGACCGATCAAATGCTTTTAGGGCATCATTTGTAGTATTAGGGGTATGCGATCTGCTAGCGATGTAAGGTTCAATTTTTATCAGTTGTTAACGGCAAAATTCGGGTTTCTTGTGAAGTTTGTGATTATTGCTTCAAGGTGCTCACATCCCAGGCATTGAATGATTCAATATGTTTCTCGAAATAATAAAATTTGGGTTCGTAATGAAAATGACTGCCATACCAACAGCTACATGCAGATATGCCACATAAGTACGCTCTAGAAAGTATGGGGATTTTCTGAGCTAGAAGTAGCTCCAACGAATCGGCAATCGAGGGACCCTTCAAAAAAAAATAGCTCATCTCCAAGCTTCATGCACATCATCATTCAACAATTATTCTACGCTGTGTTTTCAATTGAGTGATTTGTCCTCAATCTTTTTACCCTTTACACATTACATTTATGGATTTATGATTAAGATATTTTTTAATAAACATTTACCTTTTAATTTATTCATTTGAAAAATCCTAGAATCTTTTGGGGGTTTTCCCTCCAAATTAACATAATACCGTCACCCAAGAGCAAGCCAAAAAGTGCGAGCTCAAACAAAATGGTGAAAACGGTAGATCCCAAGCCAGCGCCTGGTTCATATAACTCACTCGCGGCACAATATGCGAGGGCAAAGGCGCGCAAAGAAGCTCAGGAACAGGCTATCAGAGAGGGGAAGAAGCTGGATAAGGATGGGAATATAATTCAGCCCAAAGTACCCAGAAAGAAGGATAAAAAGGATGAGCTAAATGAGGCAAAGAGAGCCAAATGGAGAAGGGAGTGGTGGGCAGTTGGAGGGTGGTGGGCTTGGTTGGCGTAAGTTTTTCTGCGGAGGGCTTTGGAGGGGCATTGTGCTAATCAATTTAATGAATAGAGTTATGCACGCCGTGGGGATATATTACTTTACAAAAGGATTCCTACTCACGCGGTTGGTGTTAGAAGAATCATCGACTTGTGCTGAACCACCGATTGCAAGAACCGTCGATTATAAAGGAGCTGGTACACCGGAGGGAGGATGTTGGCATCCAAAGACATTTGATAGGGCTGTGGTGGTGATTGTGGATGCATTGCGCTACGATTTCGCGGTACCATTCCCCGATGACGATTCGCAGGCTTTTCATAACGCGTTACCATTCTTATACGAAACTGCGCGCAGAGAACCACATAATGCATTCTTATTGCCTTTCATCGCGGACCCGCCTACAACTACATTGCAAAGATTGAAGGGTTTGACAACTGGAACACTTCCAACATTTGTAGATGCGGGGTCAAACTTCGCGGGCACCGCCATTGAAGAGGACAATCTTTTGGGCCAATTGAAAGATGCTGGTAAAAAGATTGTACATCTTGGTGATGATACATGGACTGCGCTATTCCCTGGATACTTTGAACCGAATATCAGTCGCGCATATGATTCTCTCAATGTTTGGGATTTGCATACGGTAGATAATGGTGTTACTGAACATATTATGCCACTGCTTGAGAAGGGGAAGAAAGCCGAGTGGGACGTTATGTTTGCACACTACTTGGGTGTTGATCATGCGGGACATAGATATGGACCAAATCATCCGGCCATGACAAGCAAGTTACAACAGATGGATATTTTGATTAGAAGACTCGTGGAGAACCTTGATGATGATACCTTGTTGGTTATCATGGGGGACCATGGCATGGATGGTAAAGGCGATCATGGAGGAGAGAGCGATGATGAAGTGGAAGCTGCATTATGGATGTATTCTAAAAAGGGAATATTCGGTCGCACCGATCCAGCTTTTGTGACGCCTCCACAAAATGCAAAGACACGACCAGTCAATCAAATCGACTTAGTGCCAACACTTGCACTGCTCTTAGGTTTGCCAATTCCTTTCAATAACCTCGGAAAGCCTATCGAGGAGGCTTTTGCGGGCAAGAAAGGTAACGCGTTGGAAAACTTGGCAAATGTAGCTAGAATGACAGCTGCTGGTATTAAGAGATACCAAGCTGCATACTTTGCTGCCAGGGGCATTGATGAGAGCACTATTGATGGTTCCCCATCTGCTCTTTGGTTGACAGCTGAGCAGACTCTAAGTTCTAAATCAGCTCAAAAGTCTACGGAAGTTTATTATGCATTCTCTGCCTATCAAACAGAGACTTTGCGAATTTGTCGAGACCTCTGGGCACGATTTGATGTTCCTAGTATGATCTTGGGTATTTGCATTCTTGCTGCTAGCGTGCTTGCTTTGGTCCTCTATGCCAATAGCAATGCCAGTGATGGCAATGAACCCGAATCAGCGGAGCTAGACGAAGCTCAAGCCAAATTGGAACTCGAAGCCGTCGCAAAAGGAGAGAGATCTCTTGGAGATGAGGAAATCAATCCAAACTTGCTCTTTTCGATTTCTTTGGCTTCAGCAGTTGGTGCAGCTGTGGGACTATCACTCTGGACCATGAAAGCCACTATTTTGGAAGATGTAATCGAAGGGCAAATCGTGGAATTGACTGCAAATGGTGCTGTCATTGGAGGACTCATTGGAGCTCTTCTTTCATTGATGAAAATTGGTAATCCCTTCCCAACTACATTTTGGGGTTGGTTGGCAGTCATCTTCACTGTTAGTCAGTCGATTGGCTTTGCATCTAATTCCTATACTATCTGGGAAGACTCGATCTTGTTGTTTTTCATCACAACTTTCGGAGTAGCTGGTGTTGTTTCTTCGCTTAGACAATCGGAATTACGCAGTCGCACCCTGGGAGTATACCACTCCCTTGTATTCATTGGTCTTGCCTGGGTTGCCTCATACTCTAAGTTGTGCAGAGAAGAACAGATGCCTTACTGCAGGTCTACATACTATGCCTCTGCCACGTCCTCTACTTCCGCTCCTTGGCAATTACTCATTCCATTCTTCTTCGCATTCGCCTTACCTGCATTCATCAAAGCTTACTACGCAACCAGCCTTTCCTATGAAGGTTTTGCACCGGCCTGGATTGGTGGAGCTTTCAGATTCGGGCTTTTCCTCATTGCTACATTTTGGACTTTAGATGCCGCTGATGATGGGAATTGGTTCCCTAACTTGAACGAAGGTGCCTTGAAAGCTATGCGAGTACCAATTTCTCAGACAGTTCTTGCCATGGCTATCGGTGCTGGAACTATTGCATTCAATTTTGCACCACCGTGCATTGCCATTGGCACTGTCGCACTTGGTGATCTTGCACCTGCCGGAGCCCCCAAACAACAAGGTACACGCGTTATGATCCTTGGTTATGGCAATACTCATGGTGCTCGATACTTCCTCCTCATAACCAACGTACTTTTAGCCGTTCTCATGGTCCAGAAACCCGTGGGCTTTGGTGCCCTCTCTCTCATGTCTCTTCAAATCCTTTCTCTCGTGGAATTCCTCGATCTCAACTCCTTGACCAACTCCCCCATCGGACCTATCATGCTCGCCATCCTCGGCTCCTTCCACTTTTTCAAAACTGGCCATCAAGCCACTCTTTCCTCTATCCAATGGGAATCTGCTTTCATTCCCCTTCACACAATCCGCTACCCTTGGTCTCCAATCCTCGTCGCTCTTAATTCGTTTGGCCCTCAAATCCTTGCCGCAACCGCAGTCCCTCTCATTGTCTTCTGGAAGCAACAACCAAAGAAAAGGGGACTCTTGAAAGCAGTCACTGCTGCTTTGGCATGGCATATTCTCTATTACGCGGTTATGGCATTAGCAACTACAATGTGGGCTGGCTGGTTGAGAAGACATCTTATGCTGTATCGCATTTTCAGTCCGAAGTTCATGATGGCGGGTACGGTGTTGGGGGTTGTGGATCTGGTAGGTTTGACGGTTGTGCTACTGGGAACTAGAGGGAATGTGAGTAGTGTGTGGAGTGTGTTTGGCTGGCCTTGAGTAGGAAGGTTGTAATGTGTGTGGAATTAGTTCCTTATTATTTTGTAGATGTAGCTGTGCCTGGAATAGAGAAACGGAAGAGGGTAATCTTTTGAATAGCATAGCCATGGTATGAGTGTGAGGCAAACACGAAATAGAATTTAGAATAATAGATTTGTTTATCACCCAGTTCCTCGATGAGTATATCATATGACATAGGTGCACGTAGTATGGTTTCAGTCGGTGATCATAATTAAGAATACATTTGAGAAATATAGAAATACAAAGCTAGAATCTGTGTTGATAGTATGGGTATTTATATTACCATGTTCTGAAGTCAGATATTGGAGGGATCTTAAGGTAGGTGAGTGATGCTTGAGGCGGGAGGAAGTGAAAGTCGATGATTGTGGTAATACTGCACTGTAGGTTGTATCGTGGTGATCTTTTCATGGTGAATTTAAGTGGGCACCTCGGAGCACTTCTCTTAAATCAAGTTTCAGATATTTCCTACACAAGCATTATTGAGAATTCAAGATTGTTTGACTTGTGGTGATAATATGGTGACTGATGAGATGGGATGAGAGTTGAATATTCAGATTGAGCATGCCGAGGTAGATAGATATTCACTTCAACTTCCTCAACCCGCTTTTTACCTTGAGAGATAACTCTATCAATAGTGCTTTTCCCCATTTGAACGAGAAATTCACTCAATTACAACATCATCAAATCTTTTCGCGGAATATCTTCCGCACGTAAACCAAAAAAGTTTGAAGAACTTCAGACAAGTCGTCAGAAATTCGAGTTTTGCAACTCCTTCAAATCTCTTTCAAATCGCCCGAAAACTTATTATTTGGCATCAGGAAACGTTCAGGATTCTATTTCTATTTTCAAATCAAAAATCTAGCGTTAATTAGGAAAGTTAATGGGTGCCTCAGATGTGCAACAATACTTTTGGAAGATTGTTTCACGTGACCTTTGACCAGTAGGAAATTGTTCCGAGCTAATACGGTGATACGGTTCTGTGCATGTTCATAGCTTCTATAAGAGCTCCCTCGACTTTTCAATTTTTATTTATTTATAAAAAAACAATTAACAATAACAAATCTATTACAACAAGAACAATTCAAAATGGCAGAACCGCCCAGGAGAAGACAACGTCCTGATAGTACAAAGATGTGGGAGGAAAGTGAAAAGCATGGTCCTGCTCGAGACCGAGATGAGAAAAATTATCGAGGAGATCGACGTGACGATAGAAATCGCAATCATGACCGCAGTCGTAGAGATAGAAGTAGGTCACCGCGCGACTCAAGGGATCATAGACGCAGTTCATACAGGGATAGGGATCGAGAACGAGACCGTGGGAGCCGGAGAGATGATCGAGGTGGGCGCGACAATGACAGAAATAGGGACTATCAAGAGAGGAATAATGAGAGATCAGGTAGAAAAGATGGTCACCGAACAGATGTGCCAGATAGGACCAGAGGTGAGTTTATGCCAGATGCGCTTTCGCAGACGGTGTTTGCATTGAGAGGCAGACCTAACATTGGCAAAGAGGATATTCGACAATCTCGAGAGAAGGATGAGGATAGAAATGGTAGAAAAGGTATGTTTTCACTAGATTCAGAGCAGGATGGAACATCAATACTTTCAATCAGAACCCTGTCTAATAATCAAGACAATGAGCGATCACCAGGAGAGAAGTCAAGTGAACGAGCAAGGTCGAGGAGTCCGCGGCGCGATGATGAGCGAGATTACAGGAAAGATAGAAGTAGCGATGAGACTTCACGGAGGGGCGAATATACGGATGATCGAATTACTCCGCAACCAGTAAGCTTCAGCATCGGGGCTGGTCACACAACTACAGGTCAAGATCACGATCGGATGGATATTGATGGTGGAAACAAGAAGAGGAAATCACAACCCAAGAAGAAGATTGAAGAAGAGGAAGAGGAAGAGGACGATGATATTGTGGTTGAGGATGATGGAATGGCTGCTATGCAAGCAATGATGGGGTTTGGAGGATTCGGAACTACGCAAAACAAGCAGGTGCCGGGAAATAATGTTAGTGCTGTGCGGAAGGAGAAGAAGACAGAGTATCGACAATACATGAATCGGGTTGGAGGATTCAATAGACCTCTGAGTCCAAGTAGGGATTAATTGAACGGAGTGGAGCGTAAGAATATGTTATGGTAGACTGGGCAGGTGAGGGGTTACATGTTTAAGGAGGGGAAAGCTGTACAGGTTGGCAGATTAGTGGATTGCAGTTGGCGGATTGGCATCTTGCAAGACCACATGATATCCGGAGAGTTATCTTCCTTATTTATTAAGATTTTTGAGCGATTTTCCATTAGGAAGAGGATAAATACCCAGGAACATTTTCCCGATTGCCGGAAACATAATTCAATTTATCCATTACTCTCGGCCCGTGTTTCTAACCGTGCTCTGTATATTTTGACCAATAATGATGTTGAACCTTGAAGCCTTCCCTGCAGCCTTGCGCTACAGGCTGATCGAAACGCAATCTATCCACAAATTCGCAACGGTGTTCTTTGAGAAGAGATTCCACCAATTCCTCCTCAAAAATCCTTTTCTTTTTCCATATGTTAAGTGTTCAGATTAAAATTCTGGAACTTAACTTCTCTTCTTCACAAATTGGGGAAATATGACGCCCCTCCATTTGCGTCTGCCAGTTGCCGCTCTGGTAGCAGCACTTTCGTTGTTCGGCAATCCTGCACACGCGGCTGAGGCTCAAGATGTGGGAATCGTTACGACAGAAATAGCGAGAGCTCAGAATAGTACTTTGTTATGGGGTCCTTATAAACCGAATCTTTATTTTGGTGTTAGGCCGAGGATACCGAAGAGTTTTACGGGTGGTTTGATGTGGGCGAAGGTTGATAATTTCGTAGATGTTCAGCATAGTAAGCTCTTTTCTATGGAATAACTATGGGGTTTTGGGGGTTGGGTGTGCGGGGAGCTACACCACTGTCACTATAATGGCAAGTATTGAAATCGGTTGGTCATGGCTAACTTTATAATCCCTAGACTTCAGACATACTTGCGAGCAAGGTGATGGCATGAGGGGTTATGGTTGGGAGGAATTTGATGCTCGAAATGGTGGAAAGCAGACTATGCATGATGAGAGCAATGGCATTGATATCACAACCTTCTTCATCAAATCCCCTGGTGGTAAACATGGTGGAAACTGGGCTACGCGAGTGAGGGGTAAAGTTAGGGATGGCTCGCCAGCAGATTTGAAGACAACAATGATTTTCTATGCTTCTCTAGAAGGGCTTGGAAGTTTGACAGTTGCAAATGAGGATGATGATCTTGGATTTGAGGGAGAAGTAAATTTCAATGGAGATTCCGACGGGTTGGGCGAATATAAGGTTACTGTAACAACCGGTCGAGGTTTCCATCCTGCTTCTGAACATCCTTCATATAAAGAGAAGCCATTGGATAGGACTCTTGTTCACTCTCTCACACTTGACGAAAAGTTATTGTGGGCTGCCAAACCTCATTTGTTTAGCAAGTTGAAGGAGCAAATCGATGAATATCTTGCAACATACGGAGAAGAAAATGCCCCTCCTCCATATCAGATCTACACAGTTAAACATGCACCAGATGAAGGAAACTTTCACTTGGTTCAGAAAGTATTCGAGGGAGATTTCGAATTCGACATCATCTTTAACAGCGCATCAGCAGCTAAGGGACTTTCCAGTCAAGAAATCTCTAAATTGATTGGAGAGAACAATAAATCCTTTTTCGAAAGATTCATCTCTACGTTTGATTTGCAACCTCCTTTTGATATTGAAAGTCTTCAAAGATTTTCAAGTCATATGTTCTCAAACTTGATTGGTGGTCTTGGATATTTCCATGGAGATTCGGTTGTTGATCGTTCATATGCTGAGGAATATGAGGAAAATAACGAGGGATTTTGGGAAGAAGCTGCAGAGGCAAGAGGAAGAAGACAGGAAAAACTTGAAGGCCCATCAGAGCTTTTCACTACTGTTCCATCTCGACCATTTTTCCCAAGAGGATTTCTCTGGGATGAAGGATTCCATCTTCTTCCGATTGCTGATTGGGATATTGATCTTACTCTCGAGATTGTTAGAAGCTGGTTCAATCTTATGGATGAAGATGGATGGATTGGTAGAGAACAAATTCTTGGCGCTGAAGCTCGTAGCAAGGTTCCACCAGAATTTCAAACACAATATCCTCACTACGCCAACCCACCTACACTATTCTTCATTGTTGACGCTTTTATTAGCAAGCTTAGTGCACTCAATGGTACATCCCCATTAGCAAAAGAAAAACTCGACCAAGAGCCATCAATCTACTCGGCCTATTTACAAAAGCCAGAAGCTGGTCTTCATTACCTCAATGAGCTTTATCCTAAACTCAAGAAACATTACCACTGGTTCCGCAAAACTCAATCTGGAGATTTGAAATCTTATGATCGTGATGCATTTAGTACCAAGGAAGGTTATAGGTGGAGAGGCCGAACACCACAGCATATCCTCACCAGTGGTCTCGACGATTATCCTCGTCCTCAACCACCTCATCCAGGAGAACTTCATGTCGATTTAATGTCTTGGATGGGTATGATGACCAAATCTCTCAAAAATATTGCAGGTCTCCTCGGTATGGCCGATGATGTCGCCGAATTGTCTACCATTGAAATAGCTATTCACCGCAATATCGACGATTTACATTGGAGTGAAAAGGAGAAATGTTATTGCGATGCTACAATTAATGATTATGAAGAACATCAATTGGTTTGTCACAAGGGATATATTTCTCTCTTCCCATTCTTGACAGGTCTTCTTGATAAGGATAGTGATAAGTTGGGTCATATTCTTAATCTACTTGGTGATGAAGAGGAATTGTGGAGTGAACATGGAATTAGATCTTTGAGTAAGAAAGATGAGTTTTATGGAACTGATGAAAATTATTGGAGGGGTCCAATTTGGATGAATATGAATTATTTGGCGGTTTCTCAACTTCTTGTAGGTTTCCCATTTCTTGCATCTCCTTTCTTCCCCCTGTTCTCATTCTTTATCCCCCGAAACTTTTATCTATTCTTCCCCCCTTATTTAACCATACTAACCCTCCACAGAAATACGCACAAACCTCCGGTCCCCACCAAGAAAAATCCAAAGACCTCTACACAAATCTCAGATTAAACCTTATCAAGACGGTCTATGATAGTTGGCAAGAAACAGGATTTGCATGGGAACAATATAATCCAGAAACGGGTATGGGACAGAGAACTCAGCATTTTACGGGTTGGACTAGTTTGGTGGTTAAGATTATGAGTATGCCGGATTTGAGTGAGGGTGCTTTTGAGGCGGAGGGGCAGGCGCCTAAGAAGGATGAGTTGTGAGGGGAGATGGGATGGATGGATGGGGTGGGGAGGGGAAGTTTGGGGGGGGAAGGAAATGGAGAAGGGGAAAAGGGGAAAGGGGAAAGGAGGATGGGCGGGGAAATGAAGTCATGATTTTTGGGGAATGATCTAGGTGAAATGTATGTATGTATGTGGTATGTACATGCATGTAAGATTATAATGAATACATCCACCTCCCACCATTTATAAAAATAAAACGAAATCTTACCCGCTTGGTTGGTTTATGAAATTGTATATCTCCATCTATATATAAATACCCTATATCCCCAAGTCACTTGGGAACAGGTAGGAGTAGGAGTAGGGGTTAAGAGAGGAGGGGTATGGAATAGTAGGAATAGTAGGAATACGGGTTAAGAGAGAGGTGTTATAGTATAGGTAAGATGTTAATTTATGTGGTATGGTATATTGAGTGGAGTTATTGAATGAATGGATAGAATTGGGTTTATATTTTGTTTTTGTTATGGTTTGTTGTTGTTGATTTGAATAATGATTTAGGATTTGGGATGATAAATGAGTATAATTCAGGAAGGTTATTATGATATGATATCGATCTAGTGACTTGGAAGGGTTTACAGTATGTGTAATATGTTAGGTTATTTTAGTTTGATTGAAGGATAATATTTTGGAAGATGTGAGAGTGGTAGTATTTTTTGGAGTTTGTTATTGTGCTATGTGTTACATTGTATTGTATGAGGTGTTGGGGTTTGGAACAGAGCTGGATTTGAGAAAGGGATTTTGGAGCTGTATTTGATGGGTTTTAGTTTCTTATACTTATTAAACCATGTATTGATTGACTCAATTGGCAGATATCGGAGGGATGATGTTCGGGTATATTGTATTATTTGAGTTCTATATCTAATAACAAATATTAAAACTATATAGAATATTGAACACAGAATTCTAGAAACTCATATACACACGCTACATTCAAATTTATACTGCAATATTTAGATATATACATACATATCACCATCATTTTTCAGAAACCGGGAATCGAGAAATTGAATTCTTTAATTTTTTTCGCTCACAACTAAGATTCTTTCTTACGTCGGGAATACTGTTATGCTATATAGTTTGTAACGAATGTGAGTATACTACAAGATGAGCTTTCCCCCAGGGGCCTGGATTATTAATATTGTGCTATGAGATACGGAGTAGCGATGCTATGGTTTTAGAATCGCTACAAGAATTATCTTATATTCATAGAGCATTTCCTGGGTAAACAAACAGATGTAGCTAAAAAGGGGTAAGCGAAGGCGCGAATATTAATCAGATATGCTATTTGCACTTATTACGGAGTAAGACTCACTATGACAGGTGCTTAGAGGAGGAAATATAAAAGATATCTGGATTCTAACAGCTCCTTCTCGAGCTCGTGGCTCGCTTATAGTTACTCTCCAGAATTTCGTTGTGTATTGTTTTATCTCAACCTAATTTGTAGCTATCACACCATGTATATTTGTACCCTGTAATAACAATAATTCGAATATTTTTGGAACTCTTGACTGACTACCACTCTGGCGTTGTGAGCAAGTACGTAGTATTGTTTCGATCTAATATTATTCAGTGACTAATCGATTTTTAATAGCGGCTGGTCAGTTAGTACAAAATTATATGAAGTGACCTTACAGTGGTATCGTCAAACTAGATAGCAGCGGATATATATTCCAATCTAGTCTTCAATTTCTCTTATGATTGTGAGGAATTTTACTTGTAAATACTCATATTTTCTGGAGATCTCAATGTGTTTCTTACCTCATATGATAGTATGCTCCTCGATATAAAGTGACTATTCTCTCTAGTCTTCAATTGTATTCTTCAGTGATTGAACGGCTCTAACTTTATATATCTTTGTGTATGCATAGTTGAACACCGCCATACTTTAACGGAGGTAGAAAATAATAATCCCTAATTGACAATTTTTCTTGAATGGGACATGTAAATGTGCTATTTTCTCCTTTCACCTGCTCATTGATTATCTAGTCAAGCTTAAGCCAGCGTGCTAAACTTGGAGCTAATAAATGATGCTGCCCGCAGAGACACACTACGCTATCGTCAATCATACTAGCTAGATAAAAGACAAGATTCGAGAGTTGTTCTTTGAATAGAAGCTCGTTGATGCGGAATATGACCTTGATTTGGTAGTGAGCGCTCTTTTTCATGTCTCGTGGAGATTCAGGTGGAATATTGGGCTAATATGGTCATTAATAGCTGAATAAAAGGGAATGCCGTGTGGAAGGCCTCCAGCAATGGATCGATGAGCATCAAAGTAATTGTTTTAAGAAGTGTTGAGGTAGAAATGGAAGCGTTGAAATTCGGAATAGTCAGAATCTTAAGTTTGTGACAACATTCAGAATATCAATCGAAATAAAACAATAAAATTAAAATTAGATTTTAAATAATAATCAACGCATCAAGCAAATATACTCTCAGGAATTTGTCCAATGCGTAATAGATGTGAAACTATTAGGCGTCTCATCTAATCAAGAGTTTCAATCATACATCCATACTCAACAGCCCTCTTTGGAAGTGATATATGAGTTGGATGGATGTATCAAAATCTGTTGATCGAGACAGGATCTGTTGCCAAACGCAGGAAAAGAACTTGGGTAGAAATTTCACACAATGACTGTGTGTTAATTTGGCCTCAGATCAAGTCATCGTAATAATCCTGAAGAGCACTAGCGACATGAACAAGATGAAGAGAACGAAGATCAATACCACTGTATTACCATCACGTCCCGTGGCTTGATAGACAGTGGCTGAGTTGACTGTAACATAAAACAAATACCAACATTCCTTTAATCCTCGCCATCATCAGTAAAGTCGTCCTCCTCCTCCTCCAAATCACACTCCTTCATCGGAGCATCCACCCTCAAAACCCCCTCCCCATCTACCTGTGCACCCTGCCCCTTCTCCACAATCTCCACAAACAACTGCGGCCTCACTTCCAAAAGACCTACCACCCAACACGCCTTAGTAAACTCCACCCTAAAATCCCTCCACTCCACATTCTTCTTCCCCTCATCCCATTCTCCCCGCTCCGCCAACTCCGGCGACATACTTTCTATACGCGTCCATAGTACCACCGTTTCATCTTCAATACTGCGTGAATCGAGCACGGCAAATGTGTTGCGGCTGAAATGGTAGGGATTGGTTTGAGGTGCGCTACGTACGAATGTGGTGAGGGTAGATAGGGGTGCATTAAGAAAACCAGTTTGGAAAGGATGGATGGTGGTGCGCGTGCGTTTTCCAATGGGAGTTTCAGTGGGAGTGCGCACGATAGACCAGATTTTGGAACTTTCTTCGGTGCGTTGGGAGAGGCGGATAAATTGGGAGATAACCTATGGAAGGATTACTAGTGAATATGATGAGTCGAGAAGAAGGACCATGTACTTCAGGCGGCACTTCAGCCGTACAAAACGTGAGGATATTTTCAGCCATCTTGATTAGTTTTTGTGAGGAATTTATTGAGGTTTTAAAAATATGCGTCGGAATTTAGTGTGCTTTGTTTGAAATTATGTATTGAGTTTTAAGGATAATTATTGTTATGTAATCAATGAGGGGTAAATGAGGTAATGGGGAAATGACTTGCATGAAACGCATAAAGCGCAGTCAGATAGAAATAAAGGGCTGTGTTGGATCGTATCTCATTAAATCGGGGTAGTGACTTTATGTTCCTTTTTGGGGGCCATTGATCTTGTAACGGCAATTAGATTCGATTTTCGCTTAAATCGGGGGGTTTTGTGGGAATTTTACTGTTTAGAATCGCCGTCATCAATAGCTGTAGTTTTACAAATGTTCAAGGCACTATAGTACCTTTCAAATTCATACAATCAAGTATAACGAAATATCTAGGCAAAATCTAGCAAACAATCGCATAGCAAGAAAAAGCAACAAACCACCCAGAAAATCAACACGAAACCAAGAGAACTCCCCCAATCCGACCCTACACAATACTCATGAATACATAACCCTAGACTCCGACTCATCTATATATGTTATAAATAATCCGCTCAATTCTTCACCTGGAGAGCATGGCAAGAAATCTCATCACTCCCAACCTACCAAGTTCCACCTTTCGTATCCTTATTTATAAAACTATAGCATTTACTTCCATTTACCTCTAGATCCGTCATTTTCATCAGGTAAGCTTTACAGATATTAATATCTAGTATATAATTTGTACCCGAGTATTTGTTATGGATTTCAATTATGAGGTATCAGTTGGGTTTGTTCATAGAATGGGGATGGAGAGGAAATCATTATCCCTATGATTGGCAATGGGATCCGTTCACTTCCATAGCTCGATACGTAGTCACTATTGCGCTTGACAACATCGTGCTTTTGATCATTGCTAGCGCTATCTGTGATGGTAATAGTCAGACCGTCATGTGTCTTATAGATACCGCTTTCCTAGTCGTTGCTAGTATCCTCGGTGATGGAGATAGGTAGGCCATCGTGGGTGATAATGTCTTCTCTTCGAGTGACTTGAGAGTTATCCGATTTAGGAGCGGGGAGGGCAAAGCCGCAGAAGCTATGCCCCAAAAAGTGAGAAAATAAGCGGAGTGCATAATTATCGAGATTGCACGAAACTGAAAGAAGTACAGGGAGGTTTCAATAGATTCCTAAATGTCTAAAAGATATTGAGGGTGATAATGAAGAATCGAAGACGTTTGTGGTGATGTAGAGCTATAATATAGCTGGAATAACCTTGTTTTTATCTTCGTGGGTTTATCTGGCTATGAAAGCGTCACCACCGTGATCTTGAGTTTTTTGCGTCATGAAGGATATGATCTCAGCTAACCTTAACATAGTTTCTAGGCAGCAAGATACAGTAAATAGGGCTGTTCATTTTGCTCAAAGCGGGGCGTGCTTGACTCCCTTTCAGGACGATCCGGCAATGATGCCGAAGCGTGGAATTAGCATATCTGATCCACTCTACAACGGTGCTGCAGAAACCACTTACGAATCCGTTGCTCAGAGTGGGCCCGGAACTGTTTTTCCCCAGTTCCTCGGTATCTGAATTTAGGCAACCATAAATCCGAATGTAGCGGAGTAATTATGACGCTAATAGAAGATATAGAGCATGGAACACGTATTGCGCAATTTATACCAAATACGGCATTACGGGTGGTGGGTGGTTCGGGCAATTATTCACATTCCTTAACTTGCAGACGTATGAACAAAGACCCGCCATCCCCAGGTCCAGATATAGATGATTAACTCATGAGACAGTCCGCATTGCATTGTATGCATTGATGCAAGATCCTCCCGATGATTCCATCCGCAGAAACAGACTAGGAAAGGATTTTACTGGCAGATAGACCCCAAGCCTTATGCGTCTGTGAAAGACCAAGCGGCTACTAATCCATTCACATTTCTCCACCTTTTTAAAGGTTATTCTACCAAACGTGATGATGGCAGTGAGGTACTTGAAGCTCCTGAGGACTCAAAAAGGGAGGTGTCAACCTTAGAGGCTGATCGCGAATAGATTTACGGTAAGGCGTAGGGTCGAGGGGGTTTTGCGGGTGGGGTCTAATGTTTATTTCGAGACGGAGAACGTGGATAGACAATTTGGTCTTCTATTGTGTGACATATTGTTTTTAAGAAATTTTTGACACTATCATACGAAAAGTTAAGTTCTCATTTTGAGGCATCCATTCTTTGCCAGCTTCTGCTTTCTCGTCCTCGACTAACAGCGGACTGATGTGATTACTGCACGCAGTGTGATCTGACGAACTTTCGTCCATAATCTTAGTTTCGTGAATATAAAATAAAGTAAGCTTATAGAAAGGCTGTGATATAAAACAAATACAATGCATATGGCTGATTCGAGTTATGCAGCATGCACGCCATCTCATCCCCTGTTTTGAAACCATGTTCAAAAATAAGCGATGACCCTCTGATAGGCTCATGCGTATGAAACATCTTAGCGAATCCCGACTCCGATAGCCTTTCTTACTGTATACTGTATCGTTACAAACGGTATATTGGAGCCTGGCTTGGGGCCCACCACTGGCTAAAGAGCTGACGCCTCTTTTGACGAATACAATTTTTGAACCAGAGCCACTGCCGGTGCCTTGGCGTACTGTTTGCGATTCTCCGCGCCGCATCGGCTCTGTTACAAGTACCAATTAGTACCTAGCTCCTTTTACGCCGCGAAATGCCACCAACCAGATGGTTCCGGGCTGCGGGAAAAAAGTTTAGCTCCCCCCAACAGGCATTCTTGAAATAAAAATAGTTAAAGGATTGCTTTGGTAAGCGAGTTTCAAAGTCAGTCCTATTGCTGTCATGTTAGATTTCTTATTCCATAACGACGCAATTTGAGTGGATCTTAAGTCGATTCCCCCGTGAAATCAATTGCTCGTGTAACGGTATCCACGAATGGTGAGTGAATCAAGATAGAGCATGATCCTGCCGTGCATTCTTGGTGAATAAGACACCCCCACCAAGCTGCTTTGGGAGCCATGGAAAAATCATGCTTGAAAAGCTGTCCGCAAAGTACCATAATCTGATGACCTTCAGGCATCCGCTCTTGTGGAGCAGGCTCGGGGGTCTGTTATGTCTGCCTGTATCGATAAACATCGTGTACTTGAACTAAGGCGAGGTAGAGTACAGGCCCTGCACACCGTTGTTACCGTATGATGACGACGATGCGAAGTCTAGTGAAGGATCTAAGCGGCTATGTATCTCATCATCAAAGCCTCGTGAAGGTTAAAAGAAGGACAAATCGAGCTGAACATAGCCTACTTCACTCCATGAATTGGCGCGCCTTATTATATCGAGGTGTTTCATCAGGGGTTGCTTTTCAGTAGTGTTGTACACAAATACAGCAGCAGCAAGTTCAATACCTACCATGTATAGTCTTATCGGCAGTAAATATACCTACCTAAAAAATCCATCACCTCGAGTATCGAGGAGAGTATCCAGGGACAGCTATACTCCTTCCGAACACAGCCTCGGCGACATGAGCGACAGTATCGATAGAAAGAGGCGTTGTCTACCTCTCTATAATAAATTGGTCAATGGACTTCCATATCCAAGAAATAAGAGATGCCCTTGGAGACGTGATATTTGGACATGTTTTCTTCTATCTGTTCTCGGCATTATCGCAGCATTGTTAGTACTTTGACCCATTTTGTTTCTCTTTGTAACTACATTGAAAGATTGAACTGACCTAAAACTTAGGATTTGGCTTACACTACTAATGACCCTCCCTCGCCACCACACGCCTTGCATGCCATCTAGTGGAATAAACTCTGTAGTTGAACAATGGCAAAAACCCAGCGATTCAGCCACTCTCCTTTCACCCTGGAAGTCAAACTTCACAAAGGATATTACACCGATGGCATGCCATTCCCATAATGACTACTGGCGATACGTTCCTCTTTTTGAAGCTCTCGCGGCTGGCTGCACAGGAGTAGAAGCAGATATATGGTTAAACGGCAAAGCTGGCAATGAAGATTTGTTGGTTGGTCATTCTTCGAAATCACTTAAAGAAGATCACACGCTGCAGAATTTATACATCAAGCCCCTCGTTACAATCCTTGAGAATCAAAACAATGATCCCCCTGCGTTAGAAGGAGGATCCGATAATCCCAACGGTGTATTCCAGTCGAGTCCTAATACGACCTTGACTTTACTTCTGGACTTCAAGTCCGACGGAGCTGACCTATGGCATTCCGCAAATCAGCAACTCGAAGCTCTTCGCTCAAGAGGCTGGCTCACCCACTGGAGTAACTCGACTGGTAAAATTAGCTGGCGCCCAATAATTGTCGTCGCTACAGGAAAGGCCCGTTTTGATCTTTTGATTTCAAACACCACCTACCGCGATGTTTTTTATGATGCGCCCCTAGAGGACATGTCAAACTCTAAATACGATAGCTCAAATTCGTATTATGCAAGCACTTCAATGAGTACTCTAGGCAAAATATGGCTTTGGAAATTCAGTTCCACACAACTGAATAAGATCAAGACCCAAATCTCTATGGCAAATGAGAAAGGTCTCAAAGCTAGATATTGGGATACACCAGCTTTGCCAGTGATTTTCAGGGAGAACATCTGGGGAATTCTGGTGGAAAATGGAGCTGGAATGCTGAATGTCGACGTCTTTCCCTCGTCACTATTTTATCTTTTGGTCACTAAATTTGGTCAAAATAGACTTGCATGGTAATTTGCTTACATGTCCAAGAACGGAAATGAACCTTGAGAATTATCTCACTGAAGGTAAGGTCCTTTGGGCGCAATGTTGTGGACCAGCGATTATTTCGACTTCGATATTTACCAATACGTGCTTTCAAAGATATGCTATCATCAGTATTTGTTGTTGCCTTCGGCTATTCAAGCCGTTTTTGGAACTTAAGTGGAATGGAAGTTATTCTGAAATGTAAAGAAGTTGAGGATATGACGCGCGTAGGGTGGAGAAGCGCGGGATATGATCACGTGACATACCTGAGCGGATGTTGCTAACCGCCAGGACCTTGATAAGATGGGCATCTACTCAAGTATTTTGCTTTCTTTGATTTGTTTTCAAGGGAAAATTCTACAAAATCTTCATGTTCAATCTTTCCAATTACTGTTGTTGATTCACAGATGCAATTAATGATATCTTTTCTATCAATATCAATATCAATCTTTCCATATCATTACAGCTCTCTCACCTCAACTCAAAATCCCGTACTTGCGAAGGAGTCTCGCGAGTCTCTTCCTTTCAGCCTTGCAAACTTAAGTAATTGAAAGGTAAAAGGACATTTCATGAAGGATGAGCACCGTTATTATGCCATTAATGAGATGCTTCACACTTGTAAAGGACATAGGAGTCATAGGAGTGTGTGTCATACAGTAGCCGAGAATGACGATAATCAAAAATAGAGATGCACAAGTCTCAAGATGAAGACATTGATGTATGTTAGACATTATTTCCCTCTATTGTATATTTAAGGTTTATTGATGGGTACGAGTCTTCGTCACATTACTAATGCAAGTGTACATCGCTCCAGCATCCATCTACCCCGCATCATCGTGAGACCAGCAGTAGCTTTGCAGCTCTTGACATGCATCGGTACATACCAACCCGAACTTCTATTTAGCAGAAGATATTTTCCGTGATCTTCCATCCTATACGAAATCTTTGATTCGCAATGATCAAAATAATCCTCGGGTCTCCATGCATCTTGACATTTTGCTATTTCAAGGTGATGATGTGGATCAGACATCGGAAGTGCAGCTCTACCACAGAACGAACAGTTATAAGATAGATACCTTAATAGGTTTATTATTTTGTTTGTGCAAACATAACTTACCATTTCATTCTTGTTGTCCTAAACATCATTGGTGGAGAGTTAATTTGTGATAATGTTGCTGCTTTCTCATTTCGTTCTGCTACTTTCAGCAACAACAGTATCATGCTCACCAGTGGAAAGCAAAAGACCGCGATTTGATGAACGCCAAAGTACCAATACATCGACTCTGACGGTTGATCTCGGATACAGTGTATATCAAGGATATTACAATGCTACATCACAACTCAACATATTCAAAGGGTATGTACAGATACAGATAAGCCCAATCGCTCTCAAAAGCAGAAATCTTATAAAGCCAGAATTCGATATGCGGCACCTCCAGTGGGGAAACTTCGTTGGCAGAAGCCACAATCTCCAGCAGAGGAGAGGAGTTCAATAATACGCGCAACGGCATATCCTCCTCACTGTCCCCAAAGTGCCGATGCTCCTATGTAGGTATTTTCCAGTGTTCTTAATGTTACAGTATGCTAACAGTTCAAGGCCCGCAAACTATAACTTCACGAGGTCAGGCCTTGGAAATGAAGACTGTTTGTTCTTAAGCGTTTGGGCCTCGCCAAATGCAACAAACCTCCCAGTAATGATCTGGATCCGTACGTCTCTGTTTATTTGTCCGTATCTTACGCCTTCAGCGGCACAAGTTGATTCTTTTCAGACGGTGGAGGTTATGGCACTGGCTCTGGTAACAATGATTTCTCGGAATTAGCCAACACCAACTCCAATGCCTTCATTCTAGTAGCTATCCAATACCGTCTCGGTGCCTTTGGTTTCCTCTCATCTTCCGACCTCGCCGCTTCAGGTGGTGTTCCAAACGCCGGTCTCTATGATATGAATTTCTCGTTTCAATGGGTTCAATCCCACATTTCCAAATTCGGAGGTGATCCTTCTCGAGTTACTATCGCTGGTGAATCTGCAGGAGGGGGTGCCGTGATGTTACAAACTATGGCCTATGGAGGCAGTTTGGGGAAAAGTTTGTTTAATAACGGAATTGTGGCGAGTCCTTATTTACCGATGCAATATGATTACGATGGATTGAAACCAGAAGAGAGCTATGGAAAATTTGCGGATAGAGTAGGGTGTAGAAGTGGGAATGGGAGCGTATTCGATTGTTTAGTAGGTACGGATACGATTGCATTGCAAAATGCTAGTGCATATGTTTCAGCAAATGGGGATTATGGCCAATGGGCTTTCTTACCCGTAACGGATGGGGAATTCTTGGTCAAGAGACCATCTGAGCAATTATTAGCTGGTGAGGTGAATGGCGTGAGAATGTTGTCTGGCGTACGTACCCCTTTCATCCAAACCCACAAAAGAAAGCTAGACAGCTAATAATCCCCAGAACAATGCTAATGAAGCCCCTGGCTTTGTTCCACAGCACATCAACACAACTGCCGCCTTCAATACCTTCACAAAATCCCTCTTTCCCTTGATGTCCAATTCTTCTCTCGATCGCCTCCACCAAGCATACTCCATTCCTCCAACAATTCCAGGTCTCCTTTTCGCGTCAGCAGGTAATAGTGGCCCCACAGCTCTCAATCAATCCGTCTTCGCAATCGGCCAACAACAACGTGCCAACAATCTTTATGCCGAAACTACCTTCGTCTGCCCTTCCTACTGGACAGCTTCAGCTTTTCCCCAAAGCTGGAAATATGAGTTTAGTGTCCCACCATCCCAGCATGGAGGTGACTTGAATGCTTACTACGCCGTGAATCGAACATATCTTGGATATGGAACTCTATCGCCTGGATTCCGGACGACGGTGCAGAAAATCTGGGGTAGATTTATTGTGTATGATGACCCTACATTACCTCCAGACGTCATTACATCAATTACAACCCGTGGGAATGGTACACAAACAGGTGATGATATATCTGCAGCTGGCACAGGAGTATGGCCGCAATGGCAGACTAGTGGATATGAGGCATATCAGATGCTAAAGTTAAATATGACGGGGGGAGAAGCTACAAAGGTTTTATGGACGAGTGCGGATGGAGGGTTTAAATTTAATGTGACGGAAAATACGGGATCGGGAGTGAGGGCTGATTTGGCGATTGTGAATGCTTATGATTGGGAAGGTGGAAGGGGGGCAAGATGTGATTTTTGGGCGGGGATTGGAAGTGAGGTGCCGGAATAGGGGGGGGAGTGGGAGATGATCTGAGAAGGATATAATGAAGTAGGATTTTGAGGTGTTCCAAACTAATAATACTCGACTCTCATTCAAGTGCGTGAATATAGATTTATTCCTTTCGTCATCTCCTCAGCACTTATCCATATATCAAATCTATTTCTTTTCATATACTCATATAAAAAAGGGAAATCATATACGATGTAGCAAAGCTCGACAATGCAAATATCAATATCCATGAAACGATTCCCTTGACTTAAGATAGAGAGAATGCTATTGACAGTAAACATGCTTTTGCAATCGCGATTCTTCAAATTTATACCACATCATCTTGGAGATTCGTACAACAACGTTATTGATAAATATCTAGTTATAAGTAATGCAATAAATCATCCTAATAATAAATAGACTTCCAGAATTTATCATCCGATTTTAATCTTTGAATTCCCTTTTCTTTACTGCATTCTACCAAACCATACAATCTTACAATCTATCTCATCTCATCTCTACGTTGTAACCAGATGTTGTAGATATGTATATAACCTCACATAATCTTACCCCAGAGTCAAATAACAAAATTTCAAAGAAATAAGAATAATAAAATGACTCAACTTCATCAAACCTTACAAATACCAAAAATAAAATATAAAGAAACAAAAAGTTCAAATTTTCGAAATTCCAAACAGAAAAATTTGAAGATATTCCCAAGGTTGTCATTTCATCTCATCCCTGTACTCATAATCACAGATAAGATCTGAGATCTCCATAGCGTCATTGATTCTCATCGAGAAAATCCTCCGTATATATGCCGGCCATCACCCCACTATGTTTTCATTTACTGTATGTATACTAGACAGGTAACAATTCCAAATAGAAAATTATAGACTTTTTATTGTAAGATTACCTAGGTATCTAATTCAATTCTTTTTCTTATTTTACTCTTTTCTTCTTTTCTATAAGAGTTTCATTCTCTTAGATCTCACTCTCAGATCTCGCACAACTCGAATCTCGAAATTCAAATCCGCGGATTTACGCACGAAGAACATCAGCAAGCAAAGATGCCAAATTCGGTAGATGATCAGACGGCTGCCCCTTCAATTGAAGTCAAGAATCTTACGTATAAGTTTCCGGATTCAACTTTGGGTCTTACGGATATTACGCTGAGTTTACCGCCCAGTTCGAGAACTTTGTAAGATGATGTTCTTTTCTTTCATTCTTTGCTCTGTTCTCTCCGAGGCAGACATATACTTGTCCCATCATCCACACATCCCTTCTACACAATTCACCCTCCTCCCACACATCATAGCTAACCTCACTCGCACACAGATTAATCGGCGCCAACGGCGCCGGCAAAACCACCCTCCTCCGACTCCTCTCCGGCAAACGCCTCGCCCCCACCTCCACAATCTCCATCTCCGGTCTGGACCCCTTCAAAGATTCTCTCGTAGGCGTAACCTACCTCGGACTCGAATGGGTGCTCAACCCCATCGTCCGCACCGACATCGGAGTCCGCGAACTGTTGTCCTCAGTCGGCGGCACGCACTATCCCGATCGACGAGACGAACTCGTCGGCGTCCTCGACATCGATCTAGAATGGCGCATGCATCAAGTCTCCGACGGTGAACGTCGGCGCGTCCAACTCGCCATGGGGTTAATCCGCCCCTGGCGAATTTTGCTCCTGGATGAAATTACAGTGGATTTAGATTTACTGAGCCGTAAGCGATTTTTGGATTTTTTGAAAGAGGAGACGGAGAAGAGGAAATGTACCATTGTTTATGCGACGCATATTTTGGATAATTTGGCCGGGTGGCCGACGGATTTGGTGCATATGAGTTTGGGGAGGGTGAAGGAGTGGGGGGCGATAGGGAAGTTTGAGAAGGAGATGAGGGTGGATGGTGGGGGGAATTCGAGGTTGGGTGAGTTGGTGCTTAAGTGGTTGGGGGAGGATTTGAGGGAGAGGGGGCCGAGGAATGGGGCGGGGAGTGCGGGGACGAGTTATTTGGTGGGTGGGGTGGGGGGGTATGGGAGTGAGAAGAGGGTTTAGATGCAGACGGGGGTTTGGGAAGGGGAGGAGGAGGTGGGAATGGATGGATGGATATGTGATTTTCGAAATGGTGGGTGGAAACGCTTTAATGCGTACATATATACATATATATGGGACAACACGGTGTAGCACTCAACTTGACCGAGAGGGAAGCAGGTCTGGCGGGATACTTTCATACTTTCATTTTCCATTGTCCGTTTCATTCATACTATCTAGAGAGCCTTAACGCCTCTGATATCTGTATACATGCATGTATGCATGTATATCTGTATGTATAGACAGCTAGGCGTTACCAAAAGCATCACACGAGGCGTACTTAACATACGATACCCATAGAATAATTCATAGAATAATTCAACATAAAGAATAAATCCTCAAAGAACTATCTTCACTCGCAATCGCCAGTTGCATACCTGCGATATCGTTCTCCGATGTATCTTTCCCCGAGGGTTTCCATGCTAATTGCGTGATGGCTTTAGAGGGGTGATAGTTATTGCTGTAATCTTGAGTTAGCTGACATCTAAATATATAACTATAACCATAACTGCCAAGGTATGGTATGAAAAGTAGGTGTCGATAAGAAAAAAAATATATAAAATAAAATAAAACATACCCAATCTCCAACAAAACCTCAGCAACAGTAATAACCTCAGCAACCACAACAACTTGATAAATACTAAATCTCCCAAGTTCAGTGCCCACAGCTAGATATATCGCTTTTCCTATTTTCTTATCGAGGAAATCGATAGCGGTGATGGGGGCCTCGCTTGTTATTGTTGCTTTGCATGTAAATGTAGATGTAGATGTAGATGTAAGATTTTCGGTTTCGGTGGAGCGACTCCAGATTTTTATTTGTTTGTCTCTTCCTGCTGTTGCGAAGATGGGGGGGTTGGGGGGGTTTGTTGATGTAGATGTAGATGTAGATGTAGATGAAGATGTAGTTGATGATGATGAAGAGAAAGTAGGAGCCCAAGCAGCATCAAGAATCATCCTCGCATGACCCTTCGGATTCGCCTCCAGCAATGTATACTTAAGCCGATCGTCGGCATCGCGTTGAAAAATAACCCATTGACGATCCCGTCCTACAGAAAGTAAATACTGATCATCGTCCGAAAAACGTAATCGTGCAACTGTAAGCGCATGAGCCGTAAGAGGCGGTTTTACCTCATGCCATTCTTGCGTTTCGAAGAGTCGGATCACGGCATGGTCGATCGAACTCGCTTTGCATGCTGTGGCGATGATGCTGCCGTCGTGTGATGTGGCCAGAGCGGAAATTTCATAGCCGTGTCCGTAGAGTTTTTCGGTTTCGGGCCAGAGTGTGTGGCGGGAGAGATGGTCTTCGAGGGGTGGTTGCGAGAGGTCGAGTGTGGATTTGTGGATGATGGAGGCGGGATCTATGGCGTTGCTATCGCGGTCGTTGGGTTTTTCGATGGTTTGGTCGTCGCTTATGGCTTCGATGGCTTTGTTGGATAGTCCTAGTACGGGCATATTTGCTGCGTCGGGCATGTTGGGGAGAATTTCGCTGCCGATTCCACAGAGTTTGTTGAGTAGTGCGGCGACTGCTCTTGGCTCGTTGAATACTCGAAGTAATTTCTCGTCGGCTCCCGATACGAATTGTGTTTCTCCAAGCGAATCAATACAATTCAAATCATAACCATGAATCTGAGGTCTAGCCATCTCATGCCAACTAACTTTTCCATCTCTCTTCCACTGCGCATGCAACCTCGTCGTTTGATCCGTACTAGTCGATAACAAATAACTTCCATCTTTCGACCACGCGATTCCCATCACAGGTTTCACATGACCGGTAATAGCCGTACTTTGGGCCCAGCGATCAAAAGACACATCATGATTCCAGAGACGCCAACTACCCGTTCGTCCGAGACACACGACGGTTGAGCCATTGGGTGACCAGAGGCCGGTCCAGAAACCTCCTGTGCTACCGGTGGCGGTGGTGGATCCTTTTTCCGCGCTGATTTCTCCGAGTCGCGCGACGGTTACCCAGACGCCTGTGTGAGTATCAGGTTCCCAGATGGCGAGGGAATTATCGGCTGAGGCGGAGAGGAGTTGTGGTTTTTGGTTGGGGGTTAGACTGGGGTTGAGCCATCGTGTGCTGTAGATCCAATCTTCGTGTCCGAGGAGAAGCGCTTCGAATGTAGCGGAGAAATCTAATTCTTGGGCTTGAAATCGATGGGCTTTGTTGGATAGAGATTTTCCTGGCATGAATGCTCCAAATGTGGGATCGGCTGCTGTTGCTGCAGCTGGTAATTCTTTGCCTTGATGAATTCTCCATAATCGGATATATTTATCCTGACTGGCTGATGAGAGTAGTAAATCACTAGTTGGACCACCGCTCTCTTTGGTGAATTCTAATGATCTGATCCATCCTTCATGTCCGGATAATGTAGCCTTATATTTAAATTCTGATCCCGCTTGAGCATCGAGCACGTGAAGCTGAATGATATCTTTTGTACCCGCGACTGCAAGAACTAAAGAATCTGATGCTCCAATCAAAGGACTCAAAGCCAATGCCAGTGGAAATAATCGCGGAGTAATCGTGATAGACTGCTGCAAACTTGCAGCATTATTATCATCGAGTTTCCAAATCTTGACGATAGCATCTGCCGAACCTGTAGCAAAGATTTTCGAACCTTCTGTAACAGCTATACAATTGATCGTGCTCTGATGATCGGTGATAGTTTGAATACAAGTATAGCTCTTGGATACATCATCCTGTTTCCAAATCCTCACCGTCTTATCGACCGATCCACTGAGTATGAGACCATGTGATTTAGGGATAAATTTAACGACATTAACAGTATCCGTATGACCACTGAGAAGTTCAAAAACTCCTTTGGAAGATTCATTCTAAACAATCATCAGCATACTGGTCATCCATTGCAGAACCGGAGTCATTTATTCTCAAGGCTCGAAGCTTCATCGTAGATATTGCAAACTTACTCCAGGATACCATAATGCGATATTTCGATCAGTTCCATAGGCTAGAAGTCCGGATTCATCCCAATCAGCAGCAGAAGGATGTCTATTGGCACCTGCCGCAAGATACTCTGGAGTAATTTTATTCATATTGTTTCATCAAATTGCGTACGAAAGAAAAGATGTTTTTATTAAAAAAGTGATCGGTTCATGTCCAGATACGAGATCTAGGTGATTTAAGTCGTAAGTTCGTGGTGATTTCAATGGTTGCTGTTCTTGAGATATTTGTTGGTATCGTGAAAATTGTTTCCATTCATTTTTACAAGAACTTTTGGTTAGAGTCACATCACCACAAGGAGTTTTAAAAATTGGCCAAAAATTCAATTCGTGTCGCAAGTCTTCAATATTGATATGTAATAGAGCGCTGGATTCATGAGCATTTTTGAAAATATTTTATTGGAGAACATTGAATACTTCTACAATTCTTTTCATCATAAAATTGATTCTCACAAAGAACAAATGCCACTGTCCAAAGTGCAAGTGAAAAATAAGCGAGGCTATGAGCGTCATTTCTCTAACCATCCCCAAACTTTCCTCAAAATCACCACCTCAATATCAAACTTCAAACTCCCCCCCCCCCCTTCCCCCCGCGAAACCCCTCAACATGACGACAGAAACCCTTAATATCATGGTAGAATTCACGTAAGCCACTCCCCCCCTCAAAAATCCCTCCAAAACAACCCACTAACACACTCCAACAGTGGCGGTCTCGAAATGTTATTTTCCGACCGACGAAACCACCAACTTACAATCCCCCAAACAGATTCCAAGGGCGATCCTGTCACAGTAGGCTGGTTGGTGAATTATCTATGTGAGGAAATCATGCAGGATTCAAGAAGAGACATGTTTGTTCTAGATGATCACGTGTAAGCCAACGCCGAGATTTTTCATTTCCTCATGTCTCTGAGATGCTGGTTCATTAGTGTCCACCACGTTTCTAAATATATTGCGGATTCTATAGAGTCATGCTATACCTAGCCATACCCCTAGTTTTTATCTGATTCAAATTGTTATATTATGTATCATACGCAAAACTTCCTAGTTACTTTACCTTACATGTACTGGCTATTATATCCATTCCTGGTATGTATGTAACGATACTAACCATCACATTTATTCACCAGGCGTCCAGGCATCCTCGTATTAATCAACGATGCGGATTGGGAATTAGAAGGCGAAGCCTCGTACGCATTACAACCCAATGATAATATATTATTTGTATCGACTCTTCACGGGGGTTGAACTGATGGATACCGGGTTGTGGGGTTGGCCTAGGAGCTACGATATATCATATTTTCGGGGGAATTATTGATTGGATATGTGTAAGCATGCTTGTGTAGGAAGTTCAAGGACCCCTATTATTTATTGAGGCATCGAGATTTTTCTATCCTATTATCTGACACATGCCTATCGTTGTTTGTCTCGGAACACTCAGTTTGATCATCGGGCCGCATGCAATGCAATGTAATGCAATTACCTACCTATTCCAAGAATTCCAAGAATTCCATCCATATGCACATATGCATAATGATACCTTGATACCTAGTAAATACAACCGTACACTGCACGTGACAAGGAACAACTCTGACCGATCTGCATCAAGGATATTATGCACCCCTCCATCTCGACGATCCTATTCGCCTCATTTCATTCGAACTTTTCCATCTCATCTCATTCATCAAACAAATCCAATAAAATAATACTATTCATTCGTTCATTTATTCATTCATTCATTACAATAATTAGGTACAAGTAGATACGAGATTTCTTCTCCATAACCATATTACTGTATTATATTACCATGCAATGAAGTCCAAATTACCTCTTTCCTGCTAACCTAGATACCTAGTAATCAAACCCAATTAATTACATATACTGATAATACATGGAGTAGATTTTTGACAAGAGGCTCCTCCCGTCAGACGGGACGGCTCCATACATACTAGGTACTTAGGTACTTAGGTACTTAGGTAGTGTTTACTCTGTAGATAGTACCCAGTAGTTAACAAACGCTGTCTGTGCAACTTATCATCCCATCTTCCCATCCCATCCCATCCCATCTTATCCTAATCCATCATGTGTTCATCCAAACATAATCATGAAATGAATCGCAAATCGCGGCTAAGTTTATTTATCTGGTATACTTACTTCTATTGACTTATTGACCTATTATAATTCATCACATCAATAGCTAGCTAGCTAGCTAGCCAAGTCTAGCACTGTAACATCACATCACACCCAGAAAACCTTCCTTCCCCACATTACCTATCTACTAGTTACTAGGTAGTTAGTTACCTTACCATCCCATCCCATCCCATCCCATCCATTAGATCACATCAGAATCAAGATCAGCACTTACTTATGCCTGGAATGTTACGTTCGATACTATACTACACTACTAGTAACTAGTGATTGACTATCCAGCAGTCTCGGTATCCACTAGTAATTGCGCAAAACATAACAAGGTTCACTGGGAATCTCCCTTGCATATCCCAATCAAGATCCTTAACACGTTCCTAGTCACCCCAAATCCGCGGGTGGAAAGAAGAGGGCATGGAAGTTCTAGACTTACTTACCCGTGGTTTGCCGGCCGGGGCGTGCTGGGGTCTAGATGCATTTACTAGTTGGTTTTTATACAGTTATGGAAATGATCTCATTGCTTCCGTGAAATCAAATACGATGTGATGGAAGGTTAAGGTTATGATTGTGATTGTTGGCTGGAAGGGGAAGGTTGCATACTTACTTACATACTTACTTACATACATACTTACAGTAGTTAAGTTTTCCCCTCTTTTCTTCGCGTACTTCGGGTAGAACCTATTTCGTGTTTGTGTTTGTGTTTGTACTGTTTGTGCGTAATTGTGGGGATGGTTTTGATGTTGTGGGATTTTATCATGATGCTTTTTGGTTCTTGAGTTCTTTGGGGTAAATCTTTTATTTTTTGGGTGTTTTTATATCTATGTACTATGTATAGTTAGATTTTGGTAGGCGGTGGATGGTACTCCGGTGAATGTATGTATATCTAAATTCTCTCACCATTCAAAAATCGAGATTTCTCTTGCAGGTTTTCGGTGTATAATGAGTGAGATATGTGTGCAATGAGATAGAACTTGGAAAATGAATACTATTTCACTGCTTTTATACATTAGCCATAATCAATAAAACAACCAAACAAAATCTCCATACTATACTATACGAATACATACAAGGACAGTACAAATACCGATACTAAAAACAAAAAGCAAAAGGCCAGAATTTGAATTTGAGTCAAATCCTCTCCCTCCCCTTGTACCCCTCGCGTCTGAATTTTTGATAAGGGTAAGCTGGGTGTATGTAGCATTTTACCAAAGCAAAGCGGGGCGAGGCGAAGCTAGAGGGGCCCGGTGATGTAAGGGGTTGATGGACTGGGACGGACGGATCTCCTAGGCGTGGCAGATAACGCTAATGCATTGCATTGCATTGCTAATCTGATGGTATTGAGGAGAGGGGTGAGTGGAAAGTTGTAGGAAAGAGAGAGAGAGAGAGAAAGAAGTGTGTGTGTATTATGTGTATTATGCAATCTCTGTTTATGGGGATGTATCGTAATGTAATGTAATGTATATAGACAGTGGGTAGTAGATGAGGTGCGACTACCTAGAATGTAGGATATATATTGCTGCTGTTGTTGCTGGCATTGTTTGTATTGGAAGTGAACGATATGGATAAAATGAATGAACAGACAAGAATGATTGGACAAAAAACAAGTTATATCCATAAATAAATATATTTCTACACACTATCGACTATTGACTACCAAATATCAACTATCATGATACTCCATATAATAAATAATATTAGCTATTTTCCGCTCACATCCTCATCCATCACATCCACCATTCCCTTCCATCCCTTCCAAACACACACTCCCCCACCATCCATCCACCCACCCATAAATTATTTCCAGAATAATAAATACTAAATATTTCATAAGGTATCGAAACCAAAACCGTAAACAATACTACCTGCCTCCCTGCCTCCCTCCCTCCCTCTTTACCATCGCCTCCTCCCAAGAAACCGCACAAATTCCTGGCCGTGATTAAGAAATACATGATATGATATATGATATCTTTTGATAAATGATTTTTTGGTTGACTGGATCCTCCGTTGATGAAATAAATGGAAAGGGAAAAGGAAAGGGAAATATAAATGAAAACGGAAAGGGAAATAAATGAAAATGGAAATCGAAAGACAAAATGAGTGCTGATAATGAAAAATGGAAAAGAAGAGAAAAGAGATCCATGAGCCTTGTGATAATGAGTGATGGATAGATATTGATGCATCAATAAAAATACGGCTCGCTTTTTTTGGTGGTGGATATTCGTGTTAGTTGTCATTCGATAATGATAATGATGGTGATGATAGTGATGGTCGTAGTGATAGTAAAAGATTGTAATGCTTCCGTTCGTTCTTTTTCATTTTCGTATTTTCGTTTTGCGTACTCATTTTCATCTCGACATCTCTCGTAACTTTGTACGTGGGTTGTATGTATGCTCTTGTTCCCATCCCTTCACCCTTTTTCCTTCTCCGACTTCAGTGAGATAGACTAATACAACCTATCACCAAAAGCCAATCCACCTCTTACATTCCCACCATGATGATCCTTATAACCACCCGTAATCTCATCCGAAAAACTCGAACAAGTAGAAGCCGCTGAATCAGTAGTCACAGAACTAAAACTACTATTCACACTCATACCCGCATCGGAATCATACATTGTCACATCATTGAATGATGATGCTCCATCAACATCCATCAAGCCATGACAACTTCGCATATTGGACGAGATGTAACGACTGGCATTTGATCCCGTTCTACCATGGCTATTCTTGGAAGAACGACTTTGAGGACTGATGTTTCGATCTTTGCCTCGTCCTTTGATCCCCTTATTGCTGTTCTTGTAGAGGTTGAAGAAGTAAGCCCAGAACTCTTTGTTGGCTTCTATGTTGATTTCGCCGTTTATGAGTTTGGATTGAAGGGTTTCGATGGTTTGTCTATGGAATTTGTTGTGGTGGTGCTGAAAAAGGAGACGTTAGAGTTTACTCGATGTAAATGTGACGATGAATAGGAAAAGAAAATGAAACTTGAAGTGGTAACATACCTTGAGGTTACCCCGTTGTGTGAAACGTTTCTCGCATCCATCGAGTTTGCATGAAAAGGGTTTGACGCCGGTATGAACGACTCTGTGAGCACTTAAATTGCTTCGTTGTCCGAAACGTTTTCCGCATACTTCGCAAGGGAAGCGTCGTTCACCACTGTGACGATCCATGTGTGTCTGAGAGGATTTTTGATTAGCATAAAAGTTGATAGAGGGTGAAAGATGAAGAAGATCTCTTACCTTGAGGTTACCTTGTTGCGAGAATCGTCGATTGCATTCTTGATATCTACATACCTGAGTATATTTCGTTAGTTCAAAAGATCCGTCGGACGTGTGATGGAGTTTGATTACTTACATATGGTTTCGCACCGGTATGTTTGCGGAGATGAATATCCAAGTGGGTTTTCTGTGGAAAGCTCGACGGGCAGCCTTCAAAGGTGCATCGATACTTCTTTTTTGACACTTTCGAGCGTCCTGATTCATCCTGAACCTTACCAGATGTGAGCATTTGCTTTTCTTCTTCCTCATATGTAGAGAATCTTCGATGCATGGAATTGTGACGAGAGAATGTGTGGGGTGCACCTACCACAGGTGTACTCTGAGGAACTGAGGGTAACTGTGATTGTGATTGTGATTGTGATGTTTGTGCCTTGTCTTGAATGATCTTCATAAGTCGGTCTACTGCTGTGGTTCCAATATGTGCCTCATCGGAGTCGGTCGGAGGAAGAGGATTTATGGTTTTGTTGGGCGGTGGTGTTTTCAAGGTTTTCTGTGACTGACGCCTTGCAGCCGTTGTCCATGAAGGGTCGGGTTTAATCTGAGGACTTTGACTTTGCGGTGTGGTTTCAATGAATCCTTGGCGATTGTTTCCATTATAAAGCGCCTCTTTTGGTGAATGTGAAAAGGATTGAATCATAGGAGGAAGAGATCGTGGCTGAATATAATTGGTTCCATAGGTGGGAATGAGAGTGCTTGAACTTCCGTCGGTATATGATGTGAAACCGTATGCATTTTGTGGGATTTGTTGATGTCCATTCATGATGAAAGAGTTACCAGGGAAAGAATTCATTGGCATGATAGGAGGAGCGATGATTGTTCTCCCTAAACCTGCTGAACTGGTTGTTTGAGGGTCAAGGGACTGGACCATGCCGGATGCATCCATATAGCAAAATGGAATGTTGGAATCCTCACTCCAACGCCAGGCAGTGCCTGGTGTATGTGCTACCATTGCCATTTTACTGGCTTTGTCTTACGTACTGCAAGACTTCGGTTTGCTGAAAGTGAAAAGGTTGAACTGAAGTTGATTCTTTGCTTAGTTGACCAAAAGGCTGGAGGGTAACGTGAAGTGATTAAGACAATATGCACCGAAACTAATCGAAGAGACTGAAGTCGTTGAGCAAGGGTATTTATTTAAGAATGGAATATGTTCAGTACTTGTATGTGCGCAAAATCTTTGGGTTGTTTGGAAATAAATACGTTTTATGATGATCTGGGCGAGTCTTTTCCAACCTTAAATATAATGGAGGGAGATTGATTCATATAGACTTATTCCCCACTACTGGTAGAACTGCCGGTAGGTCAGGTTGTACAGAGCGATAGCACACTTCGAACTATACCAATAGAGTGACGTTGACCGGGGAGGCAATGATAGTGAAACAAAAACAGACAAGGCTGGCAATCCACTAGTATCATCACTGTATACTGCTTAATTGTTCCCCATAGAAGAGAGATATCCCAAAAAGGGTGAATGCACTGGCAAGGGTCCGTACCAGAACCAGCCCAAGGTTGCAAGTTCGAAGACATTGTAGATGTAGTGATAGCCAATCGGAAACTAATATGGGCACCCATCCAAGAAGGTGCCAGCACGTCAGATTTCGAGGCAGCATTGGCTGCCTTGCGAACATACTGTAATGTGGCGCTGAGGCTTCTGATGAAAGGGATCTGCTACCAGTATCTTTCGAAAGAGGTCAAAGGCCCCATGGTTCAAGGATCTTGCGAGGCACCGAGCAGATCTCAAGGGAGTGAAGACATAAGAACTGGGATTAAATCCATGGTACAGACGGGAAGGAGATCTCGTGGGGGGGGGATGAACTTGACCTTGCTTAAAGTGGCTTAATGAATCGAACATTTTGGACCGTATGAATTATGACGAAACGCCCATTACTTTAGCTGGGTCAGATCTGGCTCAGCCTATCAGCCTAGAGTTCGATCGGCTCATATTATCGGATCGGTATGTATATAACAACAAGCTAGCGGAAATGCGAAATATAGACATATCAAATTGTGATAGAAAGTGTGATAAATTAGCGGAGCTCGGAAAGCTCGCCGCGAAGCCAAGTTGGATCCGTGCATATATGGTGACTTAATTTAGGATAGTGGAGCAAACAGTAGCAAACGATCGAGACAATTGTTGATTTCATGATCATAGGGAAGAGGGGCATTTCGTTCGAATCTAAACAGCCTTATGTGTGGTTGAACAAACTGCATACAACATATGCCCATCTAGACGGTAAATCTTGCGCTGGGTTAGAACAAAAGAGTTGTGATATGCCATGGGGGTAGATAGCGAGCCAATATAATATGCAATGCTAAGCCCGGGGCGGACGGCTTGATCCCGTGGAAATGGTTCTTGTACGGATATGGCCGTGTCAGATTAACTTGTGTTGCATTTCATAAACCCTTGTCGAGGGCTGAAAGCCTTGCAAAATCTCTCCAATGGTTGGATCTAAACCGTGAAAGCTGCGCAGGACGCTGCTTCCGGACCAAAATAGTGACAAACAAGTGCGAATTTAGGTTCCCCAATCTTTTCGAGTTTAGATATGATGCTGAAGAGTTGCAAACAGGAGAAAATCGCGACGCATGGTGTGGTGATTGCCACAACTTGTGGCGAATGTAAAAAACATATCGATAAACGTATAAGTGCGGAAACAAGCTTTTAGTGTGGTAATTATTCTGATTCACACATCGCACCTCAGTCAGTCTTGAGTGTATGTGCATTGACATTAGTAACAAACACAAATATTGAATCTCGTATGGGGGAGATTCGTGAGACGCCAACTTTACAAACTTCGCGTGAGATAGGTTGCGAAATGATGCTGGGCGGATCTCATCAACAATCTCTATTGCTGGGGCTCGAAATCTGTCCCATACTACGAGTGTAGTGCAAGTGACGTTCTCACGATATTACCCATCCAATGAACTATGTAACCATGACCCGGTACTTTGGGTTGGGATCAATCCTCAAGTACCTGGGAATTCAACCCAATAAGTCTAACCTTGCGAGAATTATGGGGTGAAATCTGAAGCTTTCATCAAAATGGATGTGAGTTTGAGTGGGCCGATCCGCTTTCAGTGAGTATGAGTGCTGACACCATAATGTTGACGATGCGGAGTAGCTGCCCTTTGAGTCTGAATGCTGGCACCATAATGTTGACTATGCGGAGTAGCTACCCTTTGAGTCTGAATGATGGGTTAGATTAGATATTCAGACAGACGTCGAGTACGACAGTATTTTGAATATTCTTTCTTCATTGAATATGGTTGTCGCGTGAAATCAAGTATTGTAGATTTGTAGATCTTACCTTGTTTTGTTACCATGTTTGCTGGTGGATATTGCCCCTAGCAAGTTCACGGACGGCTGGCTGCATGTTCCTATCAATCTTTTGATTCTTGATTCTTTGCAATTGTGGCTACACACGGGGGGCGTTTCATTCGTTTGTAAGGAAAGCGAACGAGTCTGATGGATCTTGAAACAAACCAGAAGCTGATCAATGAATTCAAACGTCAAATTGTGAAAGACCGGTTGTAGAAGGCACTCCGAATAGTTAAATATAGGTTAATAAGGTTAATAAAGTTCAAATTACAATTTTCATTAAAGAATACGGGAAATGGAAATTTGTGGAGTTTCTTACCGAATGCGGCGGAAGGGGGTTAAGAGAACCTAGAAGCGCGCAATAAAATACCCCGCCGACAAATTAGTACTTGTATTAATATAACTTATAAATGTGTGACTGTGAGTAATCAAGTTACCTAGGTAAGTAGTAGGATGAGCTGTTGGCTGTTGTCTTTACTCTGTATTGTCTTCTCTCTCTTCTCTCTCTTCTCTCTCTTCTCTCTCTATCTTATCGTCTGTAGTGATATGTGTCTGTGCGGATGTAAGATCTTACCTAGTTCTGTTAATCTGTTAATCATCTCCTTGTACAGAGTAGACGAACTCGAAACATAACCTAATTCATCCCAATCATCAAAATCTTATTTGCGTCAACAATTTCAATTACCCGCATTATCGAAGATGAAGGGTATAATCCGTTGTCAACTGATATTATTCATTACCTACCTAGGGTAGATAATGCATTATGAGCGTTCGTTCATTTATTCATGCAGTCATTCACACAATACAATCACACATCCACTCACACATCCGCTCACATACCTATCTATCTATTCATCACACATCTCACCAGTTCTGCTATGTATCCGTCTAATTTCAATTCCTTTCCGACCACTTAACATACCCTACCCTACCGGTACGTACTTGGTAAGAACAAGTCCGTCTACTTCACTCCTCTCTTATCTATTTTAAAGTAGTTCTAACCCTTTCATGAGTCTCACCCGGTTATCAATCATCACTAAACTTTTGCACAGACTCCCGAATCCTCCATTTGGTGCCGAATCGAAACAGGAAATATGTTTGTCATGCCTAAAAATTTACTACATCAAAACCTAAAGGTTCCCTGGTCTAGGAGGCTTTCGCACAGACGTTCCCCCTCTTTATTTCAACATCACAATCGTATCCAATATCAAATAATATCCTCACGTCGACATCTCAAGGTCTGTGCGGTTGCATAATCCTCGAATTGAAACCCCTACAGGCTCCCAAACATCTGATTGCGAACCATGCAAATATCGCCATCAACAAACCATTCATCTCACATGGTCATCTTTTGTGTAATCAACCTCTTTTGCTGTGGAACACGAACCTTAGGGCTTGAGCATCACATTCGCAGATACCGCATCTCGAGAGTGATCTCATCGTATGACGAGTCTCCTTGGACAAATTCTGCAACGGGATACTGATATGTAGCAATCGAGCTCGAGGCTCAGATGTTCAGTTTGTTCAGTTTGTTCAAAAAGCAAGTGCAAGTGCAAGTAAGTGGTCAACAAGCCACCTTTTGCCACACAAAAAGAAATCGGTGTTCTATAGTATAGGCAGAGGCGGGTCAAACATAAGTTTATGAGGCAGGGCAGTACTATTTTTCTACCAAGATTGGTTTAGTTGTTCTTCGTTGGTGCTAATAGGTTCGTCTTTACTCTCTGAGTGGTTGATTATGAGACAGGGCGGGTTCTCCATCAAAAATTTCAGGGTTGGGAAGAGACAACACAGGGGTTATTGAGCGCCAGGTCGCTCCGGATCTACCATACAAAATTTCTATTTTCATGAACTTTTTGATGCATGTTATCTAAATGACAGGTCTCCTACATGCATCAGCTAATGTAAGGTTCGAATTTGATAAAAGTTCTTAAAATTTGCGCGTTTGGACCATTCCAACTCAATTCGCAAACTTCAACCTTTTAGGTTCGTCCCTAATATTTCACTGCAGAAACGTGGCTAGAACGCGATCTGTGACGACCCTATTGCATCATCTTGGAGATTATTTGAATTCAACTTGTTACTCACATTTGTTGACATGGCTTTTACGTTTGGAATCGATTTTTGCCGGTTTTCCCAAGGAGAAAAGGCAAAGAACCAGCCCCAGCAAAATCTATCTCCTGGGCCGTGGAGGTGATCCATTGCGAGCTGGAGAATCCTTGAATTTCCTTACTCGCGCGGGCCGTAGTGGTCGCGCTAAAAGAAAAAGAAATGCATGGCAGTATCTAACGCCGACGAAGTATTCTGGCTTTTCCTCAAGGCTTTCGCTCAGCAATAATCCATTATACTAAACATCGCGGAAAACGCGCTGGTGTTCGAGACCATCCTACAACTTAAATCATGTAGACTGTACGGGGCAGTTTTAGGCTGGCCAGTCATTGTTTTCACGTCATTGTGCTTTGTTTCGTAAAAGTACCCTTAAAATAGTAGACAATGTTGCTTCTCAAGTGTAAAACATATCCATCATGTATATTCATCCATGTTTTAAATGTTACCAATCTTCAATCCAATCGCATTCGCCGACGTTATAAGTCATTACTGAAAAGAACCTAGGTAACCTAACTCCCATTCTCTTTTTGACTAGTCCTCAAATCTGATCACCCAGAGTGAATCGGACAACAAACCTTAATCGGTATTATTATCGTACCATTTTCAAATAGCATCTAGGAATTTAAATATCTTTTTCGTAAGACGGCCCACTTGTGTTGTAGTCAAAGTCCCTTGCACAGAATTTTACCTTGAACAGGAAACATAATATAAGCCTATTTCACAAAATTCTTTCGCCGGATATCATAAAGACTTCCATATATAAGCATAAGCAAGAATTGCCCCTTCGTCCTCGGACATCCATTGACCCAAGAAATGAAATGGGGAAGAACCGAAACTCTAGACTTTTGTGACCCGTCAAAGCGCGCCGCGGAACCGCTGTCATTTATTGAGTTTCAACGTTTTAGCCCAAATGAATGCTTAGCGGGTACTTCGGATTATTCCATCCCAGACATTTCACTCCACTCCGCCTTTATGGGTGGGGCCTAATTCTCCACTATCTACCCAGGCGGGTTTTTGGTGAGTAACGAATTCCTTTACCAAAACCAATCAAAACTCATCAAGTTTGAAATTCGATATAAATTCAATTTCAAAAAATTTAATAACCAAAGTAAACGAACTTATCAAAGATTCATTCCAAAAATCGTTGTACTTTCATAGATTTTATTTTAAATATTATAGAAACTTTAAATTCGAATTTCCAAAATACCATAGTAATGCTGATAAGGTCGCTTGCATTTGCCTGGCCCTCACAACCTTCATCAAAGACCCGCCTGAGTAGTTCACCCGTTCCCAATTGCCCCTCTCTTCCTCCTCGACAATTCTCCCCTTCACCACGGACTCCATTCCATAGCATCTCATATGCTCTCCTCATTCATATTCCTTCTTATACATTATTTTACCATGGGAATAACGTCTTGGCCTCGTCTTGACTTAGTTAAACCCAAGAGCGAGAACTTGCATGAGCTCTCCTGTATGATCTAGTTCGCAGATCAACCATGCCAAATGGCGCATCTAAGTGGGGTGTCACACAATTTATATAGCCTCGTATACGATGTACTCCCCTCTAATATCGCTATCCTTGTTACCTTCACAGCTGCACGTTCGGTAGTCGATGCACATTTTCCTCATCGTCGATGATGTACTTTGTCAGCAACGGAGAAACTTCACAGCGCTATGGAAGGACTTTGCCACAGTCAAAGCTAATCATCCTTGCTATACAATTGTTAGCTCATTCACATTCGCAAGTACTACCAAATGAGGCACGCCGGAGAGGTCATCTCAATATACGCCAGACGGTATCATGGCATTCATTTTGAACTTGAGTCTTCTGGGCGCAGAAACAAGGGACGGAACATCAGAGCGTGCTGTGCTTTCTTCTTAGAGATCAGAACAATGCTTAACGCTCCTCATTCTCAAGTTCTCCGACTCATTGTTTTCGAGGTGAAACTACAGAAACTTTATTGAAATCTGAAGTTTGAGTTCACATGTAGTATAGTTCTACACGTCCAGTATCTTCCCTTGTTCAAGGGGTATGGTTCTTTCATGACTCCTCCTTGATGATGACGTTCCTCTATGTGGCAATACTTGTCAGTTACATACCCTTTGAATTTCTTCTTCTTTCTAGCCACCTTCCCTAGATCTAGATAGTTATTTCCAGACACCAGTTCATCAACCCCTTCTGGGTGGCGTTAGATATTACGAATACTTGATTGTTGAGTTTTACTAAGTGAACTCCTTATCCCTTCTTTGTGATATGATGGCAGGGTTTTCGTGTATAGTGGCGTATTCTTGCGGAAAGGACTTGGCTCATAATCATGCAACATATAGTGATCGCATGAGTATGATCAAGATTTCATGTCCTGTTCCTAGTTGTCAGGCCTAAAATACATCAAGCTGATTACTTTGACGAATTAGACCGGTAGCCTGCACTCCACCCACCCCATGGATAGTTTCATCTGGCAAGAAAATACTTAAGTTCACACGTAGATCTCATTGGAGATCTTCTCCTCATCAGCTATGAGTAAAGAAGGCTCGAGTCTTGCGGCATTAAACTAATTCGCTTCATTGAGCGACATTCTTGAATATCTATCAACTTGGATCTTAATCATAAAACGACCAAGCTTGAGAACAAAATAGTCACAATATTCTCAATTAACAGCCGATAATAGCATCAAACTCTCCAATTCCAAAACATCTTCTCCCCGGTCACAATCTTGGATATTTCTATAAATATAGGGAAAGTCTTCATCATCAAACCACACTACTTATTTCACAGCCTCTTATCATCATCATGAGCCGGGGAACTACATCCGTAAATAAACTTTCGCTTGTTTCGCCTATTCATCAGCTCGCAGCCTTGCATTACTTTACTAATACATAAGAATACCCATGACCCATGGATTTGACCCATGAATTCGATCCATAAATTCCAGGGATGCTACCGTGCACTATGGTTTGAGAGTTGGAGTGTAAGTAAGCTCTTCGTTAAAGCATTCCTATTCGTCTTTTTTCTTTATCTTCACTCTTGATACCTTCCTTATCTTTGAGATGGTTTCTCGTTCCGCTTTGTGCGGCGGAGTAGTCGGCTTTTGCTGAGGTGCTGCTGAGTGTACATGTTGTGATTATGTGATTGTGTATTGTGTAATTTTCTTCAAGTCAGGATTTGATCTTGAGTGGAAGGGTGGGGTGGGTTTTGGGCTTTGTATATGGATGGAGTGAGGTGCTCAATTTTTTTTTTCTTGTTTCCTCTTTCGTCTTTCATTCTTTGTTTTGATATCCATGTACCAGTGGGGGGGGATGGTATATTGAGCATGCTGCAGTAATGTGAAGATTGGTATCTATAACATGAAACATGTGTAAATATTCCCACGACTGCTAGCTAGCTTTCTATTTGAGTAGAAATATTTAGAAAACGCGAAAAGATTGGAAGGGATACATACTTCCTAAGTTAATAGAATTCATACCTGTCAAGTCCATTTACCTTGGTATATAATTAATTACTTTACTCTTTGGGATAAATAGAATATATGGGATGGTTGGGGTTTGTAATTATATTTTATTTTGACTTTCTTGATTTTAAATATATGAGAATTTGGATTCCTTTTAGGATTGTTTTTATTGTTTAATATGGTATATGAAAAGAGAATAATTGGGTTTCTTTTGGTATTTATAAAATCTTTCGAAATTGTTCTTGAATTTTTTTTGAAATTATTTTTAAGATTGTGGAAATCTTGTCTTTCCTTGTTGATTAGTTAGCTGTCAGTTGGGATATGCACTTTATACTCGCTCATGGGATTATAAAGCCTTAGCTGCCAGAAATTTGCTACAGTACTCGGGCTTCAACAATGTAGCCTTTGTTCTAAGTTGTTTTCATTGTGGCTACAAAACAAGGTAGTAACAACACCCGAACAATTGAACAACAGTACAATCCTGCAAGGATAAATATACTCATAATGCTGATTGTCGACTTATTGTCCATCATACAATTCCTTGTTCATCATACATAGCATCTACAAACTAGTATCTACGAAAGTTCTCTGTAAACAAACATTGAATCTAAAGAAACTAGGTAGTAACCCCACCTTTCTAGCAAACATGAACGGCGCTCATAGACAATTTGTTGTGAATCGATACCCAAGTGTAGATGGCGAACAGGTTCTTTCACAAGAGCAATACCACCGAAGAGGCCAAACCGCAGTTACCGCCAACATAGACGCAATTGACTCCGACCCTCGCAACGAAACCTCATATCCAGATTGGAGCATCAGATACGCAAACCTAGGAGGAAGCAACGAAGTTCGCAACGCCGGAAGTCTTTACGACGGCTTCATGGCCGAAATTCTAGCCGATCCCGCTCTCAACATCGACGATACCTCTAACTGGTCCGCATACAATTTTTATACCAAAAGCGTTGCGAGCAGGCTAGGCAACTTGGCATATGATTCTGTAGGTACAGTAGCCAGCACCATCGTATCCGCCTAGGCAGGAACGATGATAGTAACAAATTCAAACACACAAGCTGACATAGGTACAAATATCCCTCGTCTCTACAACAGCGAACTCATGTATCAATCCTGGCGCGATGCATGCAATGCATACAGCAGAAGCGGAGCAGGCGATCAGATGAAAAATCTGAAATTTATTATTCGTGGCCCGATCGTTAATGAAGGTACACACAACACGATTGAAGATTTGCTTGAAACAGATTTCTCGGATCATCAACTTTACTTAGGTGCGAAAGCTACATATTCGGCCACGGGTACTACTACTTCTTTTTTTAAGATATTGATGGGGACGGATAATGGTATACCGGTTGCTAGGATGTGTACAGATCATGCGGAGAGTTTGGGGGGGAAACGAGTGGACAAGATTCATGTTTGGAATTATATTCCGGGGAGTTTTGGGACTGATGTGTTGGTTTTTGAATTGGCGTAGTGGATTTGGAGTTTTCTTCTTTCCCCCTTCTTACATAACCGCATAAAAAACCAAAAGAAAACCCCCCCAAAAAACTCTATTTCTTCCTTGGCTTCTTTGCGGCGTTGGAGTTTGATTAGATTGACTCTTATATCTGCAGGCAGTTTCTGAAATTTGAAATTCCTTCCCTACAACCACCAAGAGCGCTGGCTCGCCCCCAAAAAAAAACTGAAACCGAATCAGATGAGTATCCACACATTTTCTTTGGAGTTTGGTTCATGAATAAAATACAAATTATTTTGAAAAACAAAAAATAAAAAGACTTGATAGTATTGAACAAAAAAAACAGTAAATTTTAGTGAATTTAAATTTGAGAAGTTGATAATGAAGTTAGTGTGAATTTTCTAATAGTAAAAGGATGATGATAATGATAATGATAGTATTTTACGTCCGAAGGAGGAGGCTCTATATAGGGTTCCGAATCTCCCGAAGAATATAAAGACAAAATAATCTAAAGATTTTTATATATAAAAATTAGAATCCATTTCCATTAATTAATTTTTATATACCCTAATTTTATAAATCTAAGAAAACCACTTAATTATATAGATTATAAATATTATTTAATAATATTTTTCTATTAAAGCTTTCATATTGATTCAATCAATTTATAATATATTTTTAATTTTGATATAGAAATATTCCTTTATTAAAATAAATATTTTCAATTTTTTTTATTTGGTTTTTTATTTGATATTCTTGGAGGAGGTTGATCGGTTAATAAGAGTGAATAATATAATAATAATATTATTTACTATTATTATAATGGAAGACTTAGATATATAGCTTAAAGAGTGATCGAATATATAATGATTGAGATAAAATTGAAATCAAAATATAAATGTATTGAATATTGAATTTTTATTTTGTTTGTTTTTTGAAGAATTCTTTGAAGAAAATCTTCTTATTTATAATATTTGATAAGATTCTATGAAATTCTATAATATTCTATAATTATAGATAAGATCGATTTAAATCGAATCTTATAGAATTATTTTATATAATAAAATGAAATAATAATCAATAATATTTAACCTTAGAAATAAGAAAGTTCTATATGCTTCCATCACATTCTATTCCATTATAAATCATTATAATATGATATATGATCAAAATTTTATATAATAATAAAATTTAATAATATTAAATTATATTATTAATATATCACGTGATCATATAACCATCGGTTCAGTTAATATTATTAAATGATTTAATAAACTTATTAGAAATTCTTATAGATATAATAAATCAAAATACTAGAATATAATTTTTTGAAATTAATATATAAAGGTTTTTTAAAATAATTTTAAATTTATAAGAAAAATTAATTATTATAATTTTCTTTTGTATTTCTTTAAGAAAATCTTTAAAAGTTTATAATTGTAATAAAAAACAAAATAAATATTTAAATTTTTTTTCTAAGATTCCAAAAAATTATAAAGATTATAATAATCATTTATTAAAATATTCAGAATAAGAAACCTTTATTCGAATTAACGAATAAATATAAGATATTGATATATTAAAGAATTCAGAAAAGATGTAAAAAAAGACTATAAACCTCAAAATAAAGATTTATAATTTTGTAACTTAATTAATATTGTTAACTGTCAGAGTCACAAATGGCAAAGAATCAATTAGTTCTAAAACAATCGTAAAACTTTTCATTATTCTTTTTCTATTTAAAAAAACCTTTTTCTTTTAAGTTCAATAAAGAACAATATTGGAACAATAATAAATTATTAATTATATATTAGAATTTAGTAAATACAAAGATTTTGCAGAAATTTCTAATCGAACAATAATATACCATTGATTGTATATTTGTTTTTAATAATAAAACTGTTTCCTTATAGAGTTTTCTAATTTTATTAATAATATCTTTTTAGCAATTGTAACAAAATCTTTCCTTCGGGGTTTCGCTTTCAAGAAGTCGATGAATTATTAATACATTTGTAATTGTAGGGAGCTATTGATCAACAATATAATTATAATATATAATTATTTTTGTATAATAAATAAAAAGATAAACAATAATAATAATAATAATAATAATAATAATAATAATAATAATAATAATAATAATAATAATAATAATAATAATAATAATAATAATAATAATAATAATAATAATAATAATAATAATAATAATAATAATAATAATAATAATAATAATAATAATAATAATAATAATAATAATAATAATAATAATAATAATAATAATAATAATAATAATAATAATAATAATAATAATAATAATAATAATAATAATAATATATAATCTACTTTTTGAAGATTATATAAATTCTTTAGAATTTCATTTTCGAATTTTTGTAATTTCTTTGTTGCAATTGTAATATCATATTTTAAAACTTTTATTATTTTCTTTATTATATTTCAATCTTTTTCTGAATTGATAATATATTTGGTTTATATATCTTTATAATTTATATATTTTATATATTTTCGTTATACTAAATATATTGCTTATTATAATAATACGAAATCTTTATTTAAAAAAGAAATAATAAATAAAGAATGCTTTTTTCCCAAAGGATCTGATCTTATATATATAGAATATACCCGAAAAAAGAAACCCTATATAATACTGTCAAAAGATATTAATTCTGTAATAAATCGTTTATTATAATTTCATTACAAATAGCAGACAGCCGAAATGAATTTGTCCGAAAAGATTATATTATTAGGGAAATTGAAGGATCGGTAAACCAAATTCATATAAAGAGTAAAAACTTTTTTTTGCAAATAAAAGAAATATAATTTGATATAGTTATATTATAATATAAAAGAAATTATATTGATATTAAATATATAGATAAAGAAATTGATAAAGTTGATAGAAATATTTATAGATTTGTAGCGATATTTTGTTAATATATTTGATATAATTTATTATTTTTCTTATTAATAATTGTATAATTATATTAATAGTTTATAAATAAACTAATGAATAAAGATAAACTGGAAGATATTATTAATAAAGAGGATAAGAAAGAAATCCCTGAAACTTTTTCGATTCAATTCAAATCGTTGAAATTTATTTGTATTTTATTAGCGAAATTGGGATATCGAAAGATAATTAAAGATAAGATCGAAAGTATTTAAAGTATTAATAAAATATTAACAAAGAAATTATAAATTATTGTATCTCGAATAATCAAAACGAAATTTATTAGAAAAACTTCTAAATAGATTTTTATTAAAAGAAAAGCATTAAAATCAATTGAATTCTTTAATAACGATAATAAAGATCTATAACAATTTGATATTCAATTATCAAATTCCAAAAGATTTAAGAAAGAAAAGATTTTAATGATTAATATACTATTCCCATTTCCGATAAGTTTTGGTAAACTAAATCCAATCCCTAAAACGAATATAATATTTTCGATCGATTATCGAGAAATATTGGTAGCTTTAATAAAGTCAATAATATTTATAATACAAAATCAATAGTTTAAATTGAAGATCTCGATTTTTTGAAGGATTTCAATAGTAATAATGTGAATATTGTTTTAAGTAAATATAATTAATTGATGAAAGAACTTTTGAATTAATATAATGAATATAATGAATTGAATTTAATTAATCAATGATTAAATATTAATGGATTTCTTAGATTTCGATTATGAAATATAAATAAATCTCTTTTTATATTTATTTTCGTAATAATTCTATAAATTTTCTATCAGCATTTTATTATCGAAAAATATATTCGGTGAATATTCTATCAATCAATAAAACTGGATATTGATAAGGATTTGAATAATATAAATGAAAATGGATTGTTGAAAAAAGAGATACGAAAATAAAGGAAATACAAATATCTAATAACAAAATGAAGATAATATATTTTTAATAATATATTAAAGTAAATAGATTATATAAAGGTTTTTAAATATAAGTATTTTAATTTTCTAATATAAATATGAATCTTTTTTGTCTTCATAATATATTTTAATAATATTATTTCTTTGTTTTTCGTTATCATTGTAATAGCAATATATTTTCTTTTTTGTAATTCTCCAAATACTTTTTAATATATATTAAGTTTTGTAAAGTTTCTTATATATCTTTTGTTGATTGATAATCTTTTTATTATATTAGATATTATATTCTTTATTTTTTTTATGAATTAATATTTTTTCGATTTTATATTCTATATATTCTTCGATTTTTTTGAGAAACAAAAGATCAATAGTATTTTCGTATTCAAATTATAATTCGAATAATAAAATATAAAAAACATTATATATTTTATATGATAATGGAAGTATTAATTTATATATTTATTTATTATTTATAATATTGATAATAATAAAAAGGCCTATAAAACAATCAAAGAATTTCTTTTTGGATTATAATTATTTGATATTTTTGATACTGAATATAAATTTATCATTGATATAAAATCACTAAAATAAATCTTTTTTGTTATTCTTTGATTCTTTCTTTATTGAGTTATTTCAAATTTCTATTAGTTTTGTTTTTTCCTGGTTTAATGATTCGATACATTCTTATACAATAAACGCTCGTTTTTCGGTATTAATGTTTTCGCCGATATAATTAAATATGAATAAATATCTATACATTATTTTAAAGAGTATTTCATTAATTGTATTATATTATATTATATTATATTATATTATATTATATTATATTATATTATATTATATTATATTATATTATATTATATTATATTATATTATATTATATTATATTATATTATATTATATTATATTATATTATATTATATTATATTATATTATATTATATTATATTATATTATATTATATTATATTATATTATATTATATTATATTATATTATATTATATTATATTATAAATGAACTTTATTAAAAATAATAATAATATTTAATCATATAAATTTAGTTTATCAATTTTTCAATTTCTTTAATAATATAGTTTCTTCAAACAAATCAATTTCAATTATTTGTTATTTATAATAAAATTGTAATAATCGATTTATTGTAAAATTAATTTCTTTTAATAATATTATATAAAGTTTCTTTTTTCGAATATATTCAATATATATAAAATCTGATCCTTTTGGAAAAAAAAATTCTTTGTTTATTATTTCTTTTTTAAATAAAGATTTTGTTGGAAATGAGACCATTATAGGATTAGAATTGAGATCACATGATCACAATAATGCACAGATCATATTTAGGGATAACCTCAATTCTACTCCTATTAGAATTATAAATCCTTAATTCAACCTATATAATCAATAATACTATTATTTTCTATACCAAAAGTTAACAAATTATAAGATCCAATTATATAATAATAATTAAAAAACAAAACAAATCGAAAAAGGATTAGCATAATTAGTAGAAATAAAACAAAATGAAAATCAGAGTTTTTATACAGTATCATCGAAGCAAAGTTGAAATACAACAATATAACTTATAATTCACAATATTACAGACCAAAACAGAAAACAATCTGCACAGTATTGATACAGAATTATAACAAAAGCAAAAAGCAAATTCGTATAATTACAAGAAAACATATTATAATATAATTTTACGAATTTTCTTATTGTTTTATTTTTATATTTCTTTATTATCCCGAATCTATTTGTTATATATTTTTTAAAACTATCTTAAAAACCTGAAGATTATCTTTGATACCCATCAAACAGCAAGAAACCTTTACAATATCAAAATCAAATAATCCTTCGAAACTTGATCAAAACAATTATAAACAATAATTCAGACAAATAAAGATACAATTAAAAAGGAAAAAATGATTTTATACAATTGATCAAACATTAAATGAATATATATAGATTGTAGAGCCCAATATAGCATTTGCTTATGAAATCAATGATTATATATATTACAATATCGAGTTGAAATCGGAATACTTAAAGAACAAAGCGAATATATTATCATATATTTATATAATATTCAATAATAATGATAAAGTCTTTACCAACAAATATTCAATAGTATATATATTCTAAAGATATTTTAAATCGAAATATACCAAAATCAGTATAATCATAGCCAATATATATATAATAATAATCCAGAACTTCAAATTTTAATCCGATATTTATCTCAATATAACCATTATCAAAGTTTGGGACAAATTGAAAAAATATAAAAGGAAATTAGGGATTGCAAACGAAAATTATCGATCAATATATCAAGATATTATCTTATTCTTGATTTTAATATATAATCTTTTAATCGATTATCAAAAAGTAATGAATATATTGAATATCCAAATCAGCCTTAGTATTGATAATAAGATCAAGTATTTACAGATTAAGGAACTTTGTTTTAAGGATGGATTAGAGCGAGTGTAAATTACGAAAGAATTTAGATATACTTTTTGATATCAAGAATCAGATTTCGAGATCCCAAATAATATTTATGATTTGTATTAAAAGGAAGGTTATTATATTGTGAGAAAGTTGGGATATCAAGGCCTAACACGTAGCTAGTTCGTAGTCATATGGTCACATGACTCTTCGTAGTTAGATATAAGAGAGGGCTCTGCTCCCCTCTCCTTGAAAGAAATCAATCGTTTTCCACTAGTCTTTTTGTACCCCATTTGTGCTCAACCCAAACCATTGTCTAAACCTACTAGTTTTACTACTTGAAGCCTCTACAATGTAATCTGATCAGTTCCAATTCCCATTTCCCCTCGCAGCGTGCTATCGGGACGCACGTATCTCGACCTACCTCTTTCACAATATATAAGATTGTTTATATTTAATATGAATTAGTAAACTCCTTTATAATTATTTTTATTACTAAAAGAGAAGAGGATCATCGAATCCGAAAAAGGTTTATTTTAATAAGAAAGATTAAGTATACTCTATTAACAATATCTTTGAATCAGATTCTGATATTGAGAATATAATAAAGAAAGATTACAATTTGACAAAAGAGATCATTAATAAAGCTTTCTCTAGCAAATGGTATATTGATATAGATGCTTTTTCATATATATTTGATCAATCTTTATTATTTAGATTAATAGATTTTATTATTAAATGAAGAATAAAGGTTAATAAAGGAATGATATATTATCGTTATTGAGGTTTAATAAATATAATATATAAAGATAATTTTAAGATATTATTTTCAAATATATTATACATATTAGAACTAGAAGTAAACTTGTTATCAGGAAAAAGAATCTATAAAACAAAGCTGTAAAGGGAATTCAATTCTTATTATATATATTTCAAAAAGAATAATAAAAAAGTTATTTGTATTAGAATATAAAACGGAATATATATAGTTTTATATATAATTAAAGGATACAAAGATATAATTTTCTATTCGAGTATATATCAAAATAATTAAAAAAAAGGTTTTTCTTTAAAGATAATCGATAGTATTAAAAGTATTGATAATGAATTAATATTCAAAGAGAAAAAGAGATATCTGTTATGGTATCGAAGATTCAATCATTTAGGTTCAGATAAGATCAAGAATCTATATAAAATATTTAATATAATCAAGTTAATAAAGGTCCCAATTGAATTAGATATCTGCAAAGTATATATATTTATCAAGATGATCAATTATATTCCGAAATAATTGAATCTGTATAAATTAAAGAGATTCGAATTTATATATTTCGATGTTATAGGATTATTTCTAAAATCGATTCAAGGGAATCGTTATTTTATATTAATTATTGATAATTGTATAAAAATAAATTGGATTATATTATTTAAACAAAAAAACGATACAATTCAAATATTGAAAATTTGGAAAAAGGAAATGGAATTGATTATTGGAAAAAAGATTATTGTAATCAGGATTGATAATATATTGGAACTTTTATAAGTTATTCGTAAATGATTATCAAATATACAATTCGAAATTATAATAATTGTTTTTTTATATCAAAACGAATCTGTAGAATAGAATATAAGGATTGTAAAGGTAAATATAAAAACAATATTAAAAGAAATTGAATTATTATTAAAGTTTTGGGACGAAGTTATAAAGTATAATGTTTATATTAGGAATTGTATTAATATTGGTTTTGATATAAATGGAATAAATCGATCCCTTATAAAAGCTTTTATAGATACAATATTAGATATAGAGATATATAAAGTTTAGAGGAGTAAATATTATATTTATATTAATTTTAAGATTATTTCGAAAGGGTAAAAATATAACAAATTGTGAGATACTTTGAGAATTGATGTATTTTTAGGATATTCAAAAATTACGAACAAATATATCAAAATGTATTCTCCAAAGTTAGGTTATATATTTCGATCAAATAGAATAATTATAAATGAATTTTATCGAAAAGGAGATTTGGATTTTAAATTAAGAAATTGTAAATCAGGTCTACAAGGAATTAAGAATATAAAGCTAGATCGAAGATCTTATAATAAATCAGTAACAAATAAAGTATCTTTTCCATTTTTAATATTAAATGTAATATTTATATCATTTTTGTTCCAAGTATTCTCTTCAGTAAATATTATATCGAATTTAGTGATTATATTAAGCATTTCAATTGTCGAATTGAAACTAGGTAAATTAAATATATCAATATTAATATATAATGAAGATGAATATAGTAATATCCAAAAGACAAATCAAGAATCTTTTTTCAAGGATACTTCAAATATTGAATCCATCATTCTAAAGGTTTTAATTCAAGAATCAACTTCTATAGATCCTGAATCTATATTAAAAGCAAAATTTAAGACTATCTTAAATTTTGCTGATAAATTTGTTTCAGTAGGATCAAAAAACAAAGTAAATCCATAATTATTTGAGATTGAATAAAAGGATATAATAAATCTTGAAAACGAATTCCTAAGATATTTAATATAAAAATAGAAAAGAAATATAGAATAAGATTTTGAAGAAGAATGGGAAAATAAGATTATAAGGGTATTAATTGTGATATTTATATAGACCAAAATTCAAGAAAGTATAGAATATATTATAATTATAATTCCAATTATTTATAAGATAGATCTTTATATTAAAGATAAAATCATTTTAGATTTCATAATTTCGTTGATAAATATAGATAATACAAAAGGTATAGTATATCCGGTTGAAGAAGTTTTGGGAATCAAAATATTAAGAACTTATAAAAAAGTAATATCGGATCGAGAATATTCTGAAAAATGAAAGGAAGTTATCCAAAAGGAAATCATATTTTTGGTTCAAAATAGTATTTGGGAAGAATATATACTCCCTAAAGGAAGTAATCTGATTTCGATGAAATAAATATTTATAATTAAAACAAAGAATAATAAAATAGAACGATTTAAAACAAAATTAATGATTCAAAAGTTCAATCAGATATTAGGAAAAAATTATAACGAAATGTTTGCATCAATAATAAGGCTAGATACATTCAGATTATTCTTAACTATTGTTGCAAAGGAAAATTTGGAATGCTTACATTTCGATATCAAAAATACCTTTACTGAATCGCATTTAAAGGAAGAGATCTACTTCGAATTATTTCAAAGTATTAAAATCGAAAAGGGATATATACTATAAATCCTATGAAGTCTATATGATTTGAAGCAAACTAAAAGGGATTGAAATTTATTATTGAAGAAAGAGCTTTTAGGTATAGACTTTGTATAAAGTTTGATAGATTTATATTTATATATATTCAAAAATTGTGATATAATATTACTGGTATATATTGATGATATCATTATTGTATTATATATATCATTGTAAATCATTTGGTTCGATAAAAAGCTATCAGTTTGTTTTAATATCAAGAATTTAAGAGAGATTAGTAAGATCCTAAGTGTTAGGATTATTTATGATAGAAAAGTATATATATTAATTATAAACCAAGAAGAATATTTTAATATTATATTAATCAAATATAATATTATATATGAACAATATCAAATCAAGAAACTACCAATAATGAATTATATCTATTTTCGACCAATAACCGATAATGATGAACTAATAAATATAAATAAATATCAACAACGAATAGGAAATGTAATCTATTCAATAGTATATATTCGACCAAATATAGTATTTTCAATTAAAAGACTTTCACAATTTATGATAAAACCAACAAAACATTATATTATAATTTTGAAGAATCTGATATGATATCTACAATTAACAATCAAACAGAAATTATAATTCGGATCAAAAAGAGTATAATCTGATATCTACAAAAAATATAATATATTTAACAATATAATAAAGATATATATAAATGTAGATTAAACTAATAACAAATATAACCGGAAAAATATTTTAAAAGGAATTGTGATATTCTATAAAGGCCTTATATTGTAGACTAACAAAAAACAAATGTTTATAATTACCTCTAATACAGAATCAGAATATATTGTAATAGTAATATTTATCAAACAAAGAAGATGGATTATATAAATACTTAAAAACTTATTCAAATCAAATTATATTAGAAAGAACAGAGATACAGTTCAAATACTTGATAACAATCAAAACGCTTTAGCTTTAATCAAGAACCTATATTTATACGAATGATCCAAATATATAGATATCAATTATTATTTCATTAAAGATTTGATAGAAAAAAAGAAAATCGCTATTAATTATATTAATATATACAATATAATTGTTGATAGAATAACGAAGCCTTATACAAAAATTGCTTTCGAAAAATTCAAGAAAATATTAGGATTAATAACTTAGAAGGATCAAATGGAATATCCTCAATAAAAGAGTATTGGAAATAAAGCCATTATAGAATTAAAATTGAAATCACATGATCACAATAATGCACAAACCATATTTAGGGATAACCTCAATTCTACTTCTACTAGAATTATAAATCCTTAGTTCAATCTATATAATCAACAATACTACTACTTCCTACACCAAAAGTTAACAGATTTTGTATTATTGTGATGAGTGATATATTTAGTATAGCGGAGATATATAAGATATATAAATTATAAAGATATATAAATCAAATGTATTATTAATTTAGAAAATAATTGAGATATTTTAAAGAAAATGAAAATAATTTTAAAATATAAAATCATATTTATAATAAGAAATTATAAAAACTTGAAGATAGGATTCAAAAGGCTTTATATAATCTTTAAAGAGCAGATTATATATTGTTTTTGTTCTTCATTATTTTTTTGTTTGTTATACAAAAATAATTATATATTGAGGATATACAGCTTTCTAATAGAAACTTTAATAGATATCAATGATATAATGATCAATCAATGCTTTTCGGGAGCGAAATCAGAAAAGAAAGGCTTTATTACAATCATCAATTGAATATTTATTATATTTTAAGATCTATATAGAATTCAATTCATAATCGAGGTTTGAGTATAAAAATAACAATATACTATTATATTATTTTCAGGATTTGAAGAAACTCTTTTTATATAGTATATCAATGATAGGGATCGTCGATCCGATATTGCTCATTATTGATTTTAAAAAAGAAAGTTAATCCCTTTATAAAAAAAACAATTAAAAGTTTTACAGTCTATTAAAGACTAATTGATTCTTTGCTATTTGTGACTCTTACATTATCAATAAAATAATTAAAAAAGTTTTGAATATTTATTATTTACTAAATATTATAATTGCAAAAATATCGAAATAATATTAATCTCAATTCTTCTTTTCAATTATATTCAATAAAATTATATTTGAATAATAATAATATAATTATAATATCAAAAAAACGAATTTGTGTTTTCTTATTGAATATATTATAATCGATTTGTAAAGTATTCCAAATAGTAAAGAAATCGATTATATTAATTTTGTTGAAAATAGAAGTAATAATAATCTTAGTATATAATATAATAAAATATATATATATATATAATCTTTAATAAAAATTGCAAATAAGATTTTTAATCGATCTTATTATTATTGATTCATTTATTTTTCCTTTTTAAATTATATATTTTTTTAAAATATTATTATTATTATTAATAGAAAACTCTTTAATAAATTCGAAAAGATTAATAATTAAAATAATAATAATTTTTTAATTTTTAAATAATATTTTTGTTACGAACCTCACCTATGAAACGAGGGCTAGCCGAAAGCGGGCCGAATTATACGCTAGTTTGAAGAGTTTTTATCTATATAGAGAGAGAATTCTTCACTACGATTGAAAGAAAGCAATGAAAAGCCTTGATTCTAAAACCAAATCTATTGTTATTCGAATATTAGCCGATTCTTTGTTGTGATTTTTACAATTCTTTTTATTCATTTTTGAGAGTAATTCATCGGTTAATTTTGGGAATAATCTTATTTTTTTTGATTTATAAAAGCCTTCGAACTTTATCGAAAGATCCTCGAAAGGAAATCATCGAATTAAGTTTAGAAAACGAATTTTTGAGATCCTTCAAAATATCATCGAAAACCTTCGAAATTTACTTTCAAAATATATACGAATTGGGCCTTGAAATAAGCCTTCGAAAACCCTTCGGAATATTGTCGAAAACCTACCAAAAATACTATGAAAAACCTTCGAATCAAGAAAATCAAGAAAACAAGAAAAAGGAATTGAAAAGATCTATTCGAAAGATATAAATATAACATACAAATCGAACCCTACCCTATTTTACAAAATTCGAAAACGAATCCTTAAATCATACAAATCATTCAAACAAAAAAACAAAAAAACAAAAAAACAAAAAAACAAAAAAACAAAAAAACAAAAAAACAAAAAAACAAAAAAACAAAAAAACAAAAAAACAAAAAAACAAAAAGCATATAAAGAACCTTCAGAATCTCATTGGAAAACTAAAGAATTTTGAATATAAAAGTTGTTGGAAAAATTGAAGATATTGAAATTGAAGATATTGTTGGATTTTGGATCATACCGTATATCTAAGCATGGGACTATACTATAATGGGATTAGCCTGCACGTGATTCTACCGAATTACATAATCTGTATAATAGCTTCTAACCAGATAATCTTAGAATAACAAAGTTTTTCCATCTATTTAATATAATTTGTTAACAGATTATAAGTTTAGATTCTGTATATCATTATATAGTTTAGGATTAGTCTTTTGGAGTGAAAGATCAAGTCCTCGATAGATTCGGCAGAGTAAACAAACAAGGTCGATACAGCTGAACGAGGAAGCCCGTTATACTAAATACATCGGCAGAGTAGACGAACAAGGTCGATACAACTAAACGGGGAAGCCTGTTATATTAAATACAACTGACAGAGCGAAGAATAATTTGCACAGCAGGCAAACGGGGAAGTCCACTATATTAAATATATCTGCAGAGTAGGATCGAATAAGATCATAAATTACTCAATAAATAAACAGGGAAGCCCGCTATACTAAATATATTGGCAGAGTTGAATCCTAACAATATAGTTAGTACAGGAAAGCCTACTTTAGAAATTACTCAGACAAAAGATGCCACCTTTTTATATCCTTTTTTCCAACAATTCGAGAATCAATTGATTCCTTCGATATCTTCTTTCTTTTTTGGAAGCCTTTTTTGCTTTATATTGATGATAACGATAAGAAATAAATACTTTGCAAAATAAAATAAGCTTTTCGAAATCTCTTCAAAACAAGATTCGAATATTCCCGTTCCTTGAATATTTTCGATTTTTATATAATTGATAGATTCCTTATAGAAAACCTAATAAAAATATTAAAGATTATATTTCTGATATAGTTTTTGAAAAAACTATAAAATCTATATTTGTTTTCGTTTTAGATACTTTAGGGGTTTATCTTCAAGATCCATTATATCCTTTTATTCAACTTCAAATGATTATAGATTTACTTCGCTTTTTGATCCTACTGAAATAAACTTATCAACAAAATTTAAGACAATCTTAAATTTTACTTCTAATATAGATTCAGGATTTGCAGAAATTGATTCTTGAATTGGAACCTTTGAAATAATGAATTCGATATCTATAATATCCTTGGAATTTATTATATTTGTATTGAAGAGATATTATTGTTTTTTGTTTTAAAAAATAACACTTCCATTCTAAAGAAATGTTTTTTATATTCCTTTTAAGAATTCTCTATTAATATCCAATCCTTTCCCTGACCATTATTCCTTTATATTGTTATTAATATCTTCGATATCTTTTTATTCTTCTTTTTATAATTACAACCACCAACTTCATCATCTTTTGATACATTGCCTATTATATATCATTTCAATACCACTTTATTCTTATCTCCAGATCAATATTATTTTATTGTATCTTTATATTCAATACTTACAATAATAATTATACTAATAGTTGTAGAGGAGAAGGAGAGTATCCTTAATAAAGGAGCCGGAAATGGAACCGAAGGCGACTACAGAAGGAACCGGAAATGGAACCGGAGGCGACTACAGGAGGAGCCGGAAATGGAACCAAAGGAGGAGACTGTATACCGGAAGATATACAGAGCAATATACTGGGAGGAGCGGACGATTACATTAATAATAAAAGAATACGTATCTATTAAGCTCCATTATATAATATATAAAGACCACTAGATACCTAGCCAAATATAATACTAAAGATCGACAGATATCATAACTTCCTAAAGCCAGTAACAGCTTACCAATTAATATATAGAAACCATTAAATACCTAACCAAATATAATACTAGAAATCGACAAATACTATAGCTTCCTGGAGCCAATAACAGTTTACCAATTAATATATAAAGATCATTAATATCTAAACAAATATAATACTAAAAGTCGATAAATACAATAATTCCTTAAAGCAAGAATTACTAATTAATAACCTACCAATCATCCTGGCTAATAACTAATTATATTCTTACTACAAAAAAAAGAATTATGGATATAACTCTATAGGATATACTATCCTATTAGAGAAAGGCATTTATACTGTAATATAGGGTTGAAGGCTCTAGTTTAATATAGTTGAAGGATTGAGAACAAAAGAGATGGATTTCCTTTAATTTTTATTATAAAAAAAGGGGTACTGATTATTCTTTAAAGATTATTATACTATCGTAAAGCGATTATTCTATTCGAATCTTATTAGATCTTGGATCTTAAAAGATCTAGCAAAGGAATAATTATTCAATACTATTGGTTTTTTATTTTCAGATTAACATTGCTCAATTCAGTTTAAACCAATTATAGTATTTATAGTTTAATCCTCTTTGCTTTTATATATATTATACTTCTAAAGGAATATTGGATTTTGGATCATACCGTATATCTAAGCATAGGACTATACTATAATGGGATTAACCTGCATATGATTCTACCGAATCATACAATCTATATAATAACTTCTAGCCAGATAACCTTAGAATAACAAAGCTTTTCCACCCACTCAATATGACTTGTTAATAGATATTAAAATTGAAATTATAATAAAGTTTTTGTATTATTTTTGAAGAGTATAATAAGCGAATTCATATACAATAATAATTGTATTTCTATTTTTAAATAGAACCTTAATAGAACACTTGAAGTTTTTTCCTTTGACAAAATACCAAACCTTTTTCAAAAGAAAAAATAAAACTAACCCTTATATGATTTTGAAGAATCACTAATAAAAACTAATTACAAACAATCAGATCCACACCAGAAAGCTAATATATTAACTGAAAATAAAACAATATTTATATTGGAAACATTATTTTGATATAAATTTAAATCGATATATTGATGAATATAATGGATTTTATGTTTCAGGTTTCAAAAGAAAAAGCAAATTGAAACCCCCCCCCTTATTATTTACCGAACCTACAAGATCATCGAAATCGATAAAGATATCGACTCAAAAAAAGAAGCATCAATATCCCCTACTCATTGCATTGAAAATATATCTATTGAAAACCTACCGAATCCAAATCGAAAGCATATCTACCAAATCTGAATCGAAAATATATCTATCGAAAACCTACCGAATCCGAATCGAAAGTATATTCAACGAAAGTATATCCATCGAAAGTATATTTATCGAAATCATATCGAAATCGAAATGAAAGTAAATCGAAAATGAATATATATATAAAGGTTTTTAAATAATATTGAAGAGTTTTCAAAGAAATAAAAATACTGAACTTTATAAAATGAAGATGTAGGTATTATAATTTCATTATTAAAGGAGTTATTATAATTTTTAATCATTATACAGAATTCTCTATTAAAGTTTCAGTTTGGTCGATTACTATAAGGTTATGAATAAAGGAGTTAATAAAATTTGGAAGAATTGAAAGGGTTTCGATGGATCTATGGTGGTTTTATGAAAAGGCATACAATACAATATCGAATGATATTAGTTTTGATTGGATATTTCAACTTAAATGGTTTCATTTCAAAAGCTTTCGAAGACGAAAGCTTCGGAAAGGAGGGCTTTGTTACGAATCTCAACTACGAAACGAGGGCTAGCCGAAAGCGGGCCGAATTATACGCTAGTTTGAAGAGTTTTCATCTATATAGAGAGAGAATTCTTCAATACGATTGAAAGAAAGTAATGAAAAGTCTTGATTCTAAAACCAAACCTATTGTTATTCGAATATTAGCCGATTCTTTGTCGTGATTCTCACAATTTTGTAAAAAATTTAATTCTGTAATTAATTCAAGATTCTTTCTAGTATTATTATAATAAAATTGAAAAGTATCGAATTTGTTAAAATCTAATTTAATATTTTATTCTCAATAATTTTTAATATTTATAATTTTCTTTAATAAATTTTCAATAAAAGGAAAGATATATATAACTTTTCTCAGATTTTTTTTCTTTCAAAAGAATATATAAATCTCAAATTTCTTAATTAATTTTTTTAAAACATATCTTAAAATTTCGATTATTGATATCAAAAATAACAATTTAATATATTATATTCAATCCTTTTTATTATTTCAATATGTATTTAAGTATTCAAAATTCTTTAATATAATTGATTATGTTTAATCAAAATCATTTTTAGAATTAAGATTTTTTTATTTGTAAAGATAAATGATTTATTTATAAATAAAGAATTTATTATATCCGAAATTCTAATATACTCTTAATATTATTAATTTTATTCTTGAATAAAATCTTTATAAATATTTTTTTAAAATAAAAAATAGAATAATAATTGTATTGAAAATAATTTATTTTTAATATAAAAAATAAATACGAATAAAAAAACTTCGAAAATTAAGATTTTCTTATTCAAAGTTTAATAATTCTATTTTTTTTAAAAAAGATTTTCTTTTTAGAATCAATTCTGTTTTTATTGATAGATTATTAATTCTATTTTCTTTTCCGTTTTTTTTTTCGCAATTTTCTAAATTTAAATCTTTTAGATATTTATTTATATATTTTTTTCAATTTAAAGAAACTATAAAATTATAAAATTGATTGTTTAAAAAGTTCAAACTAAAAAAATCAAATTCGAAATAAAGAATATTTGAAAAGAATATTTGGTTTTTTTCTTTAATTTTTTTATTCGTTCAATTATAATTTCTTTATAAAAAGATTTATATAATATCAATTATTGTCACGGAAAGCCCCGCAATCCCCTGTATCTTATGAAGGATCAAAGCGTATGCTTTGCAATCGGAATGAAGGATCTACTAGCCCTTACCAATCCATCAATTGATAAGGTGATCCTGATATACTAATAAATAAAGATCTAGTCTAATTAAGGTGTATATCGGCTAAATAATTATTTATTTGTTTTATATATATAGTTTTTGGTTTATATAATCAAGGGTAAATTATTTAATTTTTTTATTTTACCAATTATGTGTATTATTTATTCAACGATTTTTGAAAGTGCTGTGTAATTATACTATTCTGTAATAGTTATAAGTCCAATAATTCTTAAAATCTATGCAATTTTTTATTTGGTGATTATTAAGTATTCAAAAAATCATTCTTAAAATATTATTCCTATTTTATTTATAATTCAATATTTATATCAATTTAGTTATTTTTATTCAATATAACAAAGGATCAAAACAATTTTCTTTTTACAATCTGTATTTAATGATCGGAGTGGTATCTATATTTGAAAAATAAATATTAAGTTCAAGGAATCTGGGATTCAATCAATCTAAAGAACGATCTGTTTGTTTCTATATCAACGATATCCATTCCAAATTTCGATTTAACGAATGAATCTATTTATACTTAAATCGATTAGTTTTCAATTAAACTATTTATTTTATTTTCCGTTATCGATTTTCAAGTCAAATACGATCAAAAGAAACAAATTCAATACCAAAAGGAATTCTCAGAATATTTTATAGCGATCTAATTCAGGGAAGATGTTAATAGAGATACAAAGATAAAAGATTCTGATGATAATATATTGGGATCTATTTCTAATAGATTTATTATTTTATTTCCAATTATCTTCCAAGAAATCTTTTCCAAATTTGTTTTTCTTCAATTGGAGTATCAATATTGATAATAAGAATATATATAGAATTATAAAACTTTTAAGAATATTTATAAATAAATCGAATCGTTAATTGATCAAATATACTTTATAAAACTATTTATTTTCAATCAGGGTATTACAGTTTTTCTATTTAAGATGATTATTAATATATTCAAAAAGAAGTTTGTATTTATAATAATTATTGCTAAATTCGTAATATTACAAGAATATCGGTCTATTCTAATACAAGCCTTATTTAATAGAATTGATTTTATTAAATAGTATAGGGATTGGATTATAATCTATATTAAAGCTTTTGTATACGAAATCATTAAGATATAGGATAAAATCGTTATTAATACTTTTTTATAAATTATTAATATCAGGATGTTCCCAATTTGGGTAAATATTATAATTGTTGGAAATGAGGCCATCATAGGATTAGAATTGAGGTCACAAGACCATAATGGTGTACAGACCATATTTGGGGATAATCTCAATTCTACTTCTACTAGAATTATAAATCCTTAATTCAATCTATATAATCAATAATACTATTACTTCCTATATCAAAAGTTAATAGATTATAAACCTGGTTGTATAGTAGTGATTAGAAAGTAAAGCAAATCGAAAAAGGATTAGTATAGCTAGTAGGGGTGGAATAAAATGAAAATCAGAGTTTTCATATAATACTACCGAAGCAGAATTGAAATACAACAACACAGTTTATAACTTACAATATTATAGGTCAAAGCGGAGAACAGTCTGTATAGTGCTGATATAGAATTATAGTAAAGGCGAAAAACAAATTCGCACAGCTATAAGAAAATATATTATAATACAATCTTATAAATTCTTTTATTATTTTATTTTTATATTTTTTTATTATTTTGAATTTATTTGTTGTATACTTTTTTTAAGATTGTCTTAAAAATCTGAAGATTATTTTCGATATTTATTAAATAGTAAGAAACTTTTATAATGTTGGAATCAAACAACTCTTCGAAGTTCGATCAAAATAATCATAAACGATGGTTCAGATAAACGAAGATATAATTGAAAGGGAAAGGATGGTTTTATATAATTGATTAAATATTAGATGAATATATATAGATTGCAGGATTCAATATAGTATTTATCTACAAAATCAATGGTTGTGTATATTACAATATTGAATTGAAATCGGAATATTTAAAGGACAAAACGAATATGTTATTGTATATTTGTATAACATTCAATGATAATGATGAAATCTTTATCGATGAATATTCAATAATATATATATTCTGGAGATACTTTAAATCAAAATATATTAGAGTTAGTATAATCACAATCAATATATATATAACGATAATCCAGAACTTCAAATTCCAATTTAATACCTATCCCGATATAACCATTATCAAAGTTTAGAACAAATTGAAAAAGTACAAAAGGAAATTAAAAGCTGCAAACGAAAACTATCGATCAGTATATCAAGATATTACCCTATTTTTGGTTTTAATATATAATCTTTCAATCGATTATCAAGAAATAATAAATATATTGGATATCCAAATTAGCTTTAATATCGATAATAAGATTAAACATTTATAGATTAAAAAACTTTATTTTAAAAATAAATCAAAGTTAATACAAATTATAAAAGGATCTAAATATACTTCTTAACACTAAAAATCAGATTTCGAAACCCTAAACAATATTTGCGATTTATATCAAAGAAAAGATCATTATATACAAAACTATCTATATTTAATATAAACCAGCAAACTCCTTTATAATTACCTTCATTATCAAAAAAGAAAGAGATCATTGAATCCAAAGAAGATCTATTTCAATAAAAAAGACCAAATACATTCTATTAACAATATCTCTGAATCAAACTCCGATATTAAGGATATGATAAAGGAAAATTATAATTTGATAAAGGAAATTATTAGTAAGATTTCCTTTAACAAATAATATACTAATATAAATGCTTTTTTATATATATCTAATCAATCTTTATTATTCAGATCAATAGAATCTATTATCAAACGAAGGATAAAGATTGATAGGGAAATGATGTATTATCATTATTAGGGTTTAATGGATATAATATACAAAAATAGTTCTAAGATACTATTTTCAAATATATTATATATATTAGAACTAAAAGTAAACTTGCTATTAGGAAAAAGGATCTACAAAATAAGATTGCAAGGGGAATTCAATTTTTATTATATATATTTCAAAAAGGATAATAAGAAAATCATCTGTACTAAAATACAAAACAGAATATATATAATTTCATATATGATCAAAGGATATAAGGATACAGTTTTCTATTCTAGTGTATATCAAAATGATTAGAAAAAAGGCTTTTTTTCAAAGATAATCGATAATATCAAAAATATCGATAACGAATTAATATTTAAAAAGAAAAAGAGATATCTATTATAGCATCAAAGATTCAATCATTTAGATCCAAACAAGATCAAGAATCTATATAAGGTATCCAATATAACCAAACCGATAAAGATCCCAATTGAATTAGATATCTACAAAATGTATATACTCATCAAAATGATCAATTGTATTCCAAAGCAATTGAATCTATACAAATCAAAGAAACTCGAACTTATATATTTCGATATTGCAGGATTATTCCCAAAATTGATTCAAGGGAATTGTTATTTCATATTGATCATTGACAATTATACAAAAGTAAATTAGATCATATCACTTAAATAAAAAGATGATATAATTCAAATATTGAAAACTTGGAAAAAAGAGATAAAATTAGTTATTAAAAAAAAGATCATTATAATCAGGACTAACAATATACCGAAACTCCTACAAGCTATTCATAAATAATCATCGGACATACGATCCGAAATTACAACAATTGCTTCTTCATATCAAAACAGACCTACAAAACAGAATATAAGGATTGCAGAAATAAATATAAAAGTAATATTAAAAGAAACTGAATTATTATTAGAATTTTGGGACAAAATTATAAAGTACAATACTTATATCAGAAATCGCATTAATATTGATTCTAATATAAATGAAATAGATTGATTCTTTATAGAAACTTTTATAAATATAATACCAGATATAGAGATATACAAAATTTAAAGAAGCAAATATTATATTTATATTAATCCCAAAATTATTCCGAAAAGGCAAAGATATAACAAATTATAGAATACTTCGAGAATCAATATATTTTTAGGATACTCAAAAGTTATAAATAAATATATTAAAATATATTCTTTAGAATTAAATTATATATTTCAATTAAACAAAGTAATCATAAATGAATTTTATTGAAAAGAAGATTTGGATTTTAAATTAAGAAATTATAAATTAAATCCACAAAAAACAAAGAATATAAAACCAAATCGAAAATCTTATAATAGACCAATAATAAACAAAGTATTTTTTTATTTTCAATATCAAATATAATATCTATATCATCTTCATTCCAAATATTCTCTTCAGTAAATATTATACCAAATTCAATGATTATACCAAACATCTCAATTATCGAATTGAAACCAAATAAATTAGATATATCAATATTAATATATAATGAAGATAAAGATAATAATATCCAGAAAACAAATCAAGAATCTTTTTCTAAAGATATTTCAAATATCGAATCCATTATTTTAGAAAATCCAATCCAAAAATCAACTTTTGCAAATCCTGAATCTATATTAAAAGCAAAATTTAAGATCGTCTTAAATTTTGCTAATAAATCTATTTCAACAGGATCAAAAAACAAAGTAAATCTATAATCATTTGAAATCAAATAAAAGGATAAAATAGATCTTAAAGATGAATCCCCAAAGTATTTAATACGAAAACAAAAAAAAGATATAAAACAAAATCCTGAACAAAAATGGAAAAACAAGATTATAAAAGTATTGATTATAATATCTATACAGGCCAAAATTTAAGAAAGTATAGAATATATTATAATTATAATCCTAATCATTTATAAGATAGATCCTTATATCAAAAACAAGATTGTTTCAGATTTCATAATTTCGTTGATAGATATAAACAATACAGAAAATGTAGTATATCCGGTCGAAGAAGTTCTAGGAATCAAAATACCAAGAATTTATAAAGAAGCAATATCGGATCGAGAATATTCTGAAAAATGGAAGAAAATCATTCAAAAGGAAATCATATCTTTGATTCAAAATAGTACTTGGGAAAAATATATACTCCCTAAAGGAAATAATCTGGTTTCGACGAAATAAATATTTACAATTAAGATTAAGGATAACAAAATAAAACAATTCAAAGCAAGATTAATAATTCGAAAATTCAATCAGATATTAAGAAAAGATTACAACGAAATATTTACATTAATAATGAAATTAAATACATTCAGATTATTCCTAATTATCATTGCAAAGGAAAATTTGGAATGTTTATATTTCGATATCAAAAACATTTTTATCGAATTATATTTGAAAGAAGAGATCTACCTCGAATTACCCCAAAATATTAAAATCAAAAAGGGATATATATTACGAACTCTATAAAGCCTATATAAATTAAAGCAAACTAAAAGAGACTAAAGTTTACTATTAAAGAAAAAACTTTTAGATATAGGTTTTATACAAAGTTTGATGGATCTATATCTATATACATCCAAAGATTGTGATATAATATTACTGGTATATATCGATGATATCGTTATTGTATTATATATATTATTGCAAATCATTTGATTCGATGAAAAGCTATCGACCCGTTTTAACACCAAGAATCTAAAAGAGATTAATAAGATTCTAAATGTTAAAGTTATTCGTAATAAAAAAGTATATACATTAACTATAAATCAAAAAGAATATCTCGACATTATACTAACCAAATATAGTATTACATATAAACAACATCAAACCAAGAAACTACCAATAATGGATTATACCCATTTCCGGCCAGCAATCGATGATGATGAATTAATAGATATGAACGAATATCAACAACAAATAGGAAATATGATTCATCTAATAATATATACTCGACCAGATATAGCATTCTCAATTGAAAGACTTTCATAATTTATAGCAAAACCAACAAAACATTATACTATAACTTTGAAGAATCTGATATAATATCTACAATCAACAATCAAACAGAAATTATAATTCAGATTAAAGGAAATATAATCTAATATTTACAAAGAATACAATATATCTGATAATACAATAAAGGTATATACAAATACAGATTGGACTAATAACAAACATAATTAGAAAAGTATTTCAAAAAGAATTATAATATTCTATAAAGGCCTTATATTATAAACTAACAAGAAACAAATATCTGTAGCTACCTTTAATACAGAATTAGAATATATTACAATAACAATATTCATCAAATAAGGAAGATAGATTATACAAATACTCAAAAACTTATTCAGATCAAATTACATTAGAAAGAACAGAGATACAATTCAAATACTTGATAATAATTAAAGTACTTTAGTTTTAACCAAGAATCTATATTTGTATAAACGATCCAAATATATAGATATCAATTATCATTTTATTAGGGATTTGACAAAAAAAAAGAAAATCGTTATTAATTATATCAATATATACAATATAATTGTCGACAGAATAACAAAGCCTTATACAAAGATTACTTTCAAAAGATTCAAGAAAATATTAGGATTAATAATCTAGAAAGATCGAATAGGATATCTTCAATAAAGGAATATTGAAAATGAGGCTATTATAAGATTAGAATTGAAGTTACAAAACTATAATAATGTACAAACCATATTTGAGGATAATCTCAATTCTATTCCTACTAGAATTATAAATCCTTAGTTCAATCTATATAGTCAATAATACTACTACTTCCTGCACCAAAAGTTAATAATAATTATATAAATCGAGATAAACAATCAATTCGGATTATTTAATCTCTTATTCAAACAATTCGAAGATGTTTTTGGAGGATTAATCTTTCAAGATTTTATTTCCCTAAAAGTTAAAAAAGGAGTATATTCTATATTTATCTTTTTTCAAAATAATAAAAGATCTAAAAAGAATAAGAAAAGTATCAATTCTAGAAGTAATTAAGGGATCAAGAAGATCTGGGAATATTCTTGCAAAATCGAATCTGAATAGAACAATGGAATTGATTATGATTATATTATATACAATTACAAAGTCATAAAATTAGCATTTATTAGAAGGATCAATTCATTATTTAAAAAAATATTCAGCGAAAACGAACTACAAGTAATTAAGGATCAAGCAAGATTGTATTTATAGAAGTAATTTCATTTTGATTGGATTAAAAGGAAATGGATAAAAGGTTCTATTGATTCTTTAGGATTTTTAATCAATATTGTTATTTTGGATGCTCGATATAATTAATTAGGGGTATATTCTATAATAGTAAGAGTATACTATTTGTTTAATAGTATTTTGTTCGATAATTATAATACTATATATATTGTGAACGATATATCTTTGTTGGATGATTATTGATATCGATTATTCGATTCTAATGATCTTGTAGAAGTAGGCATTTCCAGCTTTTAAGTTTTAGGATATAGGATTTGTATTATCAAAAGGATTATCAAAAGAGAAGGTTATTCTAATAATGATTTGATCTTGAATAATGTAGCATTTATCCCTGGTTTTTATATCAATATCGTTTTGGAGGCTCGATTGGAGAAAGCCAACTTATGGTTTTCAGAATATGATTGTATTTTTCGTAAAGGAGATTATATAAATAGTATAGTAATTGCTTAATGCATTTGTGCTGAAAATTTTGTATTTTTAGAATACAAATTGCTTTCTATTTATGCGAATATTCTGTTATCTATTCCTATAAGCAATTCTTTTATAATATATTTAATAATGAGCAGAAAAATAAACAAAGTATTTTATTATTCTTATAATTTATTTTTTTCAAGAGAAGATACAAATGAAATATAGTATGAATACTTTGGGCATCTAAAAAAAAAAGCTCTTAAATATTTAATATTTGCAATATAAAATGTCAAAATAAAAGGTATCATTTGTTTCAATTGTATTAATTGCGCTTGCATTTATACAAAGCAAATCATTTCTTGTACTCCAAATAATTGTTAATCACTTCAGTTCTTTTACAAAATTCAATAGGATCTTTTTGATTTCGATAAAAGGTATAATAATGTATTATAGCTTTTATTGATCAAAGAAATATATTATAGTAAGATCTTTTTATATTCAATTTATTATAAAATATATAACGAAATATTTGTAATCATTCAAAGCTTTGTAGTCTGGATTTATTATAAGTATGGCTTAGCGATTGTAATGATTAAGTAGGATAATAATATATCTATTATTGGAATTATGGGAGCAATGTTATTTGAGAAATAGATCAAACAAGAAAGTATCGAATTCGAGTTATCTTTATTTTATATATATAAATCCAATAAAGGATCAGAATGTATAGAATAAGAAATAGTTACAAAACAAATAAAAATATGAATTACAATGGATTTACCGGACAAATTGTAAGTGGAAATGATGCAAACTATTATTTATTTATATAATATAAGTCCTTTGAAGGTTAAATCCTTTAAATCGTTCAATAAGGTATTCGATATATAGTTTCGTGATTATCTTCGCAAAGATAATCCCTTGTTCGTAGAGAAAATATCTAACGATTTTTATCCCAATTGGAATAGAATCTATAAATATAAATACCGAATTTATTTTTTGAATAAGAATAGAAAAATTGGAATTAATAGGAAATGGTACAAAACCAATCCTTAAATATATATTGAATATTTAATAGACTATATCTTAAATACATTGATTTACTGTATATAAATACTCAAGCTTGATAGAATTATTGTTATTCGAAATATAATGTTCAATAAGGAATTCATTTATTATATAAATTCTATCAATCGAATAATCGATATTCATATTACAGAAGAACTTAAGCAATTTGCTAAAACTTTTGATCTACAAAATCATATCGAATTGAACAGGATGATTATTCAAAACAAGGATAATCATAAAGATTTCATTTATTTATTTATTTTTATGGATCGAAAAGCCTTTGATTTATTCATTAAGTGTATTTCAGATCTATTGTTTATAAATGAATTGATCTTAAGGGTAGATATAGATCTGGGGAGTGATAATAGGAATAAAGAAATCAATCTAGGATTATCCAATCCATCTAATTTTTTAGATAATAAGGATAAAGTATATAATAAAGATATACAAATATTGATCGATCCTTTTATTGAAGAAACTGGAGAAGCTGACTTTTTTATTAAAGAGTAATTATATTTTGTGGGTAAAGATGTTAATATTGTTTAAAAAAATGTTTATAATAATAATACGGATTCTGATTTCATTGAATATATTGATATAAGGAATATAGAGTATGAGTTTATTAATTGTACCATCGAAATTCTTTATGGTATATATAAAAATGATTCAGAGATTGTTTTAATCGATCAATCTTAATATTCTAAAAGGAAGTATATATATTGGAATGATTAATCAAAGTATTCTATAAAGAAAATCCAATTATTACAAAGATTGCTATACCTTATATATTTATCTGATCGATTTATAAAGAACTTGTGGATTTATGATTTTGAATAGATATCTAAAAGAACTTGTATTATAAAGATTGAAATACTTAGGGTTTAGATTAATCCATTTAAATTTCAATTATACGATTATTATTCAAAGTCATCTTTCTTTTAAGAGTTATCTAATTTTTGTATTTTAAAATAATTAGTATGTATATAAAAATAATTATATATATAGTAATATTATCAAGAAAACGATTCCAATACTGAATCCTATATAAAAATTATTATATTTCAAAGGATAGGCTTAATAAAATTATTTTGTTTAAATAATTTTCATTTTATATTCTGGTTTGATTAATAAGGAATAAACGATATGGAGGAATGTTTTTAATTTGTAATAATTTATAATATAATTATTATTGGAATTGAAACAAAACCATTATTGCTTTTTATCTGATTTATAATCAATGGATTATAAACAATACTATTTCCTTGAATTTATATATTTGCAGTTCCAAAATTACTTTGTTTTTATTACCAATTAGAAGATTATCAAATAGAATATTGATTCAAACAAGATTGCGATCTTAAAATTAATAATTTTAAAGTTAGGAAAATCTAATATGAAATTGATTCTGGATCAGAATCTTCAAAACCGATCCCCCTTCAATAGATGTTTATATATAAATATAATGATCAAGATTTAATTATTCGTTATTGTTTATATTTAGTAGTATAAGGAGATCTCTAGGTTAAAAGTATTATTGAAATTACTTATACTATTATATTAGCAGATCGATCATTCCGAATTGTAATAATAATTGTTACTAAATATAATCTCGAAACAAAGTAATACAATGTAATCAATACCTTCGTTAATATTCTATACAATTCTTTCGATATTCTAATTGTATATTATCTATCTAATAAATATAAAATTCTAAACAAAAATGTTATAATCGATCGAGCTTTGTATGGTTTACAAAATTCCTTAGTTATATGGTTTAGGGATTTCATTTGAACGTTTGAGAAACTAGGATTAATATAATACAAAGAGGAATTATATTTATATATTAATCTAGAGTATATTGTTATGATTTTTTTTTTTGTAGATGATGTTTAAATTATTTATTATAAGAAAAACGAATCAATTGTTATAAAGATTATCAAAAGAATCAAAGTTGTATATGAACTACAAGATCTGGGAAATACTAAATAGTTTTTGGGTATATATATACTTTGTAATCGATTTAAGAAAAAGTTGTAATTAATTTATGATATATATATTGAAAAAATTGCTAAGAAATTTAAAGCAATAAATAGAACAATAAGTATATCGTTTTTGATAATAATATTTCGGAAAAATCAGGATCAAACTTTTATATATATTATAAAAATATATTAAAAGAAAATAGGCTTAGTATTATATACTACAATTATTATAAAAACGGATATATCATTCGCTGTTTTACAACTAAATCATTATTTAATCAATCTATCAAACGATTATATAAAAGCTGTTGATCATTATTTATAATATTTATAGAATACAAAATATTTTGCAATTCAATATAGCAATGATCAAATACTACAACTTTTTGTTTTTTTAAATATTTCTTTTGCGAATAATCCAAATACTCGTCGATCATTTCAAAAATATATTATATCCTTTTTCGATAATTTAATCGTATAAAAAGTATTCAAATAAGATATTATAATCATCTTGATTATCGAAATAAAGTTTCTTGGAATCGAATGTATATCAAAAGAAATTATAGTAATCTTATATTTCTTAAAAAAGATTGATTTAGTAATAAAAAAGTTTATAACAATTTTCTACAACAACCAGCAAGTGATCAGATTGGTAATTGGTGAGAACAAATGGATTATTATAAAATTATATTATATCGATATCCAAAATATATAATTATATTAAAAATATTCAAAAAGGAACTTTTATATAATCTATCTATCGATCATCGATATGATTGTTGATGAGCTTATCAAGAATTTTACAAAACAAAAGTTCGAATATTTCCGATCCCTTTTCAATTTATAAAATGTAAATAATAGAATTATAAAGTTTAAGTAATAATGATTATAGAGTTTGAATAACGATAATCTGGAATTCGTATTTTTTCTCTTTGATATAGATAAAATAAATTCTATTTGGTATTCCAGATTATTATATTTTTCTATGATACACTTCAATTCATATATTCCATATTCATTAGAAAACAAAGAACAATCAAGATTGATTACTTCTCCGTTTTTCACTTTTCTATCCTCGAAAAAGAATAAGCTTTTTTTAAATTCAATAACTTGAAGTTCAAATAAAAGAACCTCTGGATTATCTACAATAATTAAGAAATGAAGAATAATTAGAGCAATCGAAATTATTAATATTATTAGTATTATAAAAGTTAAAGGATTATCCCTTCTTTCCTTTTTCTTTGAATATACCATCTACTTTTTCTTTTTTTTTTTCTTTACCATTCTTTTTCTTTTATCCTCATTATTATTCTTCGAAATCATAATATATTTCTTCCATTTGACTTTTCGAGAACTTCAATGAATAATATAACGAAGAAAAAAAAAACGATAATATAAAGGTAAAAGAATAACTTCTTTTTTCTTTTCGATCTTCAATATCATCTTTATTATAATTCTATATCCCTATTTGAATTATATAATTAATAATCAATATATTATAAAAATGAAGGGGTGAATAAAAAATTTATTTTCAAATTTTATTAATAAATAGTGATATAATAATTTGTTAGAGGATAAAGGAAAGTTGGTAAAGGAGTATACAGATGAATATTATAATTCTAATATCGATAATTATTCGGTTTAAAAGAATCAATAAAGTATTTGTTATAGAAATTATATTTTTTAATGATTAACGATTTTATATATCGAATATATAGATAATCGTTCTTTTCTTTATAATTCCTTTCATCTTTTGTTTTGGTTGAAAAGCCAGCAACTTTTGACAATCTTTTTTCTTTCTTTTCTTTATTTAATTCATCGTCCGAAAAATCTGGTACCGAAGGATTGAATAAATTATTATTATTAGATAAAGAAATACTCCCTTTTTTCTTTTTTTTATTAAGCAATTTTTGCTTTAATAATTATAAATACAAGATTAATAAAACCTTTTAATTATATAATAGGATTCAAAAATGAAATCTATTTTCAAATTACTATTTGAATTTATAACTAATAATTGATTACAACAAACAATAGTTTTTTCGATAAAAGGAAATAATTTTTAAAATAAATAATAGTATATTATTCTAAAAGCAGATTTAGTTAAATTATACTTTCAGAGATCGATATCTTGATTTGTTATTTATATTGAATTCATTAATTCTTTTTATTTGATTTGTTAGTCCTTCAAAGGAATACTGGGATTTTCTTTCGTATTCGATTCTCTCAAAACTTTCTTCTCAACTGCCATTTGTTTAATACGATTGAGATTCATTTGTTTAGCTTTTTTAAACCCCAAAATCTTAAATATAATAATGATTAATAAAAGTTTGATTAAAACAAAAATAAGAATACAAAGAAAAGATCTATATATCTTTAAAAAATTCATTTATTTTATTTCGTCATTATAATCAATACATTATAGCCTAGCAATTATATATATTTTCAATTATTATACTATAGGATCGATCAATCATCTATATTCTCCCAATAGAAAACTTTCTTTTTATTATTCAAAATCTTGATTTTGAAGAATATCGCAAATAGCAAACCAAAGATCAAAAGAAATTTGTAATTTATATATATTCAAATTCTTCTTTATTCTAAAAATATCAAAATCATTTCAGATTTATATATTATACCAATCCTTAATTGATATTTATCTATAATCGCCTTACATATTCATTCACAAATCATATAAATTGCTACTTTCTATACCTTTCCATTTGTTTCAAATCATTTTCCGATCTAGGGGGTGTATCACGGAAAACTCCACAATCCCCTGTATCTTATAAAGAATCAAAGCGTATACTTTGCAATCGAAATGAAGGATCTACTAGCCCTTATTAATTTATCAATTGATAAAATAATCCTGATATACTAATAAACAAAGATCTAGCCTAATTAAGGTATATATCGGTTAGATAATCATTCATTTGTTCTATATATACAGCTCTTGGTTCATATAATCAAGGGCAAGTCATTCAATTCTTTTACTCTACCAATCATGTGTACCACCTATTCAACGATCCCTGAAAGTGCTGTGTAATCATACTATCCCGTGATAATTATACAATTCGAATCCTTATATAAATCATTATTATGAAAAAAATAAATCGAAATATATATATCCTAATAGTATACTACAAAGAAGAATAAAGATTGAAATTGATCGAATTATATTATAGGGACTTCAAATAATAAACTTAATACATTAAACAATAATTTAAATTACATATAAATAATATACAGAAGGATTAATGAAAAGCAATCGATTATTCAAAAAGAAAAAAATAGAGTCATTTTTTATATTTAACTATAAAGAGTTATATAATTATATAACTACGAACTAATTATATATTAGGTCTTGATATCCCAGCTCTCTCATAATATAATCCCAAAAAACTATTTATATATATAAAATAAAATATTAACATTTTTGATCGAATAATCATTAGGGATCGAAATCCCCCAGTTTATATCGTAACTAGTTTAATCCTATTATAGGCTTTCGGTCTATTTCCAGTACTCTCTTTTCTTTATACATCGATATCCTAATATATATATTTTAAAACACCTTTTATAATTCGATTCTTATTGATCTAAAAAATGAAAAAGATCTATACAGGAATATAAAATTAAAGAGAAATGAATTGAATTTATTAAAGGTTAAAGATATTATATATAAAATAAAATTGAAGGAAGAAAAAATATTTAATCAATTGAAAGTTTTTTAATAATATAATTTTTATTATTTTGTAATCTGTAGTTGTGGAATAATAATTAATTAAAAGATTTGAAATTGAATTAAAGAATTAAAGAATTGAAATTGAAGATTGAAAAGATTAAAAATGATTTTAATTGATTTAATAAATTAAAAGTATAATAAGAAAGATAAGGAACTTTAAAATATTTCGTATTCTTTTTTCCTTTTTGCGGATTTGGAATGCTTTCGATAAGTCTAAGACGAGGGTATACTACGTCATCTATATCATTTCAATATAATTTTCATATTCATATTCAGAGTTTGTAAAAACCATGAATCTACACCATACTTTAGTATAGAATTCGATGTATAGATCACCTTCGAAAAGAATTACTAGAAATTCTGAATAATTTCAAAATTTATAATTAATTATAATAAAAGAGATTCAAATAATAAATATTTGATAAACTGTATAGTATGAGCTGATTGTAGACTCTAAGGAGTATGAAAAATAACTATAAGGAGCGTAGCGAATCCATTATTATTTTTTAGTCTAGTGTTTACTCAAGACTTATTTTCCGGAGCTATAAAGATTGATTGGTTTTTTTAATCCAACTCTTTATAAAGAATCTAAAAGATTGTTTTCTAAATCATATATAACTTATATACTTCAAAATCATTCGATACGATAACTTTTTTGATATTTAAATTATAAAAGATTCGAGATATAATATCGAAAAAAAAGCGAAGAAATTCAAAAAATTTATTTGAGTTTTTTTCTAATCCATCCCGATCAATATTATTATATTCTATAAAATTATCTTCTTTTATAAGTTTCATTTTATTTTTGAGTATTTTGTAAAATATAATTTATTAATATTTTCTTTATAAATTAAGTATTATTTGATTTTTAATATTATTATAAATATCTATATTTTGTTTTATAATATAGAATTAAATTTTGATGATTTTTGTTTAATTTTCGAAAAGAGAATTTATTAAATTTATTATGAATACTATAAAAAATATTGTGATATAAATTTATAAATAAGAGAATAAAATTATAAAATAAATTATAATGATTAATTATTTGAATAATTAAAAAAATACTATATATAAATAAATATTAGGATTTTTATTTTTATTAATTTAAATTATATATTTATGAGATTCAATAGATAGATTATATATTGAAATAATCAAAATGGGTTATAAAATGAATTCATTTCGCGAATTTAGAAAATAGTCTTCTAGATCCTCCAAACGGACGATTCTGAGTCATATGATGCGAAAGGTGGGTCGCGGTAAAACTAGACTATATTATTTTTCTAAAAAAGCGAAAAAAATGCATAGAATATTCAATGGAAAACGTTGGATTTTGATAGCCGAAACAGCCCTCCTCTAAATCCTCGATTCTGATATGGTGTAATATGAATAGCTAGGTATTGAAAAATACTCAATTAAATTTAATTTCAAATGTTTTTTCGTCAATTCAATCGCTCCCGTTCAAAAGAGGGATAGTCCGAAAGTGGGGTACTGCGTTTGAATGTAAAAGGTTAACCTGTGGTTTTTGAAGTGGTGGAGAGAAGGCAGGTAAGATCAATGAGGGGTATCAGTCTTGCTGTGATTGCTCTTACTATATTGAATTAGATTGATAGCTTTATTGGGGTCACGAAAAGATATGTAATAGATGGAGCAAAGGAATATTTGATTTGGATTATCTGTATATTTGTAGTCAATTGTCTAGCACAGCTACCAACTTTTTTCCAGACACCGATCCCGATTTCAAAAGCTGCAATCCACCAGCGATGGCTTCTAAGCCGCCGTCCAATAACTGCGTTGGATGCGGGCATAACTTTCCCTGGTCCACCAAGCGCTGAAACATGCGAAAGAAACGAGTGCCTAGTTCTCCTTTGCCAGCATCGGCAGGTCTTCCATATGCGCCGGGTACCTTGAGCTCATCCCCCGTAATCTCATAGGCTAAAACAAAACGAGTCTGTATGGTTTGTCTTTTTGCTAAAAGATCATCTGGTATAAGCTCAAGGCTTGCATAGCGTCCACCTGCCCGCGCCATGGCACCGTAGCAAATCTCAACACTCTGAACATCTGAGATACAATCCAGCACGTGCTTCAGTCTCCCGCCTGTATACTTTTTAATGGCAATGGCAGTATCAGGATTTGAGTAGTCGAATACTTGGCTAGCACCGCATTTCCGTACAAGATCGAAGTTATGAGGGGAGCAGGTTGCAATGGGTTCCAGTCCAGATAATCGCAGTAGCTGAATAGCTATGGTTCCCGACGCTGTGCTGCCACCATACACCAGAACGGGTAGTGGAGTCTGGGCAGCTTCATCGGGTGTTGCGGAGAGAGCAAGTGCGTCGGAACCCCACAGAGCTAAAGCACATGTAGCGAGTCTGTGGCGAGTGTGGCGGCCTGTTCTACGCCGAGTATAGTATGAATGGTCTCAGAGACCGGAGATATCCGTATGGTCAGTAGTGCTGGTGCGCAAATATACGTCGCGAAAGCCCCATTATCCTTACGTCCTGGGTTCGAGCCACGCGAGCCACCACATATCACATCGCCTGGTTTGAGGTCCGTATCTGTTCCCTCAGCCACAGCAACAACGGTACCTGCAAAATCGTTTCCAATAACGGCGCCGGGTGTTGGAAACGCGGCGCCCATCTTATAATCACTCGGGTTCAGAGCGACAGCTGCAGTTTTGATAAGAACAGTCCCCGGAATTAATTGAGGCATGGGGATCTCACTGAGCCAGGGCTTTCCTTCTGCATCCTGAATCACAGCTAGGCGCGTTTTTGGGATTTCAGGCGAATACATCCTGTTGATTTCTGGTCACTTGAATTCACTTATTTTGGAAATGCGATATGATATCTTATTGTAACGCATATGTAGGATGAGGGTTAACCAAGCGGTGAGTCGAAAATTTCGTCCTTGCTATGGTGTCACTGATGGTTCAATGACAAGATGACTGTTTTGGCAAACGAACCCCGACTCCGAGTAATGAGTGTTCGGGGTTACACTGTAAGGCTACTCCGCTTCTCTAGTAGCGAATCGCGACAGACAACATTCAGGGATTGAGATCAGTCCCCCCAAACTTTTCTATCTTTTCTGTCGTCTTACGACTTCCTGGTCCTTCAACAATCTACTTTCACCACGTTTTCATTTTTCAAATAAGCCGGAATCTTCATTCTGGCAAACGATGAGTGCCTCATCAAATATCCCGGGTCGCCCTACTAGCCTCGTCTGCAACGACAAAGCACCAGATATGGCCATTTCGCTCGACCCTGAGGTGAACCATCTACCTTCAGGGTTATCTAATGAGGCTGATGCTGAGTTTCTAACAGCCCAGCGAAGCTTCGGATTCTGGGCTATCATAATCGGGCTGGGGATTACTCTCTTGCTCGCTGCTTTGGAAAATACAGTACTCACAACGGCAGCGCCCGCTATTTTAGTTGACATCCCGCTTGGTGACAACTGGATCTGGCTTACGAACTCTTTCTTTCTCGCCAGCGCCGCATTCCAGCCTCTAATTGGCCAGCTTTTCGACTTGTTTGGCCGCAGATGGACGACTATTTGGGTCGTTGCAGGATTTATGATAGGCAGTGGGATTTGTGGTGGGGCAAACAATGAAGCTACACTTCTTGCCGGTAGAGCAGTTCAAGGTGTTGGATCGGGAGGCATTTTAATGGCATACGGTACGCTACTCGATCTTACTCAGGCTGATTTGAGCTGTGCTGGCAGAGTCATTATCTGTTTTGTTTGTCTTCAACACGATTGCACACTAGATACTAATTTGATATACTCGTAGACACTATCGTGTCTGATTTGGTACCACTACGATATCGGGGCAATTACATTGCTATAATACTGCTGATTTATAGCATCGGGGCTACGACAGGTGCATTGATCGGAGGCGTTATCGTTGACCACATATCTTGGCGATGGGTCTTCTATATTAATTTGCCTGTCGGGGTGGTCTCACTGACTATCATGTTCTTCTTTCTACAAGTCAATCATCGCCATGATAAGTCGTTCGTTCAACGTTTGAAGGGCATTGATGTGATAGGCAACGCGATTCTCATAGGAGGCACTGTTGCCATGCTTATTGCGCTGACATACGCTGGCACCCGGTACTCGTGGTCATCGTGGAGCACGCTAGTGCCGCTTTTGATTGGATTCGCTAGTTTCATTCTCTTCGGCTTTTTTGAGGCAAGCTGATTTGCGCTTGTTAATCCTGTCATGCCTCCCCGTCTATTTGCGAATCGTACGTCAGCGATTATTGCCATTAATACCTTCCTCTACACAGCTATTCTCTACTGGGTTATCTTCTTTATTCCAGTTTACTTCCAGGCAGTCAAACTGACGTCTCCAACACGAGCGGGTATCAACGTTATGCCAGTTTCCTTACTCGGTGTACCTACTGCGGCAGCCGCTGCGGCAGCAATCAGTCGCTGGGGAAAGTATAAGGCGATCCATCTTTTGGGCTTTGCATTATTTACGCTTGGACTGGGGCTATTCTCGCGCCTTGATGAGAATTCGTCCACAGGTGAATGGGTGGGATGTTTGTTTGCGGGTCCATTTGGAGGAGGTTTGTTGCTAAACACGCAATTGCCCGCATTTCAGGCGCCTGTTCCGGAATCTGATCAAGCCACTGCCACAGGCACCTGGAATTTCATTCGCACGCTTGGCAGCGTATGGGGTGTTGCAATTCCGGCTGCAATTTTTGCTAACCATGTTAACAGTCTAGTTGCCATGGGAGGTGTTTCGAACCCTATTGCTGCTGGCTTCCTTATCAACGGAGGCGCATACCAACATGCCTCTGCTGCGTTTGTTCATAGTTTTCCTCCAGATAATCAAGCCGAAATCCGTACCGTCTATCGCATGGCTATACAACGAGTCTTTTTGGTGGGGCTCGCTTTTCCTGCCTTTGCTTGGTTGTTATGCCTATTTGAGAAGGATATTCCACTGCGAATAGATTTGGTAACTGAGTATGGCTTGAAGGAAAATGAAAAGCCGTTCACAAAACCTGGAGAGCTGAAGATTGGAAATGACGTCGAAAATATCACTGAGCCTGATAGATCTGGGAGTACGGTAGTGAGAGTAGGGGAAATGAAGGTGCAGGAAGCTTGAAGAGATCCAAAGGTCACACTCGGTGTAGATTAGAGCGTGAAGCAGAGAATTGACTGCGCTTTAGATGGAGATACATTCACCTTAATTGACATTTAGTGATTAATAGTGTTGATCGTATGTTTGTGTGAAACAAACAAACCAAGTCTTTGGAGGATCATATGAGGTTGGAAATTCCACGTGGGAGACTAATTCTAATCCAACCGGGTCCAAAATCTCAATGCGTTCATGAAGCTAATTAGGACTAAATCCCATTACACAACCTTTCGCCTACGGGCGTAAACCTCATTCTTATCTCAGGTTTGGCTAAAAATCCATAGTGAAGCAAAGTTTTCTCCAAGTCAAATACCTGTCCTTCAACTCTAGCAATATCAAAGGTCCACAAGACCTTAGCTAGGAATAACTTCCCCTGCGTCCATGCCGTTTCTCTGCCTAGACAGGCTCTGGGGCCAAGACTGAAAGAATGCAGTTTATCCACTTCGTCCTTGTCAAACACTTTGTCATGAAGGGGATGGTCGGCTGGAAGCCATCGTTCTGGTCGGTAGTGCGATGGGTCGTGAAAATAGCGGGAACTCCGAGAGAGTGCGAAGACGCTGGTTTGAACGTGGGTCTGTAGATTATTATCAGCATTTGCTACCTTTGTTCTCTCTTTCTCAATTTAAAGTGCAGTTAACGTGGCAACAGAATGTGTCCGGGGAGGTAGCAAGGAAATCTCATACTCCTTTCGGGATATAATTTCCATCGACAATGGCACCAGGACTAATCCGCGGGAGCCCGGTATTATTACTCGGAAACATACGCAGTGATTCTTCGAGGCAGGCATGAAGATATGGCAGAGTTGCCAAGTTTGCTGGTTGAATCTCGTTATAGCTGTGGATCTCCCGTCGGATTTCCTGGGCCAAAATCCTGTAGCTCTCAGGATTTTCGACGAGAAACAGTATAGTTGCGTAGAACCAGTCAGACATTGGTCCAAACTCTGCGAACATCATCTGCTGGGCAATCGAGCCTATGCGTATAAGCTCACGCCCGTCTTCCGGGGTTGGACTATCGGCAGGTAGGATATGATCGAAAAAGTCAACATGTTCTGTGTTACCTCGTTGCTTGATTCTTTGCACTACTCCTTCTCGTACAGCGGTCACCATGGCAGCATAAGTTCTCAGCTTCGTTAGTGGTAGAAAGAAGTATTGTAACGCGCCAAGAATAGGGAATCGTTTGAAAACCTGCATAACAGTAGCAAAAAAATTGAATGCTAATAGAGCATCAAGATGCACTGAATCTTTCACTGCGAGTGTGGAGCAATTCGGTTAGTGCGACAGAACTAGAATTGCATAGATAGCTGGCAAAAGGAATTAAAATCTGCTTACTATCTCTCATTTGATGTGTCTTCTCACTCCATGACATATCGGCAGATAAATCCATGCAACACCAATTGGTCCACTGAACGAGGCCAACTCCAGCCGGACGACCGCCTATTTGCTTCATCCTCTCTATGAAGTAGTCAACGTATTCATGGACCAACGGCTCCATAGCTCGCATTGATTTGCTACTGAAAGCATGGGATATCTTTCTGGCAACATCTCGGTGTCGGATTGGATCTTGTTCGAAGATGATACCTCCTAGATCCTTGCCGCGATTTTGAAAGTCACTCTTTACAAAAACCTCAAGCTTTTTATGTTGAGGAGAATAGATATCTAAGAGTTTCAATAACATTAGATACTGGGGGTGAATATATTGATTTACTTACCCTCAACAGCTTGTGGAGTCAAGAATACAAGATCATTAGGTGCAATTCGCACAACGTCCCCATACTTGAGTAGCACATCCTCAATTGCCCATGGATATCTTCCGGAGAGCCTAAAATTCATGTTAATTCATTCCACTCTATAATTGAATCGAAACAATTGACAGTATAACTCACCAGTGGTAAGCATACCAAATGTTAGAAACTGCTGCAATACGCGGGCCAGGGAATTGCGAGAGCGGATGAAAATAGGAGAGATAGATAACTCGACTAGCTGCGTAGAGGGAAATCTAAAGGTCAGTCAGAAAGATGTTTGAGCGAAACTGATTGGCCAGCCTCTAGAACGTACACCTCCAAGGACAGTTGTTACAACTGCTTGCAGCCCAAAGTTGTTTGGCCAGAGGATTTGGAAAGCCATATTCCTAACAAAATCTATTTTTCTGCATGAGGTGCAAGAGAAAATCAAATGATGGGTATATTCGTCTTTTGCCACTTCCTCGCATGCAACACCAACAACGGGGTAACACTACTTGACGCGCTTTCGGTGTTGATTATCCTATAAGGGCGAACGGAATTCCGATGTTGCAGCGCGTCTCCTAGAGTGGTGTGATAGGCTGCGCCGCAGCCACCATGACCGCTAAGATGTAGGGAACCGGAAAGGGACATTTTTCGGCACCAAAAGTACTTCCGCAGGCATACCTAAAATAAATTTTAGTTGTTGCATTACGCTGTACATTAAAATCAATACTTTCAGGCAGTTATTGCAAAGCATTGTGATGTGATACGGGCAGAGTGAATCTTCAAGCGTGTAACTTTATAACCGAGTCAAGTTTGGTAATGCTGAAATCCCGCAGATAATCTTATAAAAAGAAAATTGTACATTCGCGTGAACTTAGTTCCGTTCCTACACTGCACTAGTACTGACCTCAATACTTTGCCTTACTTCTATAGACTCCAATGGATAAATATTGTTAGTAGTTGGAAGCTTGCCATCAGTGCTAGGCCTATTGAGTGGAATCCATCCCTGTCTTTCGCCCCGAGGATTACTTGATGCGTTTGTTCCGTGACAGGACCTTGACCTCTGAAAGCCCCCAAAAGTGTAGTTAATAACTTTGGAATTAAGACGGCTCCAGTAACCCTGACCAGGAAACAAAGGTTTGTAGACAGGAGCACAGCAGCAGACAATGCCGACAACGGATTGTACAACCGCCCACAAGCCAAGAGCTGCAGAGACAACTAGATTATAAAACATCAGTATTATATAATCGGCTCACAAACAGGAACAGTGATTTGGAAATAGCGATGAATGTTTGATATCAGAATATTTACTTACATGCTTGATCAGAATTATAAGACATGCCAATCTTAACGAATCCAAAGATTCCTGCTCTGTGAACGCATTAGTTGAGGCTCGGAGAGAACAAAAGTTTGGGATGTGTGAGGATAACTAACAGACTCCCAAGTCCGAATAGAAATCGTAACTTCCATTTTGCCTTCGTCTTTATACGCAGAGACCGAATCATGGAAAGAGCCAGGATAACGAGGGCAAAGTCGATGAGCGAGTTTGGTGGTTCCAGAGAGACTAGAATAGTCGAAAACGGAATGCACTTGCCCGGTGCCCACCATTGCCAGAACTTGTTCATTGGTTTACATTGGAAACATTGCATGAATACCAGAGCAATATATATTGCTACTTGACAAGCGGCAATAAGATAAATCTACAGCGCAAACCTTCGCTTGACTCCAAAGATGCGATAATACAAAGCGCAAATGCTAAGTTTTGCCAAACTTTGATCTAGCATAGTGATAACGTCCGAAACAAATACCAGCTAAGTTGTCCAGGCGTTAGCTAAAGTTGAACTGAGATGCCTGAGATCAACATACTTTAAATGCATTCTCATAAGCTACTAGGTCAGTAGCAAGCTCGAGACCACGCCCATTGATGATCGTAAGTGCTGGAGATGAACAAAATTTATCAGTATTAGTTATACCAAGGTACTTTGAAGTTAGGACCGGGTGGAAGTCTGACATACCTCTTATAGCTACGGCGTCTCTAGCGAGGAAGACAGCTACAGCGCCCACTGCAAGCCAATCCTCAAGGCCCAATTTTCGGGCAGATATATTCGTAGCAAGTATACGAAGCACAAGTGCCACGATGCAGACAACGGCACTCACAACAAGTATGACAAAATAAGCCCCTTGACCAGGTGCGTCGAAGACGTGGAATGCCATCTTGCTCAGCAGTAATGAAAAGACAATGGAAGTAAAATCAACAACGTGGTCTGTACATGAGATGATGAAGCAAGGAAGAATACGGGATCTGTGAGAGTTTATGTAAAGTGCATCACGCTCCACAGAAACACTCTAGGGTTAGCTAGAAATGTAATAAATTAGAATAGATCTATAAGGCTAAAAGGACTCGGACATACAGGCAGCACTAGTTAATAGCAAATGATATATTTAGGCCTTGCACCCGTCAAACGATGTAATAACCAGGATCGGACATGGTTGAAAGGCGACAAAACTTCTTCATTAACGTTAAAACATAGAATTCTGTCATCTAACGCACACAATTTACTTGCGCCTCTTCCCAGGGTTGAAAATCATTACACCACAAAAGTTCAGAAACAGTAAATCCCTGCTAGTACCCCACTCAGGGGGAAACATCATCCTTAAGTAATTCTCTTGCTCTATGTACACATCTGCGTAGATTAGTCATACCATTAACTATGCCGTATTCTAGCTGCTCTTCTTCCTTTGCAACGATGATTTCGAGGATGCCTCCGAAATCATTTTGACTTAACAGACCACCGCTATTCTTTGCTTGGGGGTCAATTCGAAATGCAGGGGGCAGACTGAGCCTTCTTTCGACCTTCTCAAAAATATTCAAGGCCATCTGAATCGATAGTGTCGCCTGTAAATTTCCCGATTCTTAGATTGAAAGATCAGCAATCCATCTTAGTGACCATAAACTTATTCACCCTCGAAAAGGAATAGTACGGATAAAGCTTTTTCACTTACCAACTTCGAGATGACCCAAAAAAACTCCAGGCACCGCTTGGAGGTGTGAACCATTCTCTACTACCACCTGTTGGAGAAACGAGCAAATTTTCTCGAAAAGAACGACATATGCATGCAACAAGTGAATATAACATGTCAAAATGAGAAGCAAGGCCGCAGCGTCAAAGCCGGCGTCAGGCAGAGTATTAATGGAAAAGGTCTCCGCCGAGGTTGCAAAGAGGTTGTGCTCCGCTAGAGAAGTGACCATTCCTGGTGACGATTCTCTAGCGGGCTGCAAAGTCTGGTCCGCATCATCATTGATAGCTCGGAGGAATTCACGTATGCTTTTCATTATCTCATTGGCCGGATTTGTCGAGCCGTCAAGCGGAGGGAACATGAGCATGCTAAGACTCATTGTTATATCATCATGGGAAAGAAGAGCCGATTGCGTAATCAGATCTGAGCTGATGCCACAAAGACGTTTTGTGTTTACCACCGCAGTGTGCCTATGCTTGCTTGCAGTACTACTAGAATCTATGCTTGATCTATAATGACCAGTGTTATTTTCCGGTAGGTGCAGGGGGTCTGATGCAATCGTATACAGAGTGGAGGATGACGACAATGATAATGGTGACAGGACGGCAAAGGGGGTAGAAAAGTCTAGTGGACTAGAGCTGTTGGCTGGGTATGTAAGAGAGGTGGTGACCGCGTCTTCGGTAGATGTTAAATCGTCAAATGCGGCCTGCGCTGGATCCCATATCACATTTTCTGTAGTTGAGGTGGTGTTATCGATAGCTGGACCTGACAGATCAAGGCAAGACCAGTCGTTCCATGATAATGCAGGCTCAAGTTCGTCCGAAGGGGAAACCATTGAAGCCGTTATGTTGACTTTGCTTGATCTCCTAATTGGTAATGCATAGGAATCATACCGCCGTCGTTTCTGTACTCCTGTATCTTTCGCAGGAGCCTGAAAGCACATGCGATAGATAGGGCTTGTAATGCATCTTGCCTGTACACGAGTACATCGGTCACAATTGCCAGACTCTGATTGTTCTCGCAGGCACCGCAGCTTCTGCGAGCGACAACGGTCGCAAGCAGATCGCCGCGAAGAAACGCCTGGTACGAAAGCTTGCTCTTTTTCTGTCATCTGGAAGTTCCTGAATATTACGCTGACCGTGGAAAGTTTTGTGAGATTCACAGAAACCGAAAACAAGTTGATAAGAGACTCGTATGGAACAAATTTTACGGTTGAGAATGGAACCACACGGCCGGTAACTTTTCTTGGCAAGTCGCTGAAGATTTCATGAGATTTGCAACAAATTCACCCGTGTAAGCACTGAATTAGCTGCCGCCGGGAGAGACGCACCAAAGATGATTTACCACTAAGTGAGTATTTTATTTTGTGGAAGCAGTTACCCATCGAGACTCATCATCCAGTAACATCCGACAGGAAGAGGCCTCAGCCAGGAGATTCCATTGAAGGATTCTTTGAGTGGTTAACACCACACTGTTTTTAGAACAGATTTGGGGTCGAAATTGCATGCTGTGAGACACCCTCCAGCTCCATCACTTTGCGGCGCAGCTCTCTTCGTCAAAGAAAGACAAGAAATCTGGCGTGATGTTGGGTATTTACATATGCTTGGGCGCTTATGGCTGTAATTCAATCCAATAGATGCTAAAGCCGATATTTTCCCGCATATATACCCACTCTTTCTTGCATGAACATATAGTAGCCCCCATCCATTTCTCCTCATTGCTGTGTCGTAATTTTCTCCATATTAGATAGTATTTGGTAGCCGAATTAAAAACTGGCCGGTAATATTCTATATACTATTATTGATCGGCAGTATATAAAACGGTAATATTTAAAATAATAAAAGTGTTTAGTAAAAGTGAATATAAATATTATAAAGTATTTAAAATTAATTTTTAATATTATTTGAAATCTTTTCGAATTTATATGATAATTTAAATAGATTTAAGACTGGGATTTTAAAAGGATATATTTAATTAATAAAGAGAAATAAAAAAAGAAAAAAGAGATAAAAAAAAAAAGAAAAAAAAATTATTTTTAATATTATAATAAAATCTCTCTTTAATCACTTTATAATTTAAAGACTTATATATATATTAATATTATATATAAAGTTATAATATTATTATTCATTATAAAAAATATTATATAATTAAAAAAGAAATCATATTGATGATTCATTTCAATTCATCTCGAATCTTCGAAATATAATATATACTACTCGAATTTTCGAAAATATATTATTATACGAAAAAGTAAGAATGCGAATATATATATAAAATGTATTGAATGTATCGAATAGTCGAAAATATATATATATAATTGAATTCAATCTAACATTCGAAATTGCTATTTTGAAATTGAAATCGATTAATTAGTTATTTGCGATTAATAAGATTGAAAATAATCTATAATACGAAAATAGATTAATTCGTATAAAGAATCTTTATTTAATAAATATAAAGATATAATAAAAAAGTTATATTATTCTGATATATTGAAGAATCAAGAAAGGGTATAAATAAGAGTTATAGACTCCGGGTTAGAAAGTTTTTTAATTCAGTAGTTTAATTTACTATTATTATTATAATATCTATTTTTACTATAGTAATCTTATATTTATTTATTCTCTTATAGCTTACGAGTTATTACTTTTTTATATTTAAAATCTTTTATTATTTATTCGTGATCTCTAATTAAAAAGAGAGAAAAATATATATATATATAAAATATAAAAAAAAGAAGATAAAGATGAAGAAGAAAAAATAAAACGATAATATTATATAAAAACTCAATAATATATTTATTAATTGAATATTAATAAAAAAGAATTTATAATTTAATTTATATTTATTTAAAATTTTCAAACTCTTTAAAAATTTTTAAATACTTTAAGTGTTTGTTTTTAAGTTTTCTAAACTTTATCAAATTTTCAAAGGATAAAATATCTTAATAGAGATCGCTGGTTTTGAAAAATAGTATATAAACAATGAAAATCTTATTAAACTACATATATAAAAAAATATATATATATAAACTAATATTATATATATTATATAAAATTAAAAATAACAAATTAAAAATAACAAATTAAAAATAATAAATTAAAAATAATAAATTACAAATAATAAATTAAAAAGAATAAATTAAAAAGAATAAATTAAAAAGAGTAAATTAAAAATAATTAAACAAGAAATCAATATTTTGATTATATAATCTTTATTTAAATTCATCTTAAAATTAAATATATTAATTATTATAATATAATAATATTATATTCAATTTCAATTATTTAAAAGTCCAAAAAATATTCAAATGAATATTATTCAAATAATAAATTCAAAAATATTAAAATGATGTATAAAATAATTCTATATTTACTTTCTTTTAAATAAGAATATATTAGAGATTATAAACTATAAGTGATTGTAGTTGGAAATAAGCTAGTCGAAATAACCGAAAATAAACTACTGGAAATAATACGGAAGCTAAGGCTAGTAGAGTTTATTTATAGAATCAAACACTTATAATATAAAACTATTATTAGAGCTGTAATATTATTAATATATTATTAATATATATATAAATAACTTCGATATTATTCTTATTATTCATTCTACGAGGGTTCTAAGGCCTTTACTTATGCTTTTTCCAACCCCCTGTAGATTTTGAAATACGTCGGTAGCGTTCGATATTCGAATTTCGTCGAATTTCATCGATTAGTTGATTTATAATTCAATTTTGCAATAGTTTTTATTCAAAACAAAGATTCTTTATCTCGAATATTATTATAATTACGTAATTTGCGTAATGAATTTTTAAGATCTCCGATCATCCGCATTAGTACTAGCTCCAATTTGAAATTTCAAAATTTTTAACGATAGTATTATATTACTTTTAATAAAGAAAAACAAAGAATTCTTTATTTAAAATATAATTTAATTGTTTCTGTTAACAAATCATATTGAGTGGGTGGAAAAGCCTTAGTATTATAAGGTTATCTGGCTAGAAGCTATTATATAGGTTGTGTGATTCGGTAGAATCATGTGTAGGCTAATCCCATTATAATATAATCCTATACTTAGATATACAGTATAATCCAAAATCCAATACTTCTTTAGGAGTATAATGTATATAAAAGTAGAAAGGGTTAAACTATAAATATTACAATTGGTTTAAACCGAGTTGAGCAATGTTAGTTTGAAATAGAAAGCCAATAGTGTTGAGTGATTATTTCTTTGTTAGATCTTTTAAGATCCAAGATCTAACAAGATTCGAATAGAATAATCGCTTTACAATAATATAATAATCTTTAAAGGATAATCAGTATCCCTTTTTTCATAATAAAAATTAAAGGAAATCCATTTCTCCTACTTTCAATCCTCCAATTGTATTGGATTAAAGCCTTCGACCCTACACTGCAGTACAAACGCCTCTCTTTAATAGGATAATATATTCTATAGAGTTATATCTATAACTCTTTCTTTTGTAGTAAAAGTATAATTAGTTATTAGCCAGGATAATTGGTAGATTATTAATTAGTAGCTCTTGTTTTGGGGAATTACTATATTTGTCGACCTTTAGTATTATACTTGTTTAGATACTAATGGTCTCTATATACTAGCTGGTAAGCTGCTATCGGTTCCAGGAAGTTATGGTATTTGTCGATCTTTAGTATTATATTTGATTAGATATCTAATAATCTTTATATACTATATAACGGAGCCTAATATTCCTTTTATTTGGATATACGTTTTTCTATTACTAATATAATCATCCGTTCCTTTTAGTATATCGCTCTATATATCCTCCAGTATACAGTCTCCTTTTTTAATTCCATCTTTGATCCCTTTTATAATCGCCTTCGGTTCCATTTCCGGTTCTCTTATTAGGGATACTCTCCTTCTTCTTTATAATTGTTAATATAGTTATTATTATAAATATTGAATATAAAGATATAATGAAATAATACTAATTTGGAAATAAAAACAAAATAGAATTGAAGCGATATATAATAGGTAATATGTCAAAAGATGGCGAAACTGGTAATTGTAATTATAAAAAAAAGAACAAAAAGATATCGAAGATATCAATAATAATATAAAAAAATGGTGATCGAGGAAAGGGTTAGATATTAATAAAGAATCCCCAAAAGGAATATAAAGAATACTTTTTTAAAACGAAAGCACTATTCCTCAAAATAAAAACGATAATATCTCTTCAATATAATATAGTAAATTCCAAAGATATTTTAAATATCGAATTCATTATTTCAAAGATTCCAATCCAAGAATCAACTTTTGCAAATCCTGAATCTGTATTAGAAGCAAAATTTAAGACTGTTTTAAATTTTGCTAATAAGTTCATTTCAATAGGATCAAAAAGCAAAGTAAATCTATAATTATTTGAAACCGAATAAAAGGATACAATAAATCTTGAAAACGAATCCCCAAAGTATTTAAAACGAAAACAAATATAGATTTCATAGCTCCTTCAAAAACTATATCAGAAATATAATCTCCAATATTCCTATTAGGTTTTCTACAGGGAATCTATCAATTATATAAAAATCGAAGGTATTCGAGGAATGGGAATATTCGAGTTTTGTTTGAAGAGGTTTCGAAAAGCTTACTTTGCTTTGCAGAGTGCTTATTTCAAGACAAAAAGATTTCTGAAAGAGAAAAAAGATATCGAGGGAATCGGTTGATTTTCGAATTATTGGAAAAAGGATATAAAGAGATAGTATCTTTTATTTGAGTAATTTCTAAAGTGGATTTTTCTGTACTAATTGTATTATTGGGATTCAACTCTGCCAATATATTTAGTATAATGGGCTTCCTCATTTGTCCGTTGAATAATCTATAATCTTATTCGATCCTATTCTATAGATATATTTAATATAACGGGCTCCCTTGTTTGTTTGTTATATAAACTATTTTTCGCTTTATTGATTGTATTTAATATAACAGATTCCCCCATTTGTTTGTTATACAAACTACTCTTCGCTTTGTTGGTTGTATTTAATATAACAGGTTTCCTTGTTCAATTGTATCGATTTTGCTTATCTACTCTGCTGGATTTATCGAAGACTTGATTTTTCACCCCAAAAGACTAATCCTAAATTATATAATAATATACAGTACTCAAATTTATAATTTATTAACAAATCATATTGAGTAGATGGAAAAGCCTTAATATTATAAGGTTATCTGGCTAAAAGCTATTATACAGGTTATATAATTCGGTAGAATCACATACAAACTAATCCCATTATAGTATAGTCCTATACTTAGATATACGGTATGATCCAAAATCCAACAGTTTCTTTAATAAAGAAGATAAAGAAATTATAAAATTTCTTTTAAAATATTAAAATATTAATTCCTTTTTCCAATTAATATTTTTAAGTATTTAAAATGATGTCGGAATATGAATCACGTGCATGGTAAGGATGGTAAGGACGGTAAGGATCACATGCTCACTAATGCTCGCACTAATGCTTCGGTATACACCATTATATAGTTCTTCATCTTTTATAGATTCTAGTTTTTTAGACAAATCAAAACGTATTAATTATAAGAGTATAATACATTCGTTGATAAGCTTCACTTCCCTCTATACAGTTGTCCCGACAAATGATATTTATTAAATTACAACAGAATAGTTTCATTTTCGGATCGAAATTCTTCTAATAAAGTTCATCTCACATATGTAATATATCTTATATATATAATCGACTTTATATATATAATTTATTTTTATATATTTATTTGATAATATATTTTAAATTAAATTATATAACAAGTCTTAAACTATCATATTATTATTTTTTAATACTCGCAGCCCTTACTAAGATATAAAATATTAAATAATTCTTTTTTCGATTTTATAAAATTTTAAAATTTTATATAAATATAAATACCAATAGTTGAAAAGTAATATTCAAATATTAATTATCAAATATATATTCTATAATATTTTAAATATTACTTTTTAAATATTATATATATTAGAAATTTTCCGTCTATTAAATAAACTCTTATATTCGTACGATTAGAAAATTAATAATGTATTTCTATTTTAATTTAGATTCTACGAAAAGAATTACTTGAGATATCAAAAGAGTTTAGATTCTATAGATCTATACTAGATATAATAATATCTCTAGAGTAAATTAAAAATAAATAAATATTCAATATGTTTCTTTCATAAAAATTCTTAATTAATAAAAAAAATAAAAAAAATATCTTTTCTATTGATTGTATTAAAGTATTGGTTTCGATAGTATATAAAGTATAAACATCAAATTATAATTAAGTTATTTATTTTAGTTTCCGATCATCTTTAGTTTCCGATCAATGTTTATATCAAAGATTATAATTTTTTACATTTTGAATTTTCTTATATATGAATAAAATTCAATGAAATTTTGATTATACATTTATTATATAAATATATATAATTTCTGAGAATTTCATATTTTTCGTAATTTTTCGTAATTTTTTTAGTTAAGATATTCGTTCCGAGACATTATATAATATTAATATTCCGAAATCAATTTAATTTATTTCGAAATGAGCTAGTTTATTGATTAATACTTTAATCTATTTATCAATGAGTTTAATTTTAGAATGAATTAGAATATTTCGAAATATAGTTGTATATAATAAAATTGAGGCTATTTATAAATGAGTTAGTTTATTTATAAATATTTTTTATATTCTATTATATCAATTCAATAAATAAATTAAGATTTATAAAGAGTTAAAGTCTATAAAACTTATAGGTTTAAAGTTTATAAAAATTCAAAGTTTATAAGAATTCAAGATGTATAAAAAAAACTTCAATTTTATTTATTCATTTTATATAGTAATTTCAATAATTTTTATATTAATTAAATAAAAGAAAAAAAAATTATGATAAGATTGAAAATATAAACGATAATAAAATTGAAAAAAATAAACGATGATAAGATTAAAATATAAATGACAATAAGATTGAAAATATAAATAATAATGAGATTAAAAATGTAAACGATAATAAGATCATAATACTTTTTTTTATATTAATATATATATTAGTTTATTAATTAGTGAACTAAGATATTGAATATATTATTTTTATATAAACTTAATTCATTTATAAATGCTCTCGTTTTTTCCAATTTCGATATCAAGTAACTCATTTCGCAATCTAGTATATTTCGGAATGAGTTAAATTGATTTCGGAATACCGATGTTATATAATAGCTCGGAATATATTAAAGTTTTAATTTTTGGTGCAGGAAGTAGTAGTATTGTTGATTATATAGGTTGAACTAAGGATCTATAATTCTAATAGGAGTAGAATTGAAATTATCCCTAAATATAATTTATACATTATTATAATCTCGTAACTTCAATTTTAATTTTATAATGGTTTCATTTTCAATACTCCTTTATTGAAGATATTCTATTCGATTTTTCTAAACTATTAATTCTAATATTTTCTTGAACCTTTTGAAAACAATCTTTGTATAAGGTTTTATTATTCCGTTAACAATTATATTGTATATATTGATATAATTAATAGCGATTTTCTTCTTTTTTGTTAAATCTTTAATGAAATAATAATTGATATCTATATATTTGGATCATTTATATAAATATGGATTCTTGATTAAAGTTAAAGTGTTTTGATTGTTATTAAGTATTTGAACTGTATTTTTGTTCTTTTTAATATAATTTGATTTAAATAAATCTTTGAGTATTTATATAACCCATCTTTTTTGTTTGATGAATATTATTATCGCAATATATTCTGATTCTGTATTAGAGATAATTATAGATATTTGTTTTTTGTTAGTCTACGATATAGAGTTTTTGTAGAATATTATAATTTTCTTTGAAACACTTTTCTGGTTATGTTTGTTATTAGTTTAATCTGTATTTGTATATATTTTTATTGTATTGTTAGGTATATTATATTCTTTGTAGATATTAGATTGTATTTCTTTTGATCTGAATTATAATTTTTGTTTGATTGTTGATTATAGATATTGTATTAGATTCTTCAAAGTTATAGTATAATGTTTTGCTGGTTTTGCTATAAATTATGAAAGTCTTTTAATTGAGAATACTATATCTAATCGGGTATATACTATTGGATGAATTATATTTTCTATTTGTTATTGATATTCGTTTATATTTGTTAATTCATTGTTATCGATTATTGGTCGGAAATAGGTATAATCTATTATTGATAGTTTCTTAGTTTGATATTATCTATATATAATATTGTATTTAGTTAATATAATATCGAGATATTCTTTTTGATTTATAATTAATGTATATGCTTTTCTATTGCGAATGATTTTAACATTTAGGATCTTATTAATCTTTCTTAGATTCTTGATGTTAAAACGGGTTGATAGCTTTTCATCGAATTAAATGATTTGTAATAATATATATGATGTAATAACGATATCGTTGATATATATTAGTAATATTATATTATGATTTTTGGATGTATACAGATATGGGTTTGTTAAACTTTGTACAAAATCTATATTTAAAAGTTTTTTCTTTAATAATAAATTTTAGTTTTTTTTAATTTGTTTTAATTTATATAGACTTTGTAGAGCTTGTAGTATATATCCCTTTTTGATTTTGATATCTTAGGATGATTCGAGGTAGATCTTTTTTTTTAAATATAATTCGGTAAAGGTGTTTTTGATATCGAAATGTAAGTATTCTAAATTTTCCTTTATAACAATAATTAGAAATAGTCTAAATGTATTTAGTCTTATTGTTAATGTAAATGTTTCGTTGTAATTCTTTTCTAGTATTTGATTGAATCCTTAAATTATTAATTTTGTTTTGAATCGTTTTACTTTGTTATTCTTAATCTTAATTGTAAATATTCATTTTATCGAAATCAGATTACTTTTTTTAGGGAATATATATTCTTTCCAAATATTATTTTGAATTAAAGATATGATTTTCTTTTGAATAATTTTCTTTCATTTTTCAGAGTATTTTTGATCCGATATTGTTTCCTTATAAATTCTTAGTATTTTGATTCCCAGAATTTTTTCGATTAAATATATTATATCTTTTGTATTGTTTATATCTATTAACGAAATTATGAAATCTGAAATAATCTTATCTTTGATATAAAGATCTATTTTGTAAATAGTTGGAATTATAATTATAATATATTTTATATTTTCTTGAATTTTGGTTTATATAGATATTGTAATTAATATTCTTATAATTTTGTTTTTCTATTCTTTTTTAGAATTTTGTTTTATATCTCTTTTCTGTTTTCATATTAAATACCTTAAAGATTCGTTTTTAAGGTTCATTTCATTTTTTTGTTTGATCTCAAATGATTATAGATTTACTTTGTTTTTTGATTCTATTGAAATAAACTTATTAATAAAATTTAAAATAATTTTAAATTTTGCTTTTGATATAGATTCAGGGTTTGCAGAAATTGATTTTTGAATTAGATTCTTTGAAATGATGGATTCGATATTTGAAGTATTTTTGGAAAAAGATTTTTGATTTGTTTTTTGGATATTATTATTTTTATTTTTATTATATATTAGTATTAATATATTTAATTTATTTGATTTCAATTTGATAATTAGAGTATTTAATATAATTATTAAATTCGATATAATATTTATTAAAGAGAATATTTAGAATAAAAGTGATATAAATATTGTATTTAATATTAAGGATAAAAAAGGTACTTTGTGTCACGAATCGTGAACCACAGGAGGCTAACCACGTGATACCTCTTATCTCCCACGTCCATTGATGAGCTGATCGTCCATGTATATACATTACGATTCATACAATTTAGTATAGTAAAATGATGACCCTAATAATATATGCGTACAACCCCGTAGCTTATAAATAGATATTTATGTATATATATCTAGTCGCTTTTTACGAGCCATAGTTCTTCAATTGTAGATTCTAAAGAATATAATTGACCCTGTTTATTCAGCTTTATTATGGCTCTTGTGCGTTATATTATCTACAACTCATTTACAAGCGTTTGGTCATCTGGTGGCCTCTCAAATAATATCTCATTTTAATAATACCTTTTTAGATGAACTTTTATAAACGTTACATTCAAAGGAAGAAGATCTATTCCGATCTAGTCGATAAAGATATAAACACCTTTAGAAATGTACCATCACTTTCATAATACAACGAACTCCTCTTTCTATATACTCCGAACCTTCGAAAGTATATTCTAAGGAACCTTTTCCTTCTCCTCAATTATTTCAATAACTCTTCGAAGAAAATATAAATATAGAATTGGATAATGTTATTATTGGAAGAAAGAAGATTAATAAAGAGAAGATTCTAATATATAAAATTGATACTCTCAACGATTCAATTACTCTTTCCGAATTATTATTACAATTATAAAATCTTTATATAATAATTATAAATTTGAAAAAGAAGAATCGATAATTGAAAACTATGGTGATGATAAGTTTTGTAATAATATAATCTCCTTCTGAACCCCAAGTGATATTTATATAGACATTCAGATTAACAATAGTACCTGGGATTTCTCTTATTCTTTCAATCGAAATTCAAGGATCTTCATCCAAGCAAACCCGAAGATCCCGAAATCAGAAAAAGAAAACTTTGATTAAACGATTTGATCATTAAAGATCCTCCAAGGATTCTCCTTTCCTTTCAGGAAGTGATGATCTATTTAATAATCAGGGGTCCTTTTATTCAAGAAGTCGATCTAATTGGTCAAGATTGTATTTCCGTGTTAATCACAATTTATAATAAGATGTATATATATCAAAACCCATAAATCTTATTACTAAATTTAGCGATGGTATTAAATCTAAAACTAGTTTGTAGCAATTATTGGTTATAGAACGATTTGAGCTGTATACTATATTATTTAAAAGTGAAATGCAATACTGTATATATATAATTGATCAAACCGAATCGGAAGTACAAATATATTGTCATACTCTTTATATATGAATACCCCGATTCATAATATTCGAATTGATCGAACAATTTGTAGCGATCTATTGGAACTCAGTTGAAATCGATGATATTCGTTTTTAATATAAGATGTGGATTATGCCTAATACAACTTGATATAGTAATTTCCTAGAATAGTATAGGAAGTTCAGATTATTTGTTATCTAAACGGAGATTATTGATAATAAGGTTCTATTCAAGAATCTCGAATAAAAGATTTCTGATTTTCTTTTGTGAATGGTAGCAATATTTATTAAGGATTGTAAGATTACGGAAGAATTCGTAAATATATTTATTAAAATAAATCAAAATAAAGTTTCATTACAAAAACGAAACCGATACTACATTGATCGAGAAGCCCCTATAATTATTTACAAACTAATGATTATTACAAATCCTTTACAATCCTTTCGAAACTCTAATAACTCCAATTTTGGAATCTCTATATTCCCGAAATCATTTCTACCCTAGAATACCCCTCCCGGATACACCGACTCCGCCACATTTAATAATTATTCGAACTTCAAACACTTGTTGCCCTCTTTCTTTTCTAAAGCAGTATATACATCAACGCTTTGTATCAATAATCTCAATAAAATCGAGACGGTACAAAAAGAAGTAGAAGAATTCGAAGAATATCGGGATACCGAAGAAGATTTCAGTTCAGAAGTTACAGCTGAAGTTATATAGAATACTTGTTTAGAAGAAGAAAAGCGTTTAAAACTAAACGCTTAGATTTTATCTCTATTCTAAATGTTATATGGAATATAAGATTTCTTGATCTAATTAAATTTATAAAAGAAAAAGTATTCATCCTTTTTTATAACCTTTCAAAAAATAGTTATATTTATCGATCAAGAGTATTTATTGATTTTGAAGCAAATAAATTTGCTTTTATTAATATTATATTCCTTATTTGTTTATTTCCTATATTTAAATCCAGAATTATATTATTTGAAGTTTCAATTGAAGTTAAAGGGTATAATAATATATAAGGCTATATTATTACCTATTTCACATTCCTTAATTTAATGATCGATAATTGTGAATAATTTTTTGTCCTTTTCCTTATTATTGAATTAAGGAGTTATAATATTATTTTAGGTAGATTTTGGTTATCAAAAATTCGAGCGAAGCTTGATTGCTTCAATAGATGTTTTAAATAGTTTAAAGAAAAACCTTGTATCATCTCTTATTCGAATAATCTCCTTGTTATCCAATCATCCCTTTGCAAACGGAAAATCGATCGATTAATCTAACAAGATGTTGATCGACGAGATGACCAGTTCGAAGAATATTGGAATCGAAGAGATTCACAATTGAATAGATTAATTGCAATTAATGATATATAATAAAAATCTTCAAGTATGAATGTAATACAGATTTTTGTTGAAAAGGAAGAGGCTTCGATTTCTTTCAAGTTCAATCCATCTTTTTCCTAATCAATTATATCATTATTGCAGATCTACGAATGCCTCCCCCATATATCGCCCGAAATCCTCGATCTATATATATTCAAACCTGATAAGTTTTAATTAGAATATAAAAAAGATGAACAAACTGAACTCTTTATTATTACTCTGAAAGAACTCGATAATATAATAGATTTCCGATAAAACGAATGATATATAGAAGAGAGAGTATTGGTTGCCCTGACCGAATTCAAGAATACAAAAGTTCGAAAGAAACTCGATCGAATATTGGCCGAAATCGATTCAGAATTTGAAATACCATTTGAATATCGATAATATCATCGAGCCTTTTCCAAGTATAAATCAAATATCTTGCCTTCTAACCGATTTTATAATTATAAAATCATATTGGAAGGCGAAGGAGAACAAGCCTTGTACTATAGCCCGCTTTACAAGATGTCCCTAGAACAACTGGAAATCGTCAAAGAATATATTATGGATAATCTCAGCAAAGGTTTCATTGAATCCAATCAAGCCCCTTATACTGCATTTGTTCTATTCGTTAAGAAATCCAATGGTAGTTTGAGGTTCTATATAGACTTTAGATTATTGAATTCCTTAATGTATAAGGATCGGTATCCCCTTTTTTTGATCGACGAAATACTTTCTTGGCTTTCCGATGTTAAGGTTTTTACCAAACTCGATATTCGTCAAGCTTTCCATTGTATAAGAATGGATCCTGCTTCGAAAGAGTATACTATTTTCCAAACCCGATACGGATCATACAAATGTAAGGTCGTATTATTTGGATTAACGAATGGTTCTGCAATCTACCAGTGTTATATAAATAATGTTCTATTCGATTATCTAGATATCTTCTGTACAGTATACCTCGACGATATTCTAATCTATTCCGAAAACAAAAAAGAGTACCAAATTCATATTAAACTAATTCTCGAATAATTAGAAGCTACTAGCCTATAAACGGATCTCAAGAAATACAAATTCAATATTATATATATCAAGTATTTAAGCTTTATCATTTTTATTAAAGGAGTAAAGATGGATTCTGAAAAGATTGAGATAATTGAGAATTGGATTTTTCTGATAACAATGAAAAGGATTCAATCATTCCTCGGTTTTTGCAATTTTTATCGACAATTCATTAAGGATTATAATATAATAACGAAATTTCTCAACGAATTCATTAAAGCAAACATTAAATTTGTATTCAACGAAGTATGCCAAAATGTATTCAATATCTTGAAGAAAAAGCTTATCTCTACTCCGCTTTTGTAATATTATAATCATCAATTCCCTTGTATACTCGAAACAGATGCATCCGATGGGATAATTGCTAATATATTATCATAATAGCATAGCGAAGATTGGTTTCTCGTAGCTTATTTCTCCAAAACCATGGTTGCCGCTAAACTGAACTACAAAGTTCATGACAAGGAAATGCTGTCAATTATTCGATCTCTCAACTATTGGAGAACGGAATTCGCCGGTTCATTATATAAAATCAAGGTTTATATTGATTATAAGGCTCTCGAATATTTTATGATTACTAAGATTCTTAATGCCCGACAAATTTGCTGAACAGAAGTTCTAGCCGATTATAACTTCATCATTATATATCGCTCTGGAAAAGATAACTCTTTCGCCAACACCTTAACCTGTCGGACCAACGAATTGGACCTTTAGAACCATACCAAAAAGAAAAATCGCCTCCAATAGTTTATTAAAGATAACCAAATTGATACCGAAATCATGAGAAAAGCTTTACGAAAATATTATCCAAACGAAACAATGATTATTAATATCGATTTGAATGAAATCGCTCCTCGATTTGATCTAATTAATTATATCATCGAAACAAATAAAACTATAAATAGCTTATTAATATTCAAAATACAAATTACTTAAAATCACAAATATATATCACTCCAAAATGATCTCTTATTTTATAATAACTGCTTAATGGTGCCTGATGTTGATAACCTTCGAACTTATCTGATTCGTGAAGCCTATAATTCCGTTTTCACTGTTCATCCTGGTATAAACAAAACCTACCTCTTATTATCTCAACAATACTACTGGTCCAGAATGCATAATATTATAGTCAGATATATATACAATTGTCATATCTGCAAATGTAGTTCCGTTCCATACGATCGTACCCCCGGTTTATTGTATCCACTTCCGATTCCTAATCGAATATAGCAATATGTTACTATAGATTACTGCAACTTTAATAAGAATAAATACGAATATAATAATGTTTTAGTTATTATTGATCGATTGATAAAGCAAACTATTTCTATACCTTATTATAAATCAATCGATACTTGAATTCAAATATAATTATATTTCTATTATATATATCGATATTATAATCCCCTTGATATTATAATATTGGATTACGGTTCCCAATTTATATTATAGTTCTAAAAGAAATTCAGTCAAATCCTAGGAACCGATCTCAAACCATCCATTGTTTACCATCCCCAAATCGATGGTCAAACTGAGATCTATAATCAGTACCTTCAACAGCAGTTAAGGTTGTTTATTAATTATTATCAAAACGATTGATTAGAATTCCTATTTATAATGGATTATACGTAATTTACTCTTTTATACGATTCTTTAAAAGGGTTTACACCCTACGAAATCTTATACAGGCATGTATCGAAATGTACATGGGAATGAAAGGAAGACGCTAGTAAGCCAATAGATGATATGAATATACGTAATACCTGTATATATATAGAATGCAATAGATTAGCTTTCGCGCGAACGAAAGAAGGTTTATTGTATACCCAAGCCAAGATATCGAAATCCATAAATGCTTATTAATATAAGATCGATTTCGATATCAGAGATTATATATAATTTAATATGAAGAGTTATTCTACCCAAAGATCATCTAAGAAACTGGACTTCCCAATTCAAAGAAGATTCAAAATCATTAATCGATTTAAAAGTTCTTTTAAATTCGAATTCCCGATTACAATAAAAATTCATCCTGTTTTCCCTTTAGATCGATTATGTAAGGTATATAACGATTCTCTTCTTGATTAAATATTCAAACTATCTCTATCTATTAATATAACTGATGATTCGGAATAGAAAATGGAGAAAATTCTAACAATAAAGAAAGTATGAAAAACCTTATTATATAGAATCTCGTAATTTAATAACGATATCGATCTTACCTGGTATCCTACTTCCGATCTTAAAATATCATCGCACCTTTTACACGATTTTCATCTAACCAATCCAACATTACCTGGTCCTCTTAATCGATTAATCGATTGGATAAGGCTTTATAAAAGCGGAAAGGATAATTATAATCATATAGATAACGATTCATCTATGAAATCAAGGGAAAGAAAAATATTCTTCAATACAGCAAACTAGATATTATGATTTTATAATGATACATATACATATAATTGTGAAAGGATCAAAAACCCATACAAATTCGAGGGAATTTGATTGTATACACATATAATCTGAGTTCCATATAATAGACGAGCTACTACCATCAAAACAATATGAAGGCAATATATTTTAAAAGCTTATGCCTATAATCATTTCAAAAATCATGTAAAGGAAAGCTTGAATATAATAAGAACGAAATATAACGTTACCCCTATCGATTTCGTTCAATTTGATTGATTTGATCAATTTGATCGATTAACTTGGTCGATTTCGGAATTGACTATATCAACCATCCATTATCACTATATCATAATTCAACCTTCTTCCCTTTTCTATTGAAACTTTTTCCTTTCAAAGGTTCCCCAAATCAAGAAGAATACGAATCAATATTAATTTAATCAATTGATGAATGATTTGATCGATTTGGTTAATTCATTTATCATTTTGATTAATTTGGTTGATTAATTTGGTCAATTTGGTCAATTTCCAGTAAATTAACCAAATCAATCAAAATAATCAATCTAATTGATTTAAAGTTCATGAATTTTCACAAAACCTGGTTTCCGATGAAATAGCAATAGAATAGAGAAATGAAATGCTCGAGGGCGAGCTTTTCCGAAGGGGGGGGTAGTATTACGAATCGTAAACCATAGGAGACTAACTATATGATACCTTTTATCTCCCATGTCCATTGATGAGCTGATCGTCCGTGTATATACGTTACAATTCATGCGATTTAGTATGGTAAAATGGTGACCCTAATAATATATGCGTACAACTCCACAGCTTACAAATGGATATTTGTGTATATATATCTAATCGCTCCTTACGAGCCATAGTTCTTCAGTTATAGATTCTAAAGAACATAATTGACCCTGTTTATTCAGCTCTACTACGGCTCTTGTGCGTCACACTTTGTTTGTTATTAATCTATTATAAAATTTTCAATCTAATTTTATATTCTTTGTTTTTTATAGATTTGATTCATAATTTCTTAATTTAAAATTTAAATCTCTTTTTTGATAAGATTCATCTATAATTATTTTATTTAATCGAAATGTATAATCTAATTCTAAAGAATACACTTTGATATATTTATTTGTAACTTTTGAGTATTCTAAAAATATACCGATTCTCGAAATGTTCTATAACTTATTATATCTTTATCTTTTCAGAATAATCTTGAAATTGATATAAATATAATATTTATTCTTTTAGATTTTGTATATCTTTATATTTAGTATTATATTTATAAAAGCTTTTATAAGGGATCAATCTATTCTATTTATATCAGGATTAATATTAATACGATTCTTGATATAAATATTATGTTTTATAGTTTCATTCCAAAATTCTAATAGTAATTTAGTTTCTTTTAGTATTACTTTTATATTTGCCTCTATAATCCTTATATTCTGTTTTATAGATCTATTTTGATATAAAGAGGTAATTATTATAATTTCGGATTATATACCCGATAATTATTCACAAATAATTTATAGAAATTTCAATATATTGTTAATCTTGATTGTAATAATCTTTTCTTCAATAACTAATTCTATCTCCTTTTTTTAAGTTTTCAATATTTGAATTATATTATTCTTTTGTTTAAATAATATAATCCAATTTATTTTTATATAATTATCAATGATCAATATGAAATAACGATTTCCTTAAATCGATTTTGAAAATAGTTCTGTAATATTGAAATGTATAAATTCGAGTCTTTTTGATTTGTATAGATTCAATTGCTTCGGAATATGATTGATCATTTTGATGAGTATATATACTTCGTAGATATCTAATTCAATTGGGACCTTTATCGATTTAATTATATTGAATACTTTGTATAGATTCTTGATCTTATCTGGATCTAGATAATTGAATCTTCGATATTATAATAGATATCTCTTTTTCTCTTTAAATATCAATTCGTTATCGATATCTTTAATATTATCGATTATCTCTAAAGAAAAACCTTTTTCCTGATCATTTTGGTATATATTAGAATAAAGAGTTGTATCCTTATATCCTTTGGTTATATATGAAATCATATATATTCTATTTTGCATTCTAATATAGATAATTTTCTTATTATCTTTTTTGAAATATATATGATAAAAGTTAAATTCCTTTTGTAATTTTGTTTCGCAGATCTTTTTTTCTAATAATAAGTTTACTCTTAGCTTTAGTATATATAATATATTTGAAAATAATATTTTAGAATCATCTTCGTATACTATATTCACTAAATCCTAATAGCGATAATATATTACTCCCTTATCAATCTTTATTCTTTATTTGATAATAGGTTTTATTAATCTGAATAATAAAGGTTGATCAGATATATATAAAGAAATGTCTATATCGGCATATCATTTGTTAAGGGAAGCTTTATTAATGGTTTTTTTTATCAAATTGTAATCTTCCTTTATTATATCTTTAATATCGGAGTCTGATTCAGAGATATTATTAACAAAATGTATTTGGTCTTTTTTATTGAAATGAATCCTTTTCGGATTCAGTGATTTCTTTTTCCTTTAGTAACAAAGATAACTATAAAGGAATTTATTGGTTTATATTAAATATAAATAGTCTCGTATATAATGATCTTCCTTTTAATACAGATCGCAAATATTGTTTAGGATTTCGGAATCTGATTCTTGATATTGAAAAATGTATCTAGATCTTTTCATAATTTGTATTAACTTTGATTTATCCTTAAAACAAAATTCCTTAATTTATAAATATTTGATTTTATTATTGATACTAAAATTGGTTTAGATATCCAATATATTCATTACTTTTTGATAATCGATTGGAAGATTATATATTAAAATCAAGAACAGGATAATATCTTGATATACTGATCAATAACTTTCATCTACAATTCCTAGTTTCTTTTTATACTCTTTCAATTTGTTCTAAATTTCGATAATGATTATATTAGGATGGGTATTGGATTGGAATTTGAAGTTCTGGATTATCGTTATATATATATTAATTATAACTATACTAACTCTAATATATTTTGATTTAAGGTATTTTCAAAATGTATATGCTATTGAATATTTGTTGATGAAGGTTTCATTGTTATTATTGAGTATTGTATAAATATATGATAGTGTATTCATTTCATTCTTTAAATATTCCGATTTCAATTCGATATTATAATATATACGATCATTGATCTTGTAAGTAGATACTATATTGGGTCCTGCAATCTGTATATATTCGTTTAATGTTTGATTAATTATATAAAACCATTTTTTCCTTTTCAATTATATCTTCGTTTATTTGAATCATCGCTTATAGTTATTTTGATCGAACTTCGAAGGATTGTTTGATTTTGATATTATGAAAATTTCTTACTATTTGATGGGTATCGAAGATAATCTTTAGATTTTTAAGATAATCTTAAAAAAAGTGTATAACAAATAAATTCAAAATAATAAAGAAATATAAAAATAAAACAATAAAAGAATTTATAAGATCATATTATAATATGTTTTCTTGTAGTTATGTGAATTTGCTTTCGCCTCTATTATAATTCTGTATCAGTATTGTGTAAACTATTCTTTGCTTTGGCCTGTAATATTGTGAATTATAAGTTATATTGTTGTATTTCAACTCTATTTCGGTAACATTATATGAAAACTCTGATTTTCATTTTGTTTTATTTCTATTAATTATATTAATCCTTTCTTGATTTGCTTTGTTTTCTAGTTATTATTATACAATCGGATTTCATAATTTTTTAATTTTTGGTATAGGAAATAATAATATTATTGATTATATAGGTTGAACTAAAGATTTATAATTCTAGTAGGAATAGAATTGAGGTTATCCTTAAATATGGTCTGTGCACCATTGTGGTCTCGTGACCTCAATTCTAATCCTATGATGGCCTCATTTCCAACATAAAGATTAAATTTCCAATTTTCAATTTATATATAATTTATATATCAATTTTAAAAATCTAAAAATCTTAAATAACTTTTCAATAAAAATAATTAAAAATAAAATATTAATTTTTATAGAAGCTTTAAATTATATTTTATAAAATAAATTTAATTATCAAAAATTATTATTTATAAATAATGTTTTATTGATATTTATATTTTAATCTATTTTAAATTTTATATAAAGAATTAATTAATTAATAATAAAGATTATTTATAAATTATTATATATAAAAATTAATTTTATTTTTTAAAATATAATTCAAAGATCTAAAAAAAATTAACAATTTATTTTTAATTATTTTTATTGAAAAGTCATTTAAGATTTTTATATTTTTAAAATTAGTATATAAATTATATATAAATTGAGAATCAGAAATTTAAATATTCAATATTTTGATGAAAAAAATATCCAAAATTATGAAATTTTCAGAATCGATTAGTATTTATAAAAAACATATATTTAAAAAACTATTTAAGAATATTCAATCGTTATAAAGTTATTAATAAATAAAAATCGTGATTTTTAATATAAATAGTGATCGGAAATTAAGAGTGATCGGAAATTAAGAGTGATCGGAAACTAGAGTGGTTGATTTATATTTAAGAATGAAAATATAGAATTATTAAATATATGAGTATTTTGTATCAATAGATTTTTGAGAGATTATTATTATAATAAAAGAAAAAAACTAAAAGATTAAAAATATTCTATTTAAGAAACGAAAGATATTTAGATAAACTCTATTACTTTATTTATATTTCTTATTCTGTTTAAAATTTTCTATTTCGTCGAAAAAAAAAATGAAAACCGGAAAACTAAAGTATAATATATATTATATAATATATATTGAACAAGTTAAAATAATAATATTATATCGAGATATTGAATAACAATATAAAAAGAAGAATATATAATATATTGGAAATGAGGCCATCATAGGATTAGAATTGAGATTACGAGATCACAATGGTGTACAGACCATATTTGGGGATAACCTCAATTCTATTCCTACTAGAATTATAGATCTTTAGTTTAATTTATATAATCAATAATACTATTATTTCCTGTACCAAAAATTAACAAATTATAAGATCCGGTTACATAATAGTAATTAAAAAGCAAAGTAAATTAAAAAAGAATTAGTATAATTAATAAAGATAAAATAAAATAAAAATCAGAGTTTTTATATAATATTATCGAAGTAGAGTTGAAATATAATAATATAGTTTATAACTTATAATATTATAGGCCAAAATGGAGAGCAATCTGTATAGTACTGATACAGAATTATAACAAAGGCGAAAAGCAAATTCGTATAGCTACAAGAAAATATATTATAATACAATCTTATGAATTCTTTTATTATTTTATTTTTATATTTCTTTATTATTTTGAATTTATTTGCTATATATCTTTTTTTTTTAAGATTGTCTTAAAAATCTGAAGACTATCTTTGATACTTATCAAACAACAAAAAACCTTTACAATGTCGAAATCAAACAATTCTTCGAAACTTGATCAAAATAATTATAAGCAATGATTCAAATAAATAAAGATACAATTGAAAAGGAAAAGATAATTTTATACAATTGATCAAATATTAAACAAATATATATAGATTGCAAGATTCAATATAGTATCTACCTACAAAATCAATGATCATGTATATTACAATATCGAATTGAAATCGGAATACTTAAAAAACGAAGCGAATATATTATCATATATTTGTACAACATTCAATAATAATAATAAAACCTTTATCAACAAATATTCAACAGTATATATACTTTGAAAATACCTTAAATCAAAATATACCAGAATTAGTATAATCATAATCAATACATATATAACAATAATCCAGAACTTCAAATTTCAATTCAATACCCATCTCGATATAACTATTATCGAAATTTAGAATAAATTGAAAAAATATAGAAAGAAATTAAAAACTACAAACAAAAGCTATCGATTAGTATATCAAGATATTACCCTGTTCTTGGTTTTAATATATAATCTTTCAATCGATTATCAAAGAATAATAGATATATTAGATATTCAAACTAATTTTAGTATCGATAATAAAATCAAGCATTTATAGATTAAAGAACTTTATTTTAAAAATAGATCAAAGTTAATACAAATTGCGAAAAGATTTAGATATACTTTTCAATATTAAGAATCAGATTTCGAGATTTCAAATAATATTTGTGATCTATATCAAAGAGAAAATCATTATATATGAGACTATCTGCATTTAGTACAAATCAACAAACTCTTTTACAATTACTTTTATTATCAAAGAAGAAGGGGATTATCGAATCCGAAAAAGATCTATTTCAATAAGAAAAACTAAGTATATTTTGTTAACAATATCTTTGAATTAGATTCTGATATTGAAGATATAATAAAGGAAGATTACAATTTGATAAAGGAAATTATTAATAAAGTTTCCTTTAACAAATGATATGCTGATATAGATGTTTCTTTATATATATCTGATCAATCTTTATTATTCAGATCAATAAAATTTATTATCAAATGAAGGATAAAGGTTAATGAAGGAATAATGTATTATCGTTATTGGGGTTTAGTGGATATAGTATACAAAGATGGTTCTAAAATGTTACTTTCAAATGTATTATATATACCAAGGCTAAAAGTAAACTTGCTATCAGGAAAAAGGATCTGCGAAATAGAATTGCAAAGGGAATTCAATTATTATTATATATATTTCAAAAAGGACAATAAGAAAGTCATCCATACTAAAATGCAAAACGGAATATACATGATTTTATATATGATCAAAGGATATAAGGATATAGTTCTCTATTCTAGTGTATATCAAAATGATCAGGAAAAAGGCTTTTCTTCAGAGATAATCGATAGCATTAAAAATATCGATAACGAATTAATATTCAAGAAGAAAAAGAGATATTTATTATAATATCGAAAATTCAACCATCTAAATTCAAACAAGATCAAGAATCTATATAAGGTATTCAATATAATTAAACTAATAAAGATCCCAATTGAATTAAATATCTACAAAGTATATATACTCACCAAAATAATCAATCGTATTTCGAAACAATTGAATCTATATAAATCAAAAAGATTCGAATTTATACATTTCGATGTTGCAGGATTATTCCCAAAATCGATTTGAGGGAATCGTTATTTTATATTGATCATTAATAATTATACAAAAGTAAATTGGATTATATTATTTAAACAAAAAAACAATATAATTCAAATATTGAAAACTTGGAAAAAAGAGATAGAATTAGTTACTAAAGAAAAGATCATTACAATCAGGATTAACAATATATCGGAATTTCTATAAACTATTTGTAAATAATTATTAAATATATAATCCGAAATTATAACAATTACCTCTTTATATCAAAACGAATCTATAAAATGGAATATAAGAATTATAAAGGCAGATATAAAAGTAATACTAAAAGAAACTGGATTATTATTAGAATTTTGGGACAAAATTGTAGAATATAATACTTATATCAAGAATCGCATTAATATTGATTTTGATATAAACGGAATAAATCGATTCCTTATAGAAACTTTTATAAATATAATATCAAATATAAAGATATATAAAGTTTAGGAAAGTAAATATTATATTTATATTAATCCCAAAACTATTCCGAAAGAATAAAGATACAATAAATTGCGGGACACTTTGAGAATCGGTGTATTTCTAGGATATTCAAAAGTTATAAATAAATATATCAAAATGTATTCTTTAGAATTAGATTATACATTTCGATCAAACAAAGTAATCATAGATAAATCTCATCGAAAAGGAGATTTGGATTTTAAATTAAGAAATTATAAATTAGATCTATAAGGAATAAAGAATGTAAAATTAAATCGAAAACCTTATAATAGATCAATAACAAATAAGGTATTTTCTCCATTTTTAATATTAAATGTGATATCTATATCATTTTCATTCCAAGTGTTCTTTTTAATAGATATTATATTGAGTTCAATAATTATATCAAGTACTTTAATTGTTGAATTGAAACCAAATAAATTAGATATATCAATATCAATATATAATGAAAATAAAGATAACAATATCCAGAAAACAAATCAAAAATCTTCTTCCAAGGATACTTCAAATATCGAATCCATTATTTCAAAAGATCCAATCCAAGAATCAATTTCTGCAAATCCTGAATCTATATTAGAAGCAAAATTTAAGATTATTTTAAATTTTGCTGATAAGTTTATTTCAATAGAATTAAAAAACGAAATAAATCTATAATCATTTGAGATCGAACAAAAAGATAAAATAGATCTTGAAAACGAATCCCTAAGATATTTAATACGAAAACGGAAAAAAAATATAAAACAAAATCCTGAAGAAAAATAGGAAAGCAAGATTATAAGGGTATTGATTGTGATATCTATATAGGCTAAAATTTAAGAAAATATAAAATATATTATAATTACAATCCCAATTATTTATAAGATAGATTTTTATATCAAAGATAAGATCGTTTCAGATTTCATGATTTCGTTGATAGATACAAATAATACAAAAGATGTAGTATATTTGGTCGAAGAAGTTCTAGGAATCAAAATATTAAGAATTTATAAGGAAACAATATCGAATCGAGAATACTTTGAAAAATAGAAGAAAGTTATTCAAGAGAAAATTATATTTTTGATTCAAAATGGTATTTGGGAAGAATATATATTTTCTAAAAGAAGTAATTTGGTTTCGACGAAATAGGTATTTATAGTTAAGATTAAGGATAACAAAGTAGAACAATTTAAGGCAAGATTAATAATTCGAGGGTTCAATTAGGTATTAGGAAAGGATTACAATGAAACATTTGTATCAATAATGAGGCTAGATATATTCAGATTATTCTTAATTATCATTGCAAAGGAAAATTTGGAATATTTATATTTCGATATCAAAAACGCCTTTATCGAATCGCATTTGAAGGAAGAGATCTATCTTGAATTACCCCAAAATATTAAAGTCAAAAAGGGGTATGTATTACAAGCTCTACGAAATCTATATGGTTTAAAGCAAGTTAGAAGAGATTGGAGTTTATTATTGAAGAAAGAGCTTTTAAGTATAGGTTTTGTATAAAATTTGGTAGATTTATATTTGTATATATCCAAAAATCGTAATATAATATTATTGGTATATATCGACGATATTGTTATTGCATTATATATATCATTGCAAATCACTTGATTCGATGAAAAGCTATCGATCCGTTTTAACATTAAGAATTTAAAGGAGATTAATAAGATTCTAAATGTTAAAGTTATTTGTAATAAAAAAACGTATATATTAATTATGGATCAAGAAGAATATCTTGATGTTATATTAACTAAATATAATATTATATATGGATAATATCAAGCCAAGAAATTATCAATAATGGATTATATTTATTTTCGGCTAGTAATCGATGATAATGAACTAGTAGATATGAATGAATATCAATAACGAATAGGAAGTGTGATTTATTCAATAATATATACTCGATCAGATATAGCATTCTTAATTGGAAGACTTTCACAATTTATAGCAAAATTAACAAAACATTATATTATAACTTTGAAGAATCTGATGCGATATCTATGATCAACAATCAAATAGAAGTTATGATTCGGGCTAAAGGGAATACAATCTGATATTTACAAAGAATATAATATATTTGATAATATAATAAAGGTATATACAGATGCAGATTAGATTAGTAACAAATATAACCGGAAAAGTGTTTCAAAGGGAATTGTAATATTCTATAAAGGCTTTATATCGTGGACTAGCAAGAAACAAATGTTTGTAGTTACCTTTAATACAGAATCAGAATATATTGTAATAGTAATATTCATTAAACAAAAGAGATGGATTGTATAAATATTCAAAGACCTATTCAGATCAAATTATATTGGAAAAAACGGAGATACGGTTTAGATATTTAATGACAATTAAGGCATTTTAGCTTTAATCAAGAACCTATGTTTGTATAAACGATTCAAATATATAGATATCAGTTATCATTTCATTAGGGATTTGACAGAAAAAGAGAAAATCGCTATTAATTATATCAATACATACGATATGGTTATTGATGGAATGATGAAACCTTATACAAAGATTGCTTTCGAAAGATTCAAGAAAATGTTAGGATTAGTAGCCTAGGAAGATCGAATAGAATATCCTTAATAAAGGAATATTGGAAATGAAGCCATCATAGAATTAAAATTGAGGTTATGAGATTACAATAATGCACAGACTATATTTGAGGATAACCTCAATTCTACTCCTACTAGAATTATAGATCTTTAGTTCAATCTATATAGTCAATAATACTACTACTTCCTGCACCAAAAGTTAACATAATATAATAATTGAAATCCTGAATCATTCTATAAAATTCTATTCATAAATCTAATAATATTATTATTATTGATATTTTTTCAAAAGAAAGAATTTTATTTATAATAGAATTTTGAAGTTTCTTAATATATATATAAATGAAATAATATAAAATAAAATAAAATAATATAAAGTAATAATTCTAAATTTAATACTAAAAATAAAGAATGAAATAAGTAATATATTATACTCTTAATAGAAAAATATTAGAGAAACATTTTTAAAATCTAAGATATTATATTATTATTTAAAGATATTTATTTTATATCTTTTTAAAAGTTATAAATTTTAGATTTATATATATCAATATCTCTTTTATAGTTTATTATAAATCTTATAATTCAATATTGAATACAAAGCAATAATAATTTTTATAATTAATTTATTGATAATACTTTTTTTTAAAAAAAAATTTAATACAAACGATTCTTTAAAATAGTCAAATATAGTTTATAAAAATCTTTTAATATACTGATTTTGTTTTATTAAATATTTAAATAAAACTTTTTTTATATTTATTAATTTTGAATTTTGATTGAAAGAATTATATATTAAAGTTTTTGTTAATTTCAAATTCTAATTTGTTTTATTTTAATTTATTATTATATATATATACCGGGGCATTGGTCAATTTCGGCATTCTGTTACGGTTGTTGGAAGGATGTTGCTAGTAAAGCTAGGAATCTCTACAAGGAAGCGGCTTCATTGCTAAAAGCAAGCGTACAACCGACGGTCTGCCATCGATTGATTAGAAAACTCTGAAAAATCTCTGCATTCATTAAACTCTAATATATAATCGGCAATTTGTTATTGTTCTGATATCGTTTTTTATTGGACTTAAAGGAAAGAGGTTCTTCTAATTAGAAAAGAATAATGAAAAGTTTTACAGCTGTTTTAGGACTAATTGATTCTTTGCCATTTGTGACTCTGACACATTCGCCAATCAACGTAGGGCATTGGTCAATCATCTGCATTTTTGAATAAACTAGCTCATTATTCAATGCACCCCGTTCAAGTAAAAATGAGACAATTCGCAAATGAACTAGTTCACTCATAAATATTTTCCGTACTCTATTATACTAATTCAGCAAATAAACTAATGCCTACAGGGGATTAGAGCCTATAGAAAATAATTTCAATATTATAATTTTATTTAATAATAATTTATTTAATAACTAAACAACAAATATATTACGGTCATCAATTTTATATTTGTTATATTTTAGGATTTATATAGAACTCGATTTGTAATCGAAATTTAAATGTAAAGATAGTAATATATTATTATATTATTTTCAAGAATTGAAAAAACTCTTTTTATATAATATATTAATAGTAAAGATTGTCAATCTAATATTGTTCGTTATTGATTTTAAAAAAAGAATGAATTATTTTATAGAAAGAACAATAAAAAGTTTTACAGCCTATTAGAAACTAGTTGATTCTTTATTATTTGTAACTCTTATAAAATATAAAAAAAGTTAACAATGATGAGATTGAAAATGAGGGCGGCGACGAGATTATAACCCCCGGTCATTCTCACATTTCAATTAAGATCCCTATATACTAGTCCATTATTCAATGAACTAGGATATTGAATATATTATTTTTGTATACACTTAGTTTATTGGTAAATAATCTCAAAATTCTTTATTTATATATAAGCTAATTGATAGAACAATTTCGTTTATTGATTCATGAATTAGAATATTGATCAATTAACTAGCTCATTTCGATATCAATATAGTTAATTGCCCAATCCCTATATTGATCAATGCCCCGGAATATATATATATATATTTAAATAAAATAAAAGTATTTTTTTTTTACTTTTATTTTATTTCTAAATATTATAAAATCTTTGAAATATTGAAAATAATGCTTTTTTATTATAAGTTTTTTTTGAAAAAAGTAGATTATTTATAAAATTTCTTATATTTATTATTTATTTAATTTTTTTCAATCTTTTTGATTAAAAGATTAATTAATAAAAAATTTACTTTTTTCTAAATAATATTAATATATTTTATTAATTTAAACTTACTTACTATTAATAATATATTATTTAATTATTAGAGATCATGTATTTAAAGATGATAAATCTTATAATATAGAAGTAATGATTTGTAGACTACAGTGAAATAAACAAGTATCAAGTTATAATAATAAAAGTTGAATAGTATAATTGATATAATGATTTTGTATATATTATTAAAATATAGAATCTTAATCTTCAATATCAAAGATATAATTTTTCTATATATTCCTTTCGAATTCTTTTATATATCAATACTTTATTCTTATTCGTTAATTTGAATAAAGATTTATTATTTTAATTATCTTGATTAATATCATAAAGATTTTTTATTCGAATAATCCTAATATTCGATTAATTTAGATTTCTTTATTCGAATACTTATGAATTCGATGATTTTGTATATACTAATGAATTTATAAAATTCGAATTTGTATTCGTATATTGAATAATTAAATTATTTAAATCATTTAGATTGATTTGATCAATTTCATTAATTTAATTAATTAAATCGATCAAATCAATTAAATTAATCAAATTAATCAAATCGATTTAATTAATCAAAATGGTTTAATTGATCTTGTTTATTGTATTAATTTTATTATTTAAAATGAATATAATATATATATAGATCGATTAAATTTATTTAATCAATTTGATCAATTCTTTGGTTAATTTGATTGACTTGGTTGATCGGATTGATCAGATTGATCAGTTTGATCTAATCGGCTTAGTTGATCGTATTAATCATATTATTCTTTTTATTCGGAATGAGTATATTCTATATATATAGGCCTTTATATTGTGAAGTGATTAATGAGAGTTATTTATTATTCAATAATAACAACATTAATAAATATTATTTAATATTTATTAAATATAATAAATCTATAAATTTATTTAATAATAAAACTAATTAATTATTTGTTTTTATTTAACATTTCATTATTAATACTAATTCAATAATAATAAAATCGAAATCTAATTATTTTATTTAAGGGTTATAAAATTTCCGATAAATATATAATTAAAATATTATAAAAAAGATTTTGTCGGGACAACTGTATACAGGGAAGTGAAGCTTATCAACGAATGTATTGAACTCTTTCTGGTTAACACGTTTTGATTTGCTTGAAGAGCTAGAATCTATGGAAGGTGAGGAGCTATATAATGGTGAGTGCCGAGGCACTAGTGCGAATACTAGTGGGCACGTGATCCTTACCATCCTTACCATGCACGTGATTCATATTCCGACAGATTTTCTTTTAAAAATTATAACTTTAAATATAATATTATCACAAAAGTGACGCCACTCTTGACGAATGGTTAATTGAGTTGATATAGTAATCATTTCCCGTGACAAATATATTATAAGATATAAGAATATAAGATTTAAAATCATTTATTATTATCGAATATAATATATTATCTTTTCTTACTCTAGATTATATAGTATAATATTATATTTTAGTTTTCCGGTTCTCAAAATTCTTCTAGCTCAAATAGGAAATTTTAAACAGAATAGAAAATACAAGCGAGATGATAGGGTCTAAGTATCTTTCTTTTCTTAAGTAGAATAATTTCGAAATTTTTTAAATTAATAATATTATTATAATTTAATAAATATCACTTTAATCATTAAAAAGTATCAATTAGTATTTGTAGGCCTCCGATATATAGAAATCGTAATAATAAAATATTAAAATTATTTATAATAAGTATACTTTTAAAAGACTAGTAAAAGACTATACAATTGATCATCTTAAATAAAGAGATTATATTATATATAAAGATCGAAAGAATTTTATAAAGTTAAAAATATTATAAAATAAAATATATAAATAGATATTATTTTTCAAATTGTTGATTTTCTTGCTTATTGAGTCCGGGGCCTGGGCATTCGAGACCGAGTATCCCGCATGACAACAAAATAAGCGTGTGGGTTGTACAACCCAACTCTGACCTTGGTCTCCGATGCAATTTGCAGGACTGCAGAAGCTTTCTCGTATGAAATGCTGTACTCCTCTTTAGACTGCTGAGCCGCAAACTATACAATTGCTACTACCTGGCAGTGGCGATTATTGTGTAGTGGTGGTAAGTCTACCATTCATGTTATTTGAAGTTGTGTTTTGATCTCGGTTCCGTATCTGGGAATTTGATCCATGAGGGAGTTGAAGTCCGAGTTTTCGGAATCGGACTTCATCAGGTCTGCTGGAAGACCCAGTGTCGGGGATCTACGATAGGGGGCGGACTACAGACTTACGATAATCCTCTTTATTACTTCCACGGGATGACCTCTATAAGTGACCTTTAGCAAGATATTGGGTCTTAGCATTTTTCTCATTAAAATTGAACTTATCTGCTTGTACTGCCATAATTATCAGGTGTCATGGCTTTCAATGGTCAAGAAATTGCAATCATTGGATCCGGCTGTCGGTTTCCCGGTGGTGCGAATTCCCCATCAAAGCTTTGGGACCTTGTGCACAATCCACGGCAAGTAGCCGAACCTATTCCGCTCGATCGATTCAGTGCACAAGGCTTTTACCATGAGAATGGCCAGTATCATGGCCATTTTAACGTCAAAGAAGCGTATTTCTTAGAAGGAGAGGGTACCCATCGACGCTTCGACGCTTCATTCTTTGGCATGACGCCTACTGAGGCTGTTTCCTTAGACCCACAGTGTCGCCTTCTCCTGGAGACCGTCTATGAAGCTCTGGAAGCTGCAGGTTTGACTATTGAAAGTCTCTGTGGATCTGATACTGCGGTGTATATTGGCCAGATGGTTGCAGATTATGACCAGATCATGATGCGTGATAGCGATGTCGGTCTTGGTACATATCATGGGTCCGGGACATCACATGCAATCCTCTCCAATAGGATCTCTTACTTCTTCGACTGGCATGGCCCCTCCATGACCATTGATACAGCATGCAGTTCAAGTCTCGTTTCGCTTCATCAAGCAGTCCAGCAACTACGCACAGGAAATTCTCGAATCGCCATCGCTGGAGGTGCAAATCTTATTATGGATCCCAAGTGCTTCATATTTTTGAGCTCCTTGAACATGCTTTCTCCAGATGGGCGTTCCCGAATGTGGGACGCCGATGCCAAAGGTTATGCTCGTGGTGAGGGTATTGGAGCCGTCGTTCTGAAGACACTGAGTTCTGCTCTCGAGGATGGAGATGATATCGAGTGTCTTATTCGAGAGACAGGAACAGCCCAAGACGGTAAAACCCAAGGAATCACCTCGTAAGAACCAAAATTCTGGCCAAATAGTGTGATATATCTACTAATATTGACTGTTCCAGGCCAAACCATGCTGCTCAAACACAGCTTATTCGTGATTGTTATTCAAGAGCTGGTCTTGATTTGAAGAATCCAGCCCACCGCCCTCAATTTTTCGAATGCCACGGAACTGGAACCCTCGCAGGTGATGCAGCCGAAGCGGAGGCTATCAGCGCCGCCTTTTTCCCCGGCAATAAAGCGGGAGGTTTTCCTAGCGAACAAGTAGAACGGCTATTCGTAGGCAGTATCAAGTCGCTCATTGGTCATACAGAGGGCACAGCTGGTATTGCAGGAATCCTCAAGGCGTCTTTGGCCCTACAAAACTCTGCAATTCCACCAAATCTTCTATTGAACAGCCTCAACCCACGGATTCAACCATTCGTTACCAATCTGCAGGTTCCATCTAGGCTCGCCCCTTGGCCGACTGTCATGAATGATAGTCCACGGCGGGCGAGTGTAAATAGGTAAGATATATCAGTACTTGGAATCAGTTATCATATGATATCAGCCTAACAGAATATTTTGTAGCTTCGGTTTCGGCGGTGCAAATGCGCATGCTATTCTAGAAAGTTATACACCAGGTAAACAGACGCCATCTGCGGAAACAAGTGTATCGGAAGTTGTGTTCACACCTTTTGTGTTCTCTGCATACTCACAAAAATCTCTCGTCAAATATCTACAGAAGTTCAAAGAATACGTGCAGGCCAACGCAACCAACGTCTGTCTGCGAGACCTGGCATACACATTGCATAGTCGGCGTACATCTTTCCAAGTAGCCATGGCCACTGATGCTTTAACCACTGATGACCTTTGTGCCAAAATAGATGCAAAACTTCAAGGTGTGCAACAAGATTCCGATGGGCATATTGTCATCCGTGCGACACGGAACAAATCCTCGAAGCATGAAATTCCTTGCATTATCGGCGTATTTACTGGACAAGGAGCTCAGTGGGCAGGAATGAGTTCTCACCTTCTCAAAACTTCCACAGAATCACAAAAAGTTCTCAAGCGTTTGGAAGCTAGACTTTCTCAGTTACCGCTAGCCGATCGTCCATCGTGGTCGCTCACTCAGGAATTACAGAGAGACCCGGATTCATCACGCATTGACGAGGCGGAGTACTCCCAGCCTCTTTGCACGGCTATCCAGATTCTTCAAGTAGAAATTTTGCGTAGTGCGGGGATTGAATTTACGGCTGTAGTAGGACACTCATCAGGTGAGATTGCTGCTGCCTATGCAGCGGGCTTCATTTCCGCTGGTGATGCCATCTGCATTGCATACTACCGTGGCCTCCATTCAAAGCTCGCTAGTGGTGATGGAAGACCTGGTGCTATGTTGGCAGTGGGTACTTCACTCGAAGATGCACAGGAGCTGTGCGATGATGATGAATTTCAAGGCAGAGCTTGTGTTGCGGCTGTTAACTCGCCAGTCAGCGTCACTATCTCGGGAGACAAAGATGCAGTTGAAGAAATGAAACTTGTGTTTGAAGATGAAAAGAAATTTGCAAGGCTTCTTAAAGTTGAGAAAGCCTATCATTCGCACCATATGTCTTCATCTTCAGCTGCATATCTCAAAGCACTTGCTGCGCTTGAATTGAAAACTTCTCAAAGCGGGCGTTCCAATTGGTTCTCAAGCGTGCTTGACGGGAAAGATATGTGTGGTGAATCTACAATTCTACGTGATAAATATTGGGACAGCAACATGCTGCAACCGGTTCTGTTCAAACAGGCTCTGGAGAATGCTTACGCTAGCAAGGGCCCATTTGATTTGGCAATTGAAGTGGGACCACATCCTGCGCTAAAATCGCCCGTTCTTCAGACCGTCCAAGAAATATCAAGTCAGGAGCTGCGATACACAGGACTCTTCCACCGAGGTACTTCGTCCATTCAATCTGTTTCAGCGGCACTCGGCTATATTTGGGCTTATTTTGGAGAAAAGGCTGTAAATCTACACAACTACGATAGGTTTATTTCCGCAGATTCTCCATGCAAACTGGTAAAGGGGCTTCCAACGTACGCTTGGGATCATGATGAGTACTGGAATGAGTCGAGGTATGCGAAAGCAATACGACTCCGTCCGGGCCCCGTACACGAGCTTTTGGGCCACATGACGCCAGACAGCAATGGAAACGACATTCGTTGGCGTCATGCTCTCCGCCCAATTGAGATTCCGTGGCTCATGGGACATCGATTACAGGATCAAATCGTGTTCCCTGCAGCCGGATACGTCGTCACAGCATTGGAAGCTGCTATGGCTATGTGCAGACAGAAGTGCGTCTCGGTAACACTGATCAAACTTGCTGATGTCGAATTTGGCCGTGCTCTTATTTTCGATACCGAAAATTCGACGGTTGAAATCATCGTCTCCATGGCTGATATAACTCAATCGAGCCCAGATACTATCGAAGCCAACTTCAGATACCATGCAGCAGATTGGAAAAATGACGGCCCACTTAATCTTCTGGCCACTGCGCGAGTTGAAATTTCCATCGGTGAGCCTGTACTAGAAGCACTTCCTGCCAGATCACAGAAACCTCTTAACCTCACCAAGATCCAAGTTGATGATTTCTACCACTTTTCGAAGGATTTAGAGTATCAATGGGCTGGTCCTTTTATCGCCTTGGACAAGGTAGAAAGAAAGCTCGGTGCCGCCACGGGATATATGAATATAGTCGAGCGAACCAACCTCCTTTTACATCCCGCATTGCTCGATGCTGCTTTTCAGGGAGTTCTTCTGGCGTATTCATTCCCAGATGATGGGCAGCTTTGGACTATCCATGTCCCTGGCAAAATTCGGCACATCAGTGTTAATCCATTTCTTTGCAGTCGAGAGATGGCCAAGGGTAGCCCTTTACCGTTTGCCTCTTCACATGATCCTGAAACAGAAAAGATGGTTGGTAATACAGACGTTTACACGAGCGACAATAATTTAGAAAATGCAATGATTCAGGTGGAAGATCTTGAATGCGTGCCCTTGAGCCGGGCCAGTGCGCAAGACGACAAGGAGTTATTCGCCACGGTTATATGGGGTGTTGCGTCCCCAGACGCTGAGAGCATTACCGACAACACAAGAATCGCAAAGGAAAAACGCGAATTAGCTGCTCTCCTTGAGCGATTGGCTCATTTTTACATGCGCACTATTGAGCGAAGTTTTCCGAGTGATCACCCGGCCAGAATGAGCGGCCCATACACGCAGTTTCTTCAATTCGTAAATAAGGCGATATCCTCTGAACGAACAAAGGACATATCCTTATGGCAATCTGAGTGGGAAAATGATACATACGAGAGTCTGATCTTGAAGGCCCAGCCGTTTGCTGATACTATCGACATGCAACTCCTCCGCAAAGTTGGCGATTCAGTGGCCGACATAATCAGCGGTGATAAATCAGAAATCGAATTTGATAAAGGAGTTACCGCGTGGTACTTTGCAGATGCACTTGGACCAAGCATATATAACAAGTCTTTGTCCCAGATGGTTAAGCAGATATCACATCGGTACCCTCATTCGAATATATTGCAGCTTGGGAGTGGGGTTGGCGCTGCGACCAAGCTTATCCTTGAGGAGATCGGATCAGCCTACTCATCATATACTTTTACTGATATCTCGCCCAGCTTCTTTGAGCCAGTCAAATCTTGGGTAGGTTCTCATATACACAAGATGATTTTCAAAACTCTGGATATTTCCCAGGACCCTTTCATCCAAGGCTTTTTAGAGCAATCCTACGATGTCGTGGTAGCTTCGCTGGTTTTTCATGCCACTCCTGATCCAGAACAAGCTCTGCGGAATGCTCGGCGGCTCTTAAAGCCTGGAGGTCAACTCATTGTTCTGGAAATAATTCCGACTCGATCATCAGTTTATGAATTTATTTTTAGCGCTTCACCAGGTTGGTGGCGCAGTATCGAGCTAGGCGAACTTGCATCTCCAATCCTGGATTTGATGGAATGGGACACTTTTCTCCGAAAAACTGGATTCTCAGGATGCGATACCACTACACCTTTAGTGCAAGAACAGAATTGTATGACACATTTTGTGGTATGGGGCTCTCAGGCAATGGATGATAAGATGATATATCTTCGTAATCCCCTCTCGTCAGCTTCTTTTGAACTATTCAAACCCGGAACACTCATCCCAGATCTCATCATTGTCGGTGGTGCTAAGTTGGAGACAGCCAGACTGGTGGAACATACCAAGAATCTGCTACATCACCACTGTGGCAAGATCCGAGTGTATCGCAAATTATCCGAGTTATTGCTCGTTGATATTAGATCCGAGACGATGGTTCTGAGTCTCGTCCAGCTTGACGGGACCCTTTTTCAGAATATCGACCATACACAATGGGAAAGCTTGAAAACGATGCTGATGTCAACTGGTGCGCTGCTTTGGGTGACACAAGGAAGGCGTGGGGACAATCCATTTGGCAGCATGATGGTAGGTTTGATGCGCTCAATTATTCGCGAGGTCCTTACTCTCCGCTACCAGATGCTAGACTTTGAAGGTGCTCGTAATCCGGATGCTTACACACTGGCGGAATCTTTACTGCGATTTACGGCCGAGATATTGTGGCGAGAGCAAGACAAGATCCATACCTCAGTGGAGACAGAACTTGTATTAAATACCAAAGGTCGAGTTCTCATTCCTCGCTTGGTGATGAACGATGAGATGAACGCTCGCTATAATTCTCTGAAGAGACCCATCGTCGCTCGCTTTGATCCACATGATCAAAATATAGGTGTGGCCCCAAATGATGGCGCTTCCGGTTTTGCATTAATACAAGGACAAATACTTCACGACGATATGTCCGGAACGACCCAAATCAATGTTACACATTCTCTAATATCTGCCATACACGTTTGTGAATTTGGATCCTTATTTATTATTCTTGGGAAGGACCGACTATCTGGGAACTGGCTAATCTCTTTAACACACAACCACACTTCCATCGCCTGCCCTTGGAAGAATCTTTCAGTCAAATTAGACGTGCAAACTGGGTATGAGACAAAACTCTTCTCCCTCGTCGTTTACCATCTTTTGGCTAGTGTCACTTTAAGAGGCTTGTCTATCGACGATACTGTCTTGGTGTATGAGCCTACTCTCGGATTTGCGGCAACCTTGGCGAGTGAGGCACGGCGTATCGGAGTACATGTAAAGTTTATCACCACAAGTAGCACAGCTGATGTGGATGGTAAAAATTTAGAGTGGCTCAGAATCCATCCATCCACTCCACATCGTACGCTGTTCCGCCTCCTTCCAAAAACCATCGCTGTCTTTTTCGATTTCAACTCATCGACAGGAAGCGAAATTACTACAAAGCGCATCCGATCCGTTCTCTCACCCCATTGCCGATATATTAGCCTTGCAACGATGTTTGCGACAAACCCCTCGCTGCCTCCAAACTCGCAGATATCAGACATATACAGTCGTCTTTGTGAGGCTGTAGCTTTCGCTTCTGGTGCTCTTTTAAATGCTAATGCGATGGAAATTGATTCACTCCCAGTCATCTCTCCAGAGTCATTTGCTGAACTCACAACTCGACCTACCCCATACTCCCTCATCGATTGGACCATATGCTCAAATGTTCCTGCTCAAATCCGACCCATAAACACACAGATAACTTTCTCGAACTGCAAGACTTACTGGCTTGCTGGTCTCAGTCGGGGCCTTGGACTGGCCCTCTGCGAATGGATGATACGACACGGGGCCAAATATTTTGTCATTTCAAGCCGAGCGCCCAAGATTGATCCTAATTGGCTGGAAGATATGCATGAACTTGGCGCTGTAATAAAAGTCACTGCGTGGTGAGTCTATTTCTGCCTCTCTTTCTTCAACTACAAGAAGGGATTCTTTACACGGTCACGTTTGTTTTGATGTATGCAAGCTGAAATTTGATAGTGATGTCACCATCAGACGTGATGTTTTGGCCCTTCATCAAGATATTTGTGCAACTATGCCTCCAATAGCAGGCGTGACTCAAGGATCTAGTGAGTAACTCCTGGTTCCGACTTTTTGTTTATGCTAATAATCGAAAGTGGTTCTGGAAGACACCCCAATCCGCGACACGACTTTGGAAAATCTACTGAGAGGCACAAGGCCCAAAGTAGAGGGGAGCATACATCTGAATGATATCTTTCAAGAAAACACTTTAGACTTTTTCATCTTCTTTTCTTCAGTCGTATCGACTATCGGACGACCTGGGCAGGCAAATTATTCGGCCGCCAATATGTTCATGTCTGGTCTAGCAGAGCAACGACGACAAAAAGGGCTGGCTGCTTCAGTCATACACATTGGGGCAATCTATGGTGTTGGATATGCCTCTCAACTAGACCGCATGATTTACTCTAGAGCTGCGTTTCGGTCAACAGCACTAATTCCAACGTCTGAACGCGACTTCTATCAGCTCTTTGCAGAGGCAGTGATTGCTGGACGTCCTAATTCAGCTCATAAGAGCATAGACCTTCTCAACGGTACCCGCAGGATCGGCCCCGATGATCAGGACCGTCCAGTGTGGGAGTCGGAACCTTTCATGAGCCATTTTATCAAGAACCGCGACGGTCTTTCATCAGCAGTGGGTGATGGCCAATTCAGGATACCATTGAAGACGCAACTAGCACTGGCCCATGACCGGAACCAGATATATAGCATTATTCAGGATGCGTTCCTCCCTAAAATTTATGACCTATTCCAATTGGATTCCGGAAAAATCAGCAAAGAAAGTCTTGCTGGATTGCGATTGGATGAGATGGGAATAGACTCGCTTCTGGCTGTAGAAATTCGCGGCTGGTTCATGAAGACACTTGAAGTGAACATACCGGTCTTGAAGATACTTGGAGGCGTTCCTATCAGTGGCCTTATTATTATAGCGACGGAAACAATTCCAGATAGACTGATACCAGGCTTGGAAGTCGATCAAGATTCTGTAGCAATACAAGACAAGATCCTAGGTTCGCCAAGTACGAAGGAGACAGTCAACGGACCGGGAACAGCTAGCGGTAGCGACGCCGGTAATCCCAATGATTCAATCAAGATCTCTCCAGTGGTCTCGTCGGACATTGATGAGTCAGTTGACGGTAGCATGCCAAGCTCTCCTGTGCAGAAGAAACTTGAATTATCTTTCAGTCAAGACATGTTTTGGTTTGTCTGGAAATTCTTGACAGATAAGACCAGTCTAAATCATACCGCATGGGCCCGAATTACTGGTAAGATTCGAATTGAAGACTTCCGAAAGGCTGTCCGTTCTTTGGCTCAACAGCACGAGATTTTAAGAACATGCATCATCGAGGAAAAGGGGAAGCCTGTGCAAGCCATTATGGAAAATAGTCAATTGCACCTTGAGTCTCGCGAAATTGATGAAGAGCAAGAAATGCTTGAAGCCGTGAGATTTCTCCAAGACGATCACGTATACAATGTGGCTGAAGGTCAGACCGTTCGAGTTATGCTGCTGTCGCTGTCACCCGAAGAGCACTTCTTTGTTGCTGGTCTCCATCCTCTCATCGCGGATGGCATGTCGTTCCAAAGCTTACTGAAGGGATTTTCTCAGCTTTACAGCTACCCGAGCCTTAGTAAAACTCTTGCGATCCGTCAGTTCGCGGAATACTCGGAGAAGCAGCACTCGGACTTTGTTGCAGGCAAATTCGAGAACGACTTGAAATTCTGGAAAGCCGAATTTGCGACTCTTCCGCCGCCGCTGCCAATTCTGACAATATCAAAAGCATTTTCGCGACCGACTCTAACAACTTATGAGAATGTGAAAGCTGATATCACAATTGACTCGGAGACAAAGGCAAAGGTCCAGGCAGTGTGTCGGCAGTATAGAACTACACCCTTCCACTTCTACCTTACTGTGTTTAGGACCCTACTTCTACGTTTTGCACCAGTCGGTGATGGAGAAGACATTGCTATTGGTATTGGAGACGGTAACAGAACGGAAGATGAGATGATGGATGTCATTGGGCCCTTCGTAAATCTCTTGCCTTTGCGCCTCCGTAGCCATGCAGCAGCTACGTTCTCCTACTCAATGCAAGACACGCGTGATAAAGTTCTTGCAGCCCTGGCACACTCGCAAGTTCCATTCCAGGTTCTTCTAAACAAGTAAGTCTTCTTTCCTAGGGCTTTATGATGGCAAGTCAAACCATACTTTGGGGCTCTTTTTAACTCAAAGATATAGACTCGAAGTGTCAAGATCGGCATCGTACACATCCTTATTCCAATGTTTCGTCAACTACAGACAAGGGCTTCTCAAGTCAACTCGCTTGGGGCCGGGCGATGACCTTGAAATCCATTCTGTTCAGATCGGCATTTCTAAGATGGCATACGACGTTACCCTCGAGATGGTAGATTACGCAGACGGCGAATGCTTTCAGACACTAGTCGTGCGAAAAGATCTCTACGGAGAAGCCGAAGCAACAACATTGGTCGAGTGCTACAAGCGCCTGGTGAAAGCGTTTGTTACTAACCCAGGTTCCTCGTTAGATGGAGCTGAGTTGTTTGGAAAATTAGAGACTCAAGAAGCCATGAAGCTCAGTCGAGGTTAGTATTGCATCGTCGGTTCTGTCAATTCCAGGGTATTACACAAGTGAGTGGTTGGTAATAACTTGTATCGATAGGATTATCTTCGCCATCCAAGACACTTGATACGGTGGTTCATATAATTGATCGGATGGCTCGGGAGCAACCAAACACAATTGCAGTACGATACGGCAACGAATCCAGCACATATGGCGAAATATCAGCACATGCTAACGGTATCGCTGCCAGTTTGCGAGTATTTTCTCTTCCTGCTGGTTCACCTGTTGCAGTATTAATAGATCCTAGTCCTTCTTGGATTTCGGCTCTACTTGGATTAATGCGTGCTGGGGCGGTCTATTTACCACTGGACATGGCATTGACATGGAATCGTCTAAATAGCATAGTCCAAGATTGTCGGCCATCTATCGTGCTTGTTGACAAGAAGAGTAGACAGCATGCAAGCAGACTCGACAGTGTAGAGATGCAAATGATAGATGTTTCTCAGGTGGAGCAAACGACTCAGATTGTTCCAATCTATGCGGTATCTAGTAATCCAGCAGTCATATTGTACACGAGTGGATCATCGGGCACGCCCAAAGGAATCGTACTAAAGCATGGGGGTCTACGGAACTGGGCTGAGCCACTTGTTCAAATCTACAACTTTGGAGCGGAAACGGTACTTCAACAGACATCACCATCCTTCGATCTTTCTCTGATGCAGATCTTCACGGCCCTTTGCCTTGGTGGAAATCTGTTTATCGTTCCACGACAAGAAAGAGGTGATGCTAAAGCCATTGCGAAAGCCGTAGCAAGCAATGGGATCACATTTACGTGCGGCACTCCAACCGAGTATGCAACCTGGCTTCAATACGGAAAGCAAAACTTTCAAGACTCTCCTACGTGGTGGAAAGCTTTCTGCGCGGGAGAATCTGTGCCTCTATCTCTTGTGAAGCAGATTTCGTCTCTTGACAAGGCGGATCTGACACTCTGGAATCTGTATGGACCGACCGAGACTTCGCTAGCTTGTACTGGATCCCAAGTCCATATTAGTTCAAAATGCGGACCCATTGCAGCTGGCAGACCACTACCCAACTATTCCGTGTATGTGCTTGACGACCAGCTCAGACCAGTTCCCACCGGTGTTCAGGGAGAGATCTATATTGGCGGCGCAGGTGTTGGATTGGGATACATACACAAGCCCGAATACACATCCACACGATTCATTGCAAATATCTTTGCCACGCCTGAGGACAAAGAAAATGGATGGACTACTATGCATCGTACTGGCGATTTTGGTCGGTGGCGAGAAGATGGAGAAATCATCATTGAAGGCCGTATCGATACTCAAATCAAACTACGTGGCTTACGTATTGACCTTGGCGAAATTGGACACAACTTGTTGAGAGCGGTCGATGGCGTGCTAAAGGAAGCTGTTGTATCCCTTCGAATGTCCTCACCCGGCAAGCCTGACTTCCTCGTCGCTCATGTTGCCTTTGCTGAGACGGCGGATACTAAGCAATATCTGAATACCATTCATTCAGAGCTCCGGAAGACACTACCACAATATATGTGTCCTAGCATAATCGTACCTATAGACAAAATGCCAACAACAAGCTCGGGGAAACTCGATCGCAAGCTAGTCGCCACATTACCGCTGTCAACAGAGAATAATGACCCTGCGAATGGACAAGAGGAAGGATGTGCGGTAGCTTTGACGGATACGGAGGCACGTTTGAAACAAGTTTGGGAACATATCCTTGATTCTCGAGTAAAAATCACCGCCAGATCTGACTTCTTCCACGTGGGCGGCTCTTCTCTGCTTCTTCTCGGTTTGCAAGCGCGTATTCTGGAGAATTTCAATACCGATATGCCGCTAATTCGTATGTTTGATTCAAGCACGCTGGGCGCCATGGCATACCAGATCGATAGGGGTGGTGCGCAATTACACACTCAAGCTATTGATTGGAAAGTGGAAACATCTTTGTCGCCTGCGCTGCAAAATTTGACTATCAGGACAACAATAGGCGATGAATCAATGCTAAATTCTCCGCCTCAGGTTGTAGTTCTTACTGGCGCGACAGGCAATCTTGGACGGGCTCTGCTCGAACAACTCCTGGCAGATCCAAATACGAAACACATACATTGCCTGGGAGTGCGGAATGTCCAACGCAGGTTTGAATTCGATATGGCGGCAATGATTGAGACCAATAAGGTAACGCTGCATGAAGGAGATCTTGTACAACCTCGCATGGGCTTGTCCGAAGTTACTGCCGCGGCGGTGTTCAGCGAGGCGTCCAGTGTCATCCACAATGCAGCCGACATGTCGTATCTTAAAACGTACGTCTCCCTTCGTGCCGCTAACTTACAATCAACCAAAGATCTTGTCGAGATGGTAGCGCGCTATGGCAATAGAAGGAGGGTGCCTTTTCATTATGTAAGTACTGTTTCTGTGGGAAACACGATTGTAGCAGCATTACGAGACCAAAGCATCGATCAAGAAGACATTGACGAGTTTGTTTTCGGTCCCATTTCGATTGCCGAGTATCCACCACCATCAATTGTCGTGTCACCGGCCCGGGATATATCCCAAATTGCCCATGGTTATGTGGCGACTAAGTGGGCTAGCGAGGTGTTCTTAGAGAAATTGCACAAGCGCCATCCAGATTGGCCTATTGTGATACATCGACCAAGTCTGATTATCCGGAAGCAAACCTCGAGTTGGGAGGGTCAAGATGCCGAATCTCCAGGTCTGGAGTTGGTGGAAAATCTACGCCGATACTCCACGCAACTGCGTGCTATTCCTGCCATGCCTATTATTGGCGAAAACAACACGAAACTGAGTGGGGCGTTTGATATAGTGTCTATAGATGAGGTTGTGAGGGGAGTGATGGGTGCACTTCAAGAAACTGGCTCTGACCGAGAAGACGTACAAGAAAGCTTGAGGAAGGAGGTGCGAATCCTGCATCATATCGGTGGTGTAGATCTGCCACTGAGTGACCTTCGGAGCTGGGTGGTAGAGCATGACCAAGCAGTCATAGAGATTGATCCTTTTGAATGGGTGCGAAAGGCTGGTGAATTAGGGATGCAACCGACTATGGTGGCATTGCTTCAGGATTTAGCTGCTTCTGAGGGGCAATTAAGTTTCCCAAGGCTCACAAGATGAAATCTTATTATGCCGCAGATGTACTTATAAATATACCTATAACTATTTAATCATGAAATCCATAGTATAATCAAACTCCCATATACAAAATGAAAAGTGTACAGAAATAACGAGGCTCTTTCACTGCCCATTCAGCCTAATAGTTGACGAAAAGTTCACGCTTTGCTGGAAACTCACTAGGAGGTGGCTCGAAAAGTCACCAAGTAAGGCTTGAAAGGGTTCCTAGGTCGGAGTCCATTGATAAAACTTAGTATATTGTAGTGCTTGTCCTTGTTTGTCTGAATATGAGCCAATTTATGCAGTGATGCGGCTTGTGGAATCAAACCAAGCCCAACTTAATGCATGCAGTCAGATAGTTGTGATACAAAAGTCGTACATAAGATATAAGATATAAGCTTCATGATGAATCAACGAAGCAATATTAATGATTGATATTAAATATTAAAATTGATATATCAAACCCCTTAAGAATGTTTCTCTATCAAAATTATAAGACTTTTTATTGATGTCGGTAACTGTTGGTACATGCACGAATCGCCGCTAATCAGCCCTAAGCATAGTTAGCAGCAACCTTAGCAAATAAATGTAAAACTTACTAAACCTATTCAAGTTAAATTCTGCCACCGCCTCCCGAGGAAAAATATCTAAATAAATAACAAGCAAACACACCACACACCGCCATATCTTTTGTCCACTTTGAACACAATTCAAACCCAATTCAACCCGATTTTCTTCCCTTCCTCTCTCTTGGACCTTTCGCTGGGGGATTATACAGGGAAGTACGGGAAAGAAAGATTAAATTACAAGGCAGGTGCAGAAAGGGGGAAAAAAAAAAAAACCTTACGATGTTGATCCAAAAACCTTTAATTCTCTTTATTGATGCATATGATTCATTCTCGAATAATATCATTTCTTTACTTGAAACTTCCCTCACCGCCTCAGTGCGAACGGTCAAAATCGATGATCCAATCCTATTAGCTTCTGATGAAGCATTGCACGAGGAATTGAGACATTATGTAGCGGTAGTATGCGGCCCGGGCCCTGGAAATCCGGAGACGGACAGTGATATCGGAATTATAAAGAAAATCTGGAGACTTGCCGATGAGGAGATGTTACCAGTATTGGGAATTTGTTTAGGATTTCAAAGGTTGTGTTTGGAATTGGGGGGCCAAATTAAAAGATTGAAAGGCCCACAACATGGAATGATTAGAAAGGTCGTGCACGCAGGAAAAGTCCAAGCCGTCTCCGCCGTTGGAGAAGATGATTCAATATTTTGTGGGGTTGGCGAGATCACCGCTACCTTGTATCAAAGTTTATGTGTGGATATAGGTCAAGACAAGATTCTAGATGAAGATTGGAACACATCACGATGGGAGCCAACAGAAAAATCTCCCGATTTGATACCATTGGCTTGGGTTGAGAGTGCAGATCTAGAGGCTGAACATGCGAGAAGTTGCGGTGTGAAAGACAGCAGAGTTTTGGTCGGTGTACGACATGCAACGAAACCCTTTTGGGCAATACAATATCATCCAGAGTCGGTCTGCACAAATGATACAAGCAAAGAAATCTTTATAAACTGGTTCAAGTTGGCACAAGTTTGGAATAAAACTTTCAGAAAGACGAAGATCAATTACGACGGTATCATGCACGGCCAATCTGCTACACGAGTGAGCCTACTCCAACAATTTGAAGCTTTACAAACAATGCCTGTATCCCCGGCTAGCGATACCTCGATCGACAATATGAAGCTCAAAAATATGTACATTTCTCGAACGATTGATTTACCAAAGAATCTTTCCGTACCCGATATTGTGGAAGCCATACAGGACATGGGACGAGATCACATTCTATTGGAATCTACTAATGCAGATGAAACTTCCGCAGGATCTGCAGATGTCAAGGGACGATATAGTATCATTGGCCTGGATATTGATGATTGTTTGAGGTTCGAATATCGTGTCGGGGATGAATACATCACCAAGATTCCGTCTTCATCTGGAGAGTATCTTGATACCAAGGAAGAGATCGACCTGAAGTCCTGTGGTGGAGTTTGGTCCTTCTTGGCACATCGTTTGGAGACTGCGCGTGTTACAGAAGGAAATGAAGAGTCGCCATTCTGGGGAGGGTTTATGGGATATACGACTTACGAATTGGGCTTGGAAACTATCGATGTAAAAGTTGACGGAACAAGTGCTCACGGTTATCGACCCGATCTTTGCTTTGCATGGGTCACTCGAAGCATAATTGTCGACCATGTGAAGAAGGTTCTCTACCTTCAACAACTGGCTAGCCTTGGTGATAGCCAAAGCGATACTGCATGGATGGAAGCTGTTGCTCCCAAGCTTGAGAAGGCTTCTCAGCCGAAGTCTGTGAAGAGCACTCGTCAAACGCCTCTCCGACCAGGGGACCTCGTCTTATCCTGCGATCGCATAAAAGTATCTCGTCGAGAAAAGCGAGCTTGGTCACCAGTCCGCAGCCCTGCTTCCAAATTCTCCATGGCCATTACTCAACCCACGGCCGATTCATACGAATCAAAAGTTCGTCGATGTCAAGATAAAATCGCCAGTGGCGACTCTTATGAGTTATGTCTCACTGACCAGACCACCATCACTCGTCTCCGCAGCGATCCTCCCCACACATCAACCCACAACACCACCGAATCTATTCTTCTCTACAATAAGGCTCCAAGACCAGCTCCTGCTAAAGGTGCTTGGTCTCTGTACAAAAATCTTCGAGCACGTCAGCCTGCCCCTTTCGCTTCTTTCCTTCGTCTTGGCCCTGCGACTTTAGTTTCTAGTTCCCCTGAACAATTCCTCAAGTGGGACAATCGTGTCGGAAAATGTTCCCTCCGCCCTATGAAAGGCACTGTCCGTAAAACCGACCAGGTTTCAACGCTTTCTGATGCCACCATACTTCTTAATGATCCCAAAGAAAAGGCCGAGAACCTCATGATCGTTGATCTCGTTCGTCATGATTTGCATGGTGTCTGCGGGTCCGGCAATGTCTCTGTTCCAAGATTGATGGTGGTTGAGGAATATGCATCAGTTTTCCAGATGATATCAGTTGTCGAAGGCTCTTACCCAAAATATGCATCCGATGATTTGCTGACGCACATGTCATCACTCACCATTAAGGACGACAAGAGAACAAAGTACACTGGACTCGACATATTAGCTGCCTCTCTCCCTCCAGGATCCATGACTGGTGCGCCCAAGAAACGCAGCTGTGAACTGTTACAAGACATTGAACACCATAAACCTCGTTCTTTATACTCTGGTGTTGTGGGTTACATGGATGTCGGCGGACGAGGTGACTTTAGCGTTACCATTCGATCCATGTATCGATGGGATGACGAGGACGGCGTCATCGAAGCCGAAGAAAAAGACACGGAGAAATGGCACATCGGCGCAGGCGGTGCCGTTACAGCTCTCAGCACCCCTATTGGTGAAAGAGATGAGATGTTGACAAAGTTGAATGGAACACTCGGAGTATTTCGTTAAAAAAGATTTCTTACATACGACGCAAGTCAGTTTATGCATTTTGAGGGAAAGATTACACGGAGTTACTTACACGTGCTAAGAGGTTATGGAGTTTTTCTTCTTCGTGTTTTCCTTGGAATATTTTCATACACAAACTTTATGGACAAGTCCCCGCTTCGAAGATCTAGATACCTCAACGAATCTATCATGTAGAAACCGGGGCATTATAACGATTTATGACTTTGGGATGGCGCTTTCACAATTGGATATGGGATAGGACTGAGACTGGGGGATATGGAGTACAGAGAATCTCAAACGATGACATATATTATTTATAGAAAGAAAAAAGCAAAGGTCCGCAAGGATTCACATACGCGTTTGCATAGATAAATACATCTTAACAGATTGGTAATACCACTTTACACTTTTTGCATATACATGGTTTTAGGTTCATAGTTCTATCGATTGCGAAAATATACCTATGCTAGAGTTTTTATGAAATAAAATGATGATCCTGTCCATCACCTAATATGACTGGATAATCCTGCATTGTACACTTGAAGTCTTTCCGAACTGCCTGCTCATTACCATATCTTCTTTTTCACACTTTTGAGCACATGCTTGTGACATTGTTTCATTCCATTCTTCCTTCGCTTCTTCTTTCCTCTGATTCTAGAAAGGTGCTCAAATGCTTGAAATGCTCTCTGGTGTGAATTGAAGCGCCCAGCCGCTCTTACCCAAAGATTCCCCATGCTTCATCGTCTTCGTCCATGGCACCATTTTGCGCTCTGACTTTCTTTGGTCTGGGAGCCACAACTAAGATCTTCCTGATTTCTTGGTCCAATCTTTTGCACCTCTTCTCCGCATCCACTTAACATCTTATATATCCATACATTTCCCTTCCACAACACTTCCACCTCCCCACGCATCTCCCCTGCCTATCCACCACCTTTCCCGCCCCTTCTTCCCCCCACTTCCCCCTAAAACTCCGCCTCCTCCTGAAAGAACATCCCAAAACTAATCACCGTCCCATAAATCAATACACCCCCAATGATACTCATAACCATCGCCGGCACCGTAATGATATGACTATGCGCCAACACAGCTGGTAAAGCTACACCCATCATACAGAGGAACCCCGTTGCGAAACGTCCCAAGTCTAGGATTCCCGAAGATGAAGAATCGGAGAAGTCATCGGGGGAGGAACAGCGGGAGGCGAGGAAATTGGGGAGGGGGGCCAGAATGAAGGTTAGGACTACGAGGAGCGGGAGGTATTGGTGGAAGAGGGCGCAGGAGAGGATTACGAGGAGGAAGCCGAGGGCGAGGACCTGGGGAGGGTTAGTTGGGGTTTGGTGGAGGGGATGGGTTGAGGATGAGGATGGGGAGGACCTTACGAAGGAGAGGGAAATGATGGTTTTCAGGCCGGCGGCCATATTGGATAAGTACGGAAGCGACACGTTGGATAGATTGCGATTGGGGTTGATAGTTTATCGTTCAATAGCTTGATTTATCGATCGCACTGTATCTATTGTGTTGCGCGCACTTCTGCTGTACGATTCTCTCTTATATTATCTCAGTCGATGGCTCAAGGAAATGGGTGGATGAGAGACTTGTCGGTGAATGATAAAGTTGTTTAGCTGATTGATAGTGAGAGATGCGGAGTGCTAATCCAAACCTTGATGTTTCCGAAGCACGCGCTTAATGTGTAGCTTCATAGCCTTGTCAATCCACTTCTTAAAGCAGCGCTTCTCCCCTTCCACCTCTGCAGCCAAATAACTCTTGCCACTCTTACAGCTACCTAGTAAGGTACACCACTCAACCTTACAACAATTCGAGCTTCATCAGCGTGTCTGCCTCGCATTCAATAAAAGCGTTCATTCATACTACAATTCACAATTCCCTCCCACAAACATCGACCTTTGTTACTTTTGAAGATACCCTGATTTTTCTCACTGCATACGAGCGGCTTCAGCTTGTTTCCTATTCAAGATGTTCAGAAACAATTATGATAACGATTCTGTTACGTTGTAAGTTACTTTCTGGTGTGGTTACCGGTGCTGCTCTGGGAATGGAAATTGAAATTGAAGCTGATGAGAATATGATAATAGCTCCCCACAAGGTCGAATCTTTCAGGTTGAATATGCTTCAGAAGCTGTGAAACAGGGTAGTGTTGTTGTGGGAATAGTTAGCAAGACTCATGCTGTTCTTGTAGCTTTAAAGGTTGGTCATGTTATATTTACTTTCTGTTGCAACTACAAACAGAAGACTGCACAATACAGCACTTTAATATTACCTTCATCAATACTATTGATCAATAAACATAAGCTAACAAACCTACTTTACAAACAGAGAAATGCAGAAGAACTTTCCTCGTACCAAAAAAAAGTAATCGCCATCGACGAGCACGTTGGCCTTGCCCTCGCCGGTCTCGCCTCAGATGCCCGCGTCCTCTCCAACTTCATGAAAAACCAAACCCTCGCCTCACGCCTAACCTACGACCGAGCAATTCCCATCGAACGACTCGTCGCTTCAATCGGTGATCGCGCCCAAACCAACACTCAACATTACGGCAAACGACCATATGGAGTAGGACTCCTCGTAGCCGGCGTCGACGAAACCGGTCCCCATTTATTCGAATTCCAACCTTCGGGTATGACGCAAGAAATGAATGCATGTGCGATTGGAGCGCGGAGTCAAATGGCGAGAACTTATCTGGAGAGACATCTGGAGGAGTTTGCGGGGTGTGGAAGAGAGGAATTGGTTAAGCATGGGTTAAGGGCGCTTAAGGAGAGTTTGGCTCAGGATAAGGAGTTAACGGTTGAGAATACGAGTGTGGGTGTTGTGGGGTTGAAACCAGAAGGCGCGAAACGTATTGAGGCGTTCAAGCTTTTTGATGGACAGGATGTGAAGCAGTGGGTGGATTTGGTGGCTGATGGTGCAGAGGGTGCGGAAGGTGCGGAAGCAGCTGATAGTATGGAAGTAGATGCATGAATTACCTACTAAGGTCGAACAATGAGAATAGTATGGATTTATGACTTAGCTAATAGAAATGAGCTCTGAATGAATATTCATGATATCTATATGTGATTCCCGTTGTGGAAATTCGGGGGATATATTCAAAATGCTGGTTTGAAGATACAGGAAACGTACCTACTCCGTTGTCATCTATCCCTGGCTTTTCACCATGCAATTTGAGTTTGTGAATATTTTGGCTATGGTTTTGGTTGGGTCATGTGAGATCTTCAAAATACTAGTTCTCTCTAGTTTGAGGATATACTTTATAGATCTAAGGTTTTTATATATATTTTATTGTATTGTTATTGCCATTGTTAAATATTTAGAAATATATGATTTGGAGATATAGATGGTTTGGAGATAAAGATTGTTTAATTTCCACCATTCAAAGGAATCAGAATATTCAGTGTTCGTTCTGTGATGTAAAATCTTACTTTGATATATGCACCTAGGATTTGAAGATACAAATTTATAAGAATTGGCTTGAATACCTTGTTGTCTGATTGATAGTTAACATCTCATATGCATCTCATCCCATTTACCAAATCACTCGGTTTCTCTCGGTGGTAAATATATATAAGATATAATATCACATGCACATATATATTCATAGGTTACTAGAAAATGAAATCGGGAGTATATCAATGGGATAGATACTCTAACCGTCTATATGTTATAATCCATGCTAGCTATGCACCGCCAAAATCTATAATGCCAAGGGTATGTGTGTTCTGTGTCCGGCGTTCATTTCATGCCTCCGAATGTCCACCGCACCGGGAGTCCTTCGTGGGATAACGCCTTCCCGAACGATCATAATTCCTTGACTGTCCTCTTTAAACACCCACCCATCCATATCCATAAGGCGCGACGGTAATGGAAATGCAAATGCAAGAATGTGCCTTCTATACTTCGCACCCCTCCCTTCACTAAATAGATACAGCCAGTGCATCTATTCATTACCCCACTCCAACTTAAACCTCCCTTCCGTCAACTTATAATCCCTCAATGCCTTAATTGCCCCCTCCGCCGTGCCACAATCGACCACAATTTTCTTATTCGCCTCTCCCACGAATCCCGCCTCCACAGAATTCTGAATCCACGCCATCAATCCATCCCAATATCCTTCCACATTCAGAAGCACAACACCTCGAGTATGAATACCCAATTGATTCCAAGTCACCACTTCCATCAATTCCTCAAGCGTACCATAACCACCTGATAATGCAATGAAACCGGAACCAGGCCCCCCTGCCATAACTTCCTGCGCCATCCTTGCTTTCCGTGTATGCATATCTTTTACCACGGTTGTTTTCCCGTAGATGTTGTATTCTGGTAACCCATCTCCATTTTCTGGCGTCCCGGTTCCATTTTCTCTACTGTGAATACTGGCAGCTTCGCTATCAGGACCTCGCTCGTATTTCACCAGTGGAGCGGGTATGATTCCGTGCACGGAAGTGGGACCAGAGAGAGAAACTAGTGTTCGAGCAATTTCACCCATCAGTCCGACGGTACCACCACCGTAGACGAGAGATATGTTTTGCGAAGCCATATGTTCGGCCAAGGAACGGGCCATGGCCATGTGGGAGGGGCTGGAGCCTGGTGATGCTCCGCAGAATACGCAGATTTTTGTGGGGAGTGGTGGTGTGGTTGAGGAGCTGGTTGTTTGGGCTAGGGGGGAGGAAATAGACGGGTCCGCCGATCCGCGGATGGAGGGAACGGGGGAGCCGGATGAGATGGGAGAGACGCCACCGGATGCCATTTTGTTGTATTGATTTGGATCTAGGGATGTGGTAGTGCTGATGGGTTTATGATGTTTGAAACAAGAAGAAATCTCGAATCGTGAAAGTCTTACTGTATATTGTGTTGTATGTTAAATGTTGTATAAGTTGTATACTTGAGATCTACTCAAGTACTTAAGTATGGAAACTAGTGGTAAGAGTGGATTTATCTGCAGGTACCAAATGTTGTCTGATGACGAGGATGTTGGAAAAAGAAAACGTGTAAGAAACCGAAAGGTGGTTTTAAGAAAGGACTGTAAGTTGATCGGCTTGGTACGATGGTATGATAGTATGATAGTGATTCAATTCACAATGAATTTATTTGGCTGTATATATATATGATTGGGATGAGAAGTATGGTAGAGTAAATGTTTATTTGTTGGGTATGATACATTCACCCCGCAGTTTGTGGGGTTGTTAGTGTAGTATGATTGGTGTGTGGATGATCATAGGGGTGCAATTGAGCGGAGGTTATGTCATAGTGCTTACGTAAGGGGAACCACTTCATCACAATTGAATCCCGACTGAGCTGCTGAATCCAGGGAACTTGGTCATGACCTCGGGTGGGATGCATGCATCTGTTAAACAATCTAGCAATATCAACCTGATAAGATTATCGCAAAGGGGCATTGAAGATCCGATTATGCCATGATCAAAGGGGTTCGGTGCATAGTATGAGGCCTCCTCATCGATTCGAGCTCATGCTTACCACAAGTGTGGTACAGGCTGAATACAAAAAGTCACCTCGTTGCGCTTGCTCCAAGATGGGTTCGCGATCACGTACAATGGTATTGTCAAGTCCCCATTGAAGCACGTCTTCTTGGCTAAGTAGAGACGGCTTTTACAACTAATTCCTGCATCGACTGGGAGCTGCACGTCTTCTATTAGCGATATTCATATTCGAAATGTTATTTCATCCTCTTCAGAAGCACAAGCTTACCGCGGGTACCCATCCCTGTCACGAATCGCCGTTGGAAAGGCCGATTGATCGTTTTGGTGGCAATGCCACAGAGGCCAAGTACTAAGTTCAGCTGTTTTGCATGGGGTATGGAAGATTGAACTGGATCAATACCTATTTTACTTCTGTTGGGCTCAAGTACTAATCTTGTGTTAGTTAAGCTTCAGATGTCGCATGTCTTGCCTTGCTGTTGAAGAGCTAGTTGCGCATTGAAGTAGTTAGTATGGGTCAATGGATTTTATCATGGAGGCCAAATTCACGTTTTTCGTACTATATAAAGCGTGTTACGAAAAAGTTTCCATCGGGAGCCTAAAGGCTGCAGATATGCTGTGTCTTTACAGGTCAAATGTGCTCTCATAGTGGAGTGGTAAAGTGGCCTGGCCCGAAAACAATCGAAAAAACCCCGCGGGGTTTATCCTCGCCCCCTTCGAGGGGCGGTAAGGTTTTGCCATTTCGCCTCTTACTGTTGATTTTTTCCTTCTTCTTGTTGTTCAGTCTTTCTTTTGGGCTGCGGGTTGAAGCTATCTTTTTGAATGTTGCGGTTCTTCAATGAAATCAGCGGGAGGTAGGGTAGTGAGTCTACTCTGATATATGATTCATGCATAATAGAAAATAAACTACAATCACCACTACCGGATCCACTCCATCCCATAGTCATCTGTACTGGTGATGATGAATCACTCAGTTTGACTACCATGTTGAGTAATGTCTAAATCTCTTGATTCAATACAAAAGATGTCTGGCTTTGCCTTTTTTCTTACTATAGACAACTTCAATCCTACTCATTCGAAGAACTTGCTATATTCTCCATAGAAACTTATTTTCTGAAGAAGCTTAACCTCCAGCAACAACGGTCATGAAAAATTCAATTTTCAATGTTCTCGACACTTATCTCGGAGGTCTGTTTATTCTCGCACATTGAACAACGTTAAGGTACCTAAGCTAATCAAAATCAGGCAATCCAATATTCAACTATCCAATCTTGTTACTTGCATTATCTTATATATTTGGCAGCCTAATAATGATCTATATCCCACCTCGCACTTCATTACGAGCGGGTCCATTCGCGATGTTCCTTATCTATGGTTTCACTGCTTTACACTATGGAGATTCAGGTATCAGTTCATATTCACACTTTGCAAAATATGTCCTTGCAGCCCAGTTAATAGGCACCATAAACTTTGGGCTGTTCAGATTGGAGTCGCCACATTTGTCTACTACGACATTCAAGCAGAAACTAACCTGGGCCATGAGTCGATACTTTAACCCAAGACAGATCGGAACGCCTTCTCAGCCGAGGAAGCTGCCGCGATTTCCAATACAAATATTCGCTGATCTTTCAAATCCAGATGCTTTTATCATCAACAGAATACTCATGACATAGCTTTGCTATCTTCTCTAGAGGATAATAAACGTTTTTCAAAGATTTTATCAAAATAGTCTTCAGGTTGGTGATTATAGATCCGATAAAGAACAGTTCTTCCGAAGAATACACCAAGTTAACTCGAGAGAGATATGTATAAGATTAGCACTACCTGTGTTGTAGATTCTCCCTGAAATGCTTGTTATTTCCGCCCATCATTATTTTATATCTGCAATTGCGGTCTACATTGGCGGTGCTCAAGCCATACCAGGTTGGAATTTTGCTGTTTATGGATCATTAGGGGAAGCATATACCATCCGAAAATATTGGGGGTACGTAGTTGTATCAAAGTACTATACAATGGAGGTCTCATGCTAATCCTGTATTCATTCCTAGAACCGTTTGGCATCAATTTTTACGTTGCGATCTCATCGGTTGGGCCTCATTCATGTCCTCAAACATATTTCAAATCCCACAGAATTCCAAATATAAAAAATTCGCTATGCTGTATTTGGTGTTCTTCAGCTCCGCCTGTATGCACGCTATGATATATCTTCCAGCAAAAATGAGGATTCCAGGCTGTGGAGTCAGCCACATATTTCAATGGTATTCTCTATGTCCATGTGCCATTATCGCCGAAGACATTGCACAGAAGTTGGTGAAGAAAGTATTGAAACACCACGGATGGAGGGCAGACTCGAGGTGGTGTTACTGGATTGGGTATCTATGGGTTTGGGGGTTCTTTGCTTGGAGTTTACCCAAGAATGTGTTTCCAAAGGACGACTGCGTGCCTTAAGGAACTCACCGTTCCATTGTGTAACCTAAAAACTGTTGAGCTCGACGGCTTCGTACCGACCTCCTTAGGAATACTCGGGATTCATATAATTACATTCTTAAATTTGCTAACAAAAGCGGACTCGGCTTGGTTGTTAAACGATGGAAATTGTTGAAATCCCATGGCCCAAATCTTGATATATCGATATTCTACAATTGATTTCAATATTTCAGAAGAAGGATCCTCCAATAATGATAATATGTACAAGATGTCATTCTGGAACGCAAATCCTTACGAAGAATGCCTAGGACGATATATAATTCTAGATGGAGGCGGAGATTGGAACCGAAGTTTATTACGTAAGCTTATTGTCCCGCAAGCAACTCCATAATTTATTTCCATGTAGACAACATACCCATTTGCCGTCACACCTCTACAAAAATCAAAAAGAAGGCATACTATCTTGAATATGCCATCCGGAACAGCTCCACCAGCTGCGGGTGCGCAAGCCCAAGAAGGCGGTATGAGTGTGAGTCTCTCCAAAAGCTAGCTGATAAAAATTACTGACAAAATCATGAACAGCCGATGATCAAATCCGCCGTGCAGGGCATTGCCATCTTCGTTGGCATGCAATTCTTGATGAAGCAAATAACTGGGAATAAAGGGCCTGCGACTACTACTACAACCGATGCCTCAGGAGCAGTTATAAATGTGCCAGCAAACAACGGTGAAATCCCACCATATCATGCACGACCTGATAGATTGAACGAAGGAGCAGTATGGAGTCCTATTCCTCAAAGAATTGCGCCCATGTGGCCTACGGATAGCTCTCTTGATATCACCATCGTCGTATCCCCAACTTTTGTTGCTGAACCAATCGCAAAGATCCCGAAGGAAAGAATCGTACTGGATGAAACGGGATTCGTATTTGGAGATTACAATGAACACCGATCGATTGATACGAGCTTCGATGTACCATCCGAGGTACAGAACAATGGTACACTTTGGGGTCACTTCTATATTGGAATTTCTGGAAGCAAATTGGATCCTGTCACGCCTGGTTATGATCCTACTAGGGCATTTCATTTCGTGCATCCTTTGACTCAATACATTGCGCAAAAGAAAATAAGGAAAACCAAGAATCTCTTGGCAGCAGTTGAAGAGACGGATGAGGTAAGTTCCTTAAACATTCAGACGTAAAAGACTACACTAACGACTCAACAGCCCGAAGAAGAAATTCCCAGCGGGCCTGTAATCAAATCACATTATCATCCTAACTTTACAATGTCATTCATTCCAGATTCTGGCGTCATGAACTTTCCATCTCTGCATCCTGCTGTTCGTCAATACGTTCATTTGGAGGCGAGCGGATCCAGAGACGGTACTGGACTTAATGGATGGTACTATCCATTACTCTTTGTCAACACTTTTTGGCAGTTGAAGACTCACATGACAGTTCTAAATTCAACAGTCACCAGAATTCCTATGCATATTGACCTTCAGAACTTTGCTAATTGGAAGTTCACCTTGATGGCGAGTATGGATGAAGGCGCAAAACAAACTGCGAGAAATGCTGCCCAGGGACAAGCACCACCCGGCGGTGGAGATGGTTCTGAGTTCGAAATGATCAAGGAAGTCTTATTAGACACTAATATTTATCTTTTGGCCACCACGGTTATTGTTAGTATCTTTCATATGATCTTCGAGATGATGGCCTTCAAATCCGATATCAGTCATTACCGAAACAAGAAGAATAATGTCGGAATTTCAGTTCGTTCAATCCTCGGAAACGTCTTTATGCAAGGTGTTATTTTCTTGTACTTGATGGATAATAATGAGAATACCAGTAAGTTGAGCTTTTGGCCCATAATTATGAATATGTCACTTACTAGGTATCTAGGTTGGATGATTTTGTTCACCCAAGGAATGGGAATCGTTCTCGAGTTTTGGAAAATCACCACGGTTGTCAATGTTCGTATTCGCGATGCACCAAATTCGATTATACCATACCGCATCGTTTTTGAAGACAAACATGTTCTTTCCGAGACAGAAGAGAAGACCAAGGAGTATGATGCAGTTGCTTTCAAGTATATGTACATGATTGCTGTTCCTCTCCTCCTCGCTTACGGAGCATACTCCTTGAAATACGAAAGTCACAAATCGTGGTACTCCTTTGTAATCGCAACTCTCGTTGGATCCGTCTACGCCTACGGGTTTTTAATGATGGTCCCTTCATTGTACATCAACTATCGTCTCAAGAGTGTTGCACACATGCCAGGTAGAGCTATGATGTACAAGTTCTTGAATACCTTCATCGATGATCTTTTTGCATTCACTATTAAGATGCCAACGTTACATCGCTTGGCAACACTCAGAGATGATGTTATCTTCTTCGTCTATCTGTATCAGAGTTGGAAGTATAAGGTTGACTACACAAGAGTCAATGAGTTTGGACAAGGCGGTGATGATGAAGAGGTTGAGGAGAAAATCGCCAACAAACCTTTGAAGAGTATTCCGGGCGCTGATACAAGCGTCAAGGTGGGAATTGAAGGTGCCAAGGTAGCTGAAAAGAAGGCAGATGAACTTATTGGTAAGGCCACAGGAAGCTCAAAGAAAGCTGGAGCAACGAAAAGGAAGTGATAATTATGTCGTAGGGACAGGTTGTTGATGTGTACAATAAATCCATGGGACATATGCGCAATTGGTTACTTTCTATATCTAGGACAGGACATAGCAGAGAAAACAATGCAGGAGTACATTTTCCCCAAAGAATATTAATTCAGCCTTATGAACTTGGTCATTAGGTATATATTTGCGTAAACATCTGGAACAACGGGCCACATGGGTAAAAGCCGTGCGGGGAGAACTAGTTCTCGCCAAGTGTATCATCACACGTGCTGTTGGGAATTAATGTCTTGCTTCGGGGAATTTAAGTTAGGTTCCCTGGGAATTGCCGTTGCATAAACTTCGAAGTGATAGGTCCCCGCGGGGAAGCCTATTACGGCGAGTGCCTGGTATATTTTAACTGCTATATTCTTCGTGGTGTGTATGCCGACACGATGCTTTATCTTGAGCGAGTCCAGTGATGATACAATTATATATTTGTGGTGAGTGCTAGATTTTTGCTAGGGAAATGCTCATCTAAGTAAAGATTTGCGCTTCATCCGAAAGCCGTTTACCAGTGAACGGAGTTATGGAGGGCTGTCATTTCTGCATTCTCCAGTGTATGATGATTCATGATTAAACAGGTGCGGGGCTGAGGTAAACCCCTCGTTTTATGTAAGGGAAGCAAACGTTATTTCGTGGCATGAGGAAAGTTCCGATGTGGCGGAAGGGGTAGGTGGATTCCCCGCCTGCCTCGAAGTAAGGTGCATTTCCTGTCTTGGCATACTACAGCTATAAACCCTTAACAACGACAATTTGTATCTACAGACTAGATCTCGATCTTGTCCAATAGTTTGCATGGAAAAGTCTTGGGAACGCGATTTCCTTGAAGGTGGTGGGCAGGACTTGGATACTTCGAATGCACAGTTAGTTGGCGAATATTAATGAGCTGTGTTCAACTCGCCCATAGTTATGAGGTTTCGTACGCCTATTCACATGTGGCTCGATCATCTGCAGAATGAACTGGGACACCTAGGAGCGGTGAAGTCGTGGTGGTAGACATGGATAGTAGAAGCTAATTTATATAAACCACTTGGGAACTGTAGAATATCTACTTACATCGACATCATTATTTGCATTGGAGTCTTATACCATATATTCAAAAAAGATTTTCCCGTGAAGCTACTTGGATCAAAATGCGCTACTCATTCTTCGCCTTTACTCTTCCGTTGCTCTTCCGCCTCACACTTTGTGATACTGTCTATTATGAAGGTACGAGCAGTGTGGTAACGTCTACTTCAACTCCCATCACATACTACTCCCCGACCGCCTTGATCTCCTCTGCCTACCCCACCATCACCGAAGCAACCGCTACTGATCACTATACCCCTCCTGGTTATTCCACATATGCTCCTTATTCAACAAGCGAGCCAACTACAACATACCCCACAACCTACATCCTTCCCACCAGCCAACCACCAACTACAACAGAACCCACAACTTTGTCAACTTATATATATCCAACAACTACCACCTCTTCAACATCGAGCACCTGCGTTTCTCCATCTTTCACTTGGTCAGGTCCTACTGATGTCCCGACTGCCATACGAAGTTATGGCGGGTACCGCATGGGGAAACGTGTTGACCCTCCCAAGCTTACACCGGAACAAAGTAAGTTCCACATACAATCTTCCATATTTCTAATCATGTTTAATATTCCAATGCTAACCAAACACAACTCGTTCATCAGTCGAATTAATGAGATTACTTTTCGAAATATGGGATCAAATAGAGAAGGCAAAGCCGGTAATAGATGAAGCAATTGAGCTTGGCAATACCGAATGTCAGAGTTTCAAGGATCTGGTTGCTATTGTAAGTTCATATGCTTTTTGGGGGGAAGTCATGGGAAGAAAAGATTAGTACTGATTATTTTTGTCTAATTGTAGTTGAAGAAGTATGCGGCTATTTTTGCTGGGCTTCAGGAATGGCTTGATGCACGGGGCTTGTGATTTACTGATGCGGGGTCTGGGACGGGAGAGATAGCTAGATTTCCTAATTATGATCAAAAGATGTGACGTGAGGATTTGGACGTTGGAGAAATATTTTGTTTGTTCTTGGCACATTGACACTTGTTCTTTTTATCAGGTTTTTTTGTCATTACCTACATACATGCCATGCCATTATCAATCACTCACGTATTATGAAACCTGCTCCAATCTCAGCTAATCGCCATTTTTAAACCAATATGCAAGCTGCAAAGCACTATTTTGTTACAGGGCAGCAGTAGATCCCACTGGCATTTGTAGAACGATAAATTGTCGTTAAAATCAGAATTATCGTGTCCAACTCACTGCGTCTTATTTTCTGAGGCTGTGACACATTAAGACAACCTCAGCCCACGAGTCCAGACCTGGGAAATATAAAGCTAAGCAAAGACATGGCTTCAGTCCTATCGCTTGGCTGATGGCCAGACTTTGTCCGGATATGAAGGCTGAGAAAATAATCTACTTCACATTCTTGGCACAAACACCGTCACGAGACCTGTCAAAGTCAACATAAAAAGTCTTTGGTTATTTTGGATGGTGTCAAGATTAGCAAGCATTCGTACTCAGCTCGTTCCAATCCTACTGTGAGCCATGTACTCTGAATTCATTCTTGTGGGGATTCTCCCTCTAGTATCCTGTAGCGGGCTCTCTTCTGGACTTTCCTCAGTGGTTACGACTCCGGTTTACCTGACCACTTCCTCTTCACAACCACAAAGTAGTTCTGTTTTAATATCTACCACCACTAGAATCCTAGCCCAAAACTCTTCATCAGCCGTCTCGTCAATCTTAACCTCGCACTCAAATGCATCAAATAGACCGACTATTTCCATTTATACTTTCCCAACTGCCTCCACTACTCCAGTCAATATAATCGATGGATAATTAACCATATTCTTTTTTGAAAAACCAACTCAAACCGTAAATAATGAATTGAGGAAATTATAACCCAATAATTGTTTATTGATAATTCGAGAAGATATTTACTAAAAAATTATAAATACCCACAATTAATCATAATTTTTTTTGGAAATAGCTTCATATTCTGAAATTTGGAAATAACCTCAAATTTTGATCAGATTTTATAGTGAATCTTAATACTAAATAGAAAAAATAAAAAGAAAATAAATTGTATTTATATTTTATATATTTTTTCTATATAAAAATCAAACAAAATAAAAAAGCTTTTAATTTCGATATCCTTATTCTTCATTTTAAAATAATCCTTTCCTTAATAAAACAAAATCAATAATCAATAAATAAATAACCATAATATATATATTCGAATTATTCAAATCATAATTTATCAAATCTAAAACCCATAACCAATCCATAATTGATAAATAAGCGAAATTTCGAATTTAATCTGCTTATAACCGTGATTAACTATACCCAACCCATATACCCAAATTATCCATCGATTATACTGACTCCAGTGGTAGTTACAAATGTCGATAGTTTCTCAATTTTATCTTCAACTGCATGCCCAGCTTTAGTTGCAAGAAATAATGACGACAACGACGCTGCTCTTCTTGCTGCCAGTGAGTTCCATGGATCCATGCCTATTTCTGACCTTCCTCCGTACTAGCTCTCGTTTTATCACTGTGTAGATAAGGTGACGCCGATGCGACACAGTGGATTACTGGGCATCTGCATTCAATAATACAAACCACCTTTCCCTAGCGGATACGATTAATCAAGCAATAGAATTAGCCAATGTTGCTGATAGTTGCGACTCAAATGGAGCTACGACAGACCCTCCTCTAACGGATCCTAATACTCCTCCTACGGTTCCCGACCCTCCGCTCCATATTCTGCCATGGCATTCCCGAATTCCATGAATCCTTCTCGCTGGATCCACAGATATTACAGGGGCCCATTCGATGAAGCCTATATGTTGAGAATTACCTAGTACAAGATCGAGATGTTCAATAGCGACAAACCATATCACGACCAGCACTTTTCGCACCCTATACTAGGACTCCCCATAGCTTTAGGAAACTTCACCAGAAGGGAAACGACGATGCTCGGCTCCGTGGTTGCTTCCAACTGCTCGTGCCTTTGATACGGAATTATAGCCTATTATGACCAAGTGTATTTGCACATCTCTTCTTACTATTGGTGCTGAGGTTTCTGCTGCCGTTTAATGAAACTGCCATGCATTGGAACTGACAAAGCCGATGCTTCGACGAATGATACCCCTATTTCGAAAGTCATGGGCGATTTTAGTTTTAAGATGGTGAGACACTTGCCCCACTCTAATGCACTGGCAGCTTCTTCCTAGTCAACATCTTCAATATCTGCTCGGCATACCACTGTCCTCCGCCATCTTAATGTTCGCTCATCTTAAGAGTTGCTTTGTTTCCTCCAGTGTTTCGGTCCTCATCTCATAATCTTCCAACACATTGGTAGGGGGGGAATGTCACCTCTACCCGCGTTGCTCTATGTCATGTGTTGAGTGGAGCGGATGCTATATGTTGATAGAGGTTCGGAAACCCTATTTGGTCCATCACTCTTACCAAAAAGAGTGACGCACAGGTTCTTGGTTGGACTTGCAGACAATTCGCCGCCCATTGCTGCCACCGATACCATCGTACAAGATTTTGTTCCTTTACTAAAATGCGTTGTAAGTGAATCCGAGCCATAAACAACTCCTTCAGAACTAGCTGACCAAGATAGATCGAGTTTTTTATAATAACGAGAAAATTGCGATTTATTGGGAATCAATCATTATACATGGAAGCAAAAGCTGCCGCCGCAAATTTTGCGAAAACTCCCTCCTATATATCACCAACGCCTCTCCAAACCCCATTTTTACGTGACTGTATCCACTAGCACTCCAAGGGATCAGAAGAATCTCCACCAGATGAAGATTATCATGAAGAGTCCAAGCCCGCCAATCGGTCCATATTGTTTCAACATCAGCTCCCAGTTGATTCTTACCGCTGCTTTGCGATATTTCTTGCTATCTTCTCTCAGTCTGCTGCTAACCTCACCCATACGCTCCAGATTGTCTCCTCTATAAAGCAAATCCTCGATGTTCTTGGTCATGACTTTAGTAACATCTCGAAGTTCATCATTGAGCTTGTCAAGGTTCTGAGTTGCTCGTGTATCGGAGTATGTGGATTTCGTCCGCGAAATGAAAGTATCGAAATCCATAAATGCATATGGTCGTAAAGTTGGCGAGTGTACTTGAGTGGCTGGGTATGTGGTGTTGAATTCAGTGCAAAGATCAGAGAGATAGGTGAATGCAAGCTTCCGTGGATATGAGCGTTCGCAGATGCAGAGGAAAACGATGTCATTGGCAATCATGTAACTATGATACGTTAGAATGGTATGGGATGACATGTCCAAGCTTAAAATCCAGTTGCTGATTAATTGTAGAAGAAATATCAGGAGATAAGCCGGGCGCAGAAATTTGGCAATTCGCTGTTTGTATACCACTTTCAGATTGCAGTAGAATTCCAGATCTGCACTTGCATATTATTCCTTGCCATTCCACTTCGTGAGCTCTGGGTACAAAGTCTCATGGTTCTAGCCCATGCTGCACCCACAGCAAGAGCTATAGAATCAACCAAGGATACGATTCATCCAACCAGACTCAAGGATATTGGGTTTGTGGAACGTACTGCATAGTATATGGACCACTATCGAGAGTGGCTTGTTCGGCGGAATTTCGATTCATTTTTCGGAGAACCATCTTGACTTGCGACTTGATCTCTGCCAGAGAAGTTTCGGTCTGGGAGGTACTTAAGTCAGCTTCGCAGCGATCAACATAGGAACAACTTGCGCACCTGCTCATCATCAACTGAGGCGCACAACATAAGGCCTATATGACGAGATTAGCTGTAGTCCAGAGGGCAAAATGGACAATCATACCATCCAGCCTGGCAATTTGTGTGGATCTAATCATCTTATCTGTTTGTATCTGAAGTTGTATCTGAAGCTCCTCGTGGTATGTTTATCGAACTTGTAGGGTATTATATTTATTCATGTATCGCAGATCTTGTGGAGGTATTGATTCGGTATTTCGAATACCAGAGAGAAAGAAGTCTTCCGAAAAATGAAATTGACAAATTTTTTGTTAGAAGAGGTGGAAGTGTCCAAAAGGAATAGCTTATTTCAAACTACCAAGTATCTCACTTCAACTGAATTCGAAAGCTGTTCCATTTGATTTCCAGTAAATTCATATCCATGTTCATGATCCTGGTCCGGATAAACTTAATCCGAGCCCCGATATGATACCTTACCCCTTATAGTACAAGGCTACCAATGATGCACCAAATTCAGGATAGAAGACTTGAAATAGATATTTATGTTCTCAAAAGAACATTTTGGTGAGTTTCTGTTTGCTTTCTTCAACATTCACACCAGAACTTTTTCAGATTGGAGATTTTCTTCTTCTTTCAAATCCACATTCTTTCCAGAAAGAAAACCCCTTCGTTTATGACCTTTGTGACCCTCGTTCTTGAAGAGAGGATTTTATTATATCATCTACTGGACTGCTTCTTCCTCTTCCTCTCCCAATTTCCTCCACCCCAAAACCATTTTCTTACCCTGTTTCTGATGGCTGTGGATAGTGCACCCCTTGCTCCGGTGACGGCAGCTCCACCGAGCTCGCCTGTTCTGGGGACCGCGGATTCTGGAATTAATCCCCAGACCGCGGCAGTAGTGACACCAATTCTGGTGTCAGAAGCTTCTTCGGACGCTTACAACGAGGCCATTGGGATGCTGGATCCAATCGCCCCATACCAGATGGCAGCACGACCAGTAAGTAATGTTTGATTCATCTAATCACGTGTCAAAGATCTGGATCTTTTGCTGACATCTAATTTCAGGAGATGAACCTGGCTCCTACCAGGGAGAGGGACCAATTGCCTGTTGAGAAACCACTTAGCACTCACTTCATGATTTCCTCCTGTTCGGATAGAGCATACGTCCCAACGCCATTTAATACCCCTCGCACGGCAACCAGACGAGAATCCCATCTTCCAAAAGCTTCTTTCACTACAGGAGAAGAGAACCCAACCATCAAGAAAGTAGCTCCTCATCTCCGTGGTGGTAGCTTAGCTGAGAAGGTCTACCTCCGTGGAGGAGGCCCAAAGAGGCGTCGTGGTGGTGCAGCTGGTGGTGCTCGCAAGAAGTCAAAGTCTGACAAATATGCGGATGTTGACCAATTACTATCTGACTTCAAGTCACCCATCTTCAAAGAAGATGCAAAAATTAAGGTAAGTGTTTTGTTTACTAGTTTCCAATTTTCACTAAGATTCGCTAGGCGGTTCTTACCCACCCAATGGCAAAGCAAACTATGGTCGACCAAGGTGAACCATACCCTTTCGACCAGATGACTGCAAATGAAGTTGCAACTACAGTCGCAGAATTTAAGTCAGATGGGACCTACGGAAGATTCGATTCAGACTGGATGGCACAAGCTATAGAAGCATCACAAATACGCGCATCCGGTGGTTACGATGCCTATTTAAACAGTCAATTCGCAGAGAACTGGGGTGAAGATGATCAGGAAGTCTCAGATGAGGAGATGAAAGACGTCGACGATGAGACACAGCATGAGAATGTAAAGAAGAAGGATTAGATCGATGATCATTATCTTCCCACGCGATGTGGAAGCCTTTTCAGTACTTCGAACTTTGCCTGGTCATCATTCAAGTCTCGCGAATCATTCACCAATGTCATCGCTAACGAGAATTGTCACATCCATTAGCGTCTACATTTCCACATTTTCTTCCGCCTAATGCCTTATACCCCTTTATACAACCAGTGCTCTCACATCATAACATTCTTAATGAGCATCCTGAACCTAAGCTTCTCTACCTCCACCACTTTCTCACACCCAAAATCTACACCTGTCTCTCAAATTTCACGCCCTCGACTTTCGGTCACACCTTTCATATTTTCAAAAAGGCATATTTCTTTACATCATAGATGTTATGTCAGATTAGATACCCATTCGCGTTGCTTGCTGTTTATTAAACAGCTTTTTTAAAAGATTCCTCTGATGAGGATTTCACTCAACTTGATTCTGGCGCTATATTTGGCTGGATTTCTAAAAGCCTTGTTTTAAATTTGACGCTATGGAGTACGGAATTTACAAAAGATATCGCGACTCATTACAGGAAGAAGCATGCATCAACTACGGAAAAGCTCAATGTTACTTGCGACGGGAGTGTCTGATCGGAATTCGGATAATCAAAATCATTATAAGAATTAATAGGGGATCTATTTCAATCTGGTTAGTGATTTATATCTAGGCTGCTTGACTTCCCGCATAGCTGGCTGCATTTAAAAAATTTAGTTATTTGATCCAAGGTTTTCCTTTCAGTTCATGCATATAGAATTTAATAAAATAGTGAAGCTTGTTAAGCCACTACTATATGATTGTCCACTGTGATACATCAATGGTGGTGATGATGGTGCTTATATTACAACTTTTATTATTTCCTATTAAACTTCTTCTATAGTACTTTCTTTATGAAAACAAGATAGGGGAAAGATATTTAGTATAGAAATGAAATTTATAGTTAATTCTGTAGTATAAATCTCATCTCAAACACTTATTCTATTCCTCTTTTTTTCTATTTTTAGAATCACATTAATGGATTTCTACTTTTTGGTAGACTATATTACCGTAGGATATATTGATATTCTATAACGTCAAAATAGTCATTATCAATCAATATATTTTCAAAAACAATCGAATTTGATATAAAAATAGAAATTCATTTAAACCAAGTCTTCAAAGGTAAACCTCTATTCATCATGAAGTATGAACGCTTCACCATATATATACGCCATTAATTAACCCCCCTTCTTCCCAACCCAAATTGTAATTAATTGATGGATATGAATATTTGCCCTCATGCATATCCTATCCTATATCCTAACCCTATTCATCTCTCTTTTGTATCTGGCTTGTTGCGCACCCCGAACCAAGCCATAGTAAACGCCTACACTTAAAAACATCAGATACCATAACTTCGAAAATCCAGGATACCTATGGTTTGCGAGAAATAGGCTCCAAGAGGTAGGTAGCCAGAAAAAAGGCAAAATAGGCATGTCCGTTCAAAAGGAGGTCCTCGGTAAACGTGGGAGGGGGAAGTACTTTGGTATCTTTATTGTATTCCAGAATTTGAAGTCTAGGTTTTGATCGAGAACCGATCGAGGATGTCAAAGTATGCTGATAACTATAGTGATGTTAGTTTGGCTTTCGACGTAGTAATTTGGACGGAAAGATGTTGCTTACTGGTATAGCTGCGATTGCGAGATTTTCTTCCTTTTCCAAAATACGCTTGATATAGCTATGGATATGGGAACCATAGACTTTCTTCGGAAACGTTTCAAGCCAGTCTTCCTTTGTCAAACCATACAAGCCAATTCCAGTTCCGACATAATTTTCGGCCATCTTTCTTGAAAACTCTGGACTGCGATGCATTACTTTTTCTAAATACAAAGCGAGCCATTCCTGTGTCTGTTCGAAATCGCAATCGAATCTTGGAATTGTGGCGGTGATTGTCGACATAATTAACTCCCGGCAGTCGGTGATCCTACAATTGTCTTCTGACAAATCGGTGTCGGATAGCCCTTCGATATCGTGGAGCTCCTGCCTGAGCATTCTTCAACTTCGTTGAAATTTGAATGCTGAATATTACTATATCGAGGAAGGTTTATACCGCGATGATGAAAGTCTATTTGTGATGATGGAAGTTTATTTGTGACGATAAAAGCTTGGTGAAGCGTGTGAAAATGCCTGCCATTATGAGAACAGTGACGAGGGTGTTGGATAGAAAATTGAAATGTCGTATCGGTTTTAATGAGAGATGAAATTTGGGTTCAGCTAATGGTAGTTTAAATTGTACCGGCTGAAATTGAGAGATATCAATCGAGATCGAATGATGATATTTGTGTAGGTCGGATTCTATTGAGAAATATGGATTGAGTTGTGAGCAAGATCAGTACTTTTATATGGTAAAAATTTTGGGCGTGGAAGCTAACGATTAGCCTTACCCTTAGTTGGCTTTTAGTGAGACTAAAAGTCAAATCCCGTGATACTTTGATTCTTGGTTCCTTCCTACTGGATTTGTTAATTTCTGAGCTGGCACTGATGAAATGAGATGTTCCGCTGGCAAGCGATATCCAGCATAATTCGCAAAAAGTCCCCGCGAACTAGCGAACCGTTGAGCCGCAACAAAAGGCCACCTGGTTTCCGTCGTCATCGTCATTTCAAATGTACCGGAAGGAAGAAATTCGGGCTTCTCTACCTGACTTATCGCTCAGCCGTCATCCCAACAGTCCTCAAAGTTACATGGCTCCCGGACTCATCGTCTGGTAAAGCACGCATGGCATGGCTTAAAGTGATGATTGTACCCAAAGGATAGCGGGGATGTGGCAGAAGACAAAATGCTCGACAGCGATGATTCGACCTTTAAACCTTTTCGGGATTCGCGAAATGATCTATCAATACTGGCTAGCAAGATTTTGTATTTTGATTCGTTGCAAAGTTTATTAGTGCCCAAGGAGAAATTCTGGGGTTGGAAAGTTCAGATGTAAAGATGCTTGGAGCCCGGCGTGTCGATGAATAAGGGCTCGTTTGGCAGCCAAAAAATATTATTACTTATAATACTGAAAATGTAGTATTTGAATATCGATCATTTTTCTGTTTAACAGAATTTTCAATGGTAGTAAATGAATGGTAATATTTGAATATTATTATTGATTTTTATACCAAAATTTTGAATAATAGAATATAAAAAAATAGAATGTTTTTGTCACGAATCGTGAACCACAGGAGGCTAACCACGTGATACCTCTTATCTCCTATATCAATTTATGAGCTGATCATCTGTGCGTATGCGTTACGATTCATACGATTTAGTATAGTAAAATGGTAACCCTAATAATGCTTATATATAACCCTGCAGCCCATAAATGGGTATTTGTGTATATATATCTAATCGTTCTTTACAAGTCATAATTCTTCAATTATAGATTCTAAAGAATATAATTGATCCTGTTTATTCAATTCTACTACGGTTTTTGTGTGTTACATTATCTACAATTCATTTACAAGCATCCGGCTATCTAATAGCCTCCCAAATAATATTTTATTTTAATAATACCTTCTTAGGTGAACTTTTATAAACGTTATATTTAGAGGAAGAAGATTTATTCCGATTTAATTAATGAAAATATAAACATCTTTAGAAATGTACTATCACTTTTATAATGTAACGAATTCCTTCTTTTATATACTCTGAATTTTCGAAAATATATTTTGAGGAACCCTTTCTTTCTCTTCAATTATTTCAATAACTTTTCGAAGAAAATATGAATATAAGATTGGATAACGTTATTATTGAAAGAAAAAAGATTGGTAAAGAGAAGATTCCAATGTATAAAATCGATGTTCCTAGTGGTTCAATTGTTTCTTCCGAATTATTATTACAATTACAAGATTTCTATATAATGGTTATAAGTTTGAAAGAGGAGAATCGATAATTGAAAGCTATGGTGACGACGAGTTCTGTAATAGTACAATCTTCTTTTGAATTTTAAATAATGTTTATATAAGTATCCAGGTTAATAGCAATACCTGGGATTCCTTTTATTCCTTTAATCGAAATTCAAGGATCTTTATCTAAGCAAATCCAAAGATCCCGAAATCAAAGAAAAAAAACTTTGATTAAACGATTTGATCATTAGGGGTTTTTCGAGGATTCTCCTTCCCTTTCAGAAAATGACGATTTATTTAATAATCAAGGGTCCCCTTATTCAAGAAATAAATCTAATCGGTCAAAATCGTATTCCCGCACCAATCACAATTCGCAGTAAGATATTTATATATCAAAACCCACAAATCTTATTATTAAACTTAACGATAATATTGAATCTAAAATTAATTTATGGTAATTATTGATTATAGAACGATTCGAGTTGTATACTATATTACTTAAAAATGAAATATAATGTTGTGTATATATAATCGATCAAATCGAATCAGAAACACAAGTATATTGTTATATTTTTTATATACAAATGCTCCGATTCACGGTATTCGAATTGGTTGAATAGCTTGTAATAATCTATTGGAACCCGGCCGAAATTGATGATACTTGTTCTCAATACAAGATATAGATCATATTTAATATAATTCGATATAGCAATTTCTTAGAATGGTATAGGAAGTTCAGATTATTTGTTACCTAAATGGAGATTATTGATGATAAGGTTTTATTTAGGGATTTCGAATGGAAGATTTCCGATTTTCTTTTACAAGTGGTAGTAATATCCATTAAGGATTGTAAGATTATAGAAGAATTTATAAATATATTTATTAGAATAAATCAAAATAAAATTTCATTATAAGAACAAAACCGATATTGTGTTGATCGAGAAGCCCTTATAATTATTTGTAAATCAATGGTTATTACAAACCCTTTACAACCCTTTCGAAGCTCTAACAGCTCCAATTTTGAAATCTCTATATTCCTGAAACTATTTCCACTCTGAAATACTCCTTTTGGATATATCGGCCCTATTGTATTCAATAATTATTCGAATTTCAAATGCTTGTTGTTCTTTTCTTCTTCTGGAGTAGTATGTACGTTGATGTCTTGTATTGATAATCTCAATGAGATCGAGATGGTACAAAAAAAAGCAGAAGAATTCGAAAAATATCGGGATGCCGAAGAAGACTTCAATTCAGAAGTTATAGTTGAAGTTATACAGAATATCTATTTAGAAAAAGAAAAGTGTTTAAAACTAAATGTTTAGATTCTGTTTCTATTCTAAGCATTATATGGGATATAAGATTTCTTGATTTAATTAAGCTTATAGAAGAAGAAATATTCATTCTCCTCTATAACCTTTCGAAAAATGGTTATATTTATTGATCAAGAGTACTTATTGATTTTGGAGCAAATGGATTCGCTTTTATTAATACCATATTCTTTATTTGTTTATTTCCTATGTTTAAATTTAGAATTATATTGTTTGAAGCTTCAATTGAAATTAAAGGGTATAATGATATACAAGGCCATATCATTATTTACTTTATATTCCTTAATTTAACGATCGATGGTTGTGAACAATTTTTTGTCCTTTTCTTTATTATTGAATTAAAGAGTTATAGTATTATTTTAGGTAGACTTTGGTTATCAGAGATTCAAGTGAAATTCGATTGCTTTAATAGATATTTTGAATGATCTAAAGAGAGACTCTATATTATTTCCTATTTGAATAATCTCTTTATTATTTAATCATTTTTTTGTAAATAGAAGATCGATTGATTAATCCAATAAAATGTTGATCAACGAAATAATCAATTCGAAGAATATTGAAATCAAAGAAATTCATAATTGAATAGATCAATTGTAATTAATAATATACAACAAGAATCTTTAAATATAAATATAATATAGATTCTTATTGAAAAGGAAAAAATCCCGATTCCTTTTAAATTCAATTCATCTCTTTCTCAATTAATTATATTATTATTACAGATCTATAAATGTCTCCTTTATATATCATCCGAAATCCTCGATTTATGTATATTCAAATCCGATAAGTTTCAATTAGAATATAAGAGAGATAAACAAATTGAACTCTTTATTATTACTTTGAAAAAACTTGATAATATAATAGATTTCTGATGAAACGAATGATATACAGAAGAGAAAATATTGATTGCCCTAATCGAATTCAAGAATATAAAAGTTCGAAAGAAACTCGATCGAGTATTAACCAAAATCGATTTAGAACCTGAAATATCATTTGAATATCGATAATATTATTGAGTTTTTTCCAAGTATAAATCAAATATTTTGCTTTCTAATTAATCTTATAATTATAAAATCATATTGGAAGGCGAAGGAGAATAAGTTTTGTGTTATAACCTGTTTTACAAAATATCCCTAGAACAATTGGAAATCATTAAAGAATATATTATAGATAATTTTAGTAAAGGTTTTATTAAATCCAATTAAATTTCTTATATTGCATTCATTCTATTTATCAAAAAACTCAATAACAATTTAAGGTTTTATATAAACTTTAGATTATTGAACTTTTTAATATATAAAAATCGATATCCCTTTCCTTTGATCGACGAAATGTTTTCTCGGCTTTCCGATACTAAGGTCTTTACCAAACTCGATATTCGTCAAGCTTTCCATTGTATAAGAATGGATCCTGTTTCGGAAGAGTATATTACCTTCCGAACCTGATATAGATCATATAAATGCAAGGTTATATTATTCGGATTAACGAATAATCCCATAACCTATTAATATTATATAAATAATATTCTATTCGATTATTTAGACATCTTCTGTATAATATACCTCGATGATATTCTAATCTATTTCGAGAACAAAAAAGAGTATCAAATTTATGTTAAACTAATTTTCGAACGATTAGAAACCGTTGGTCTACAAACGGATCTCAAGAAATGTGAATTCAATATTATATGTATCAAATATTTAGACTTTATTATTTTTATTAAAAAAATAAAAATGGATCCTGAAAAGATTGAGGTAGTTGAGAATTGGACCTTTCCGATAATAGTGAAAGGGATTCAATCATTCTTTAATTTTTGCAATTTTTATCGATGGTTCATTAAGGACTACAGTATAATAACGAAACCTTTTAATGAACTCATTAAAACAAATGTTAAATTTGTATTCAACAAAGTATACCAAAATGTATTCAATATCTTGAAGAAAAAGCTTATCTTCGTTCCGTTTCTGTAATATTATAATTACTGACTCCCCTATATATTCGAAACAGATATATCTGATGGAATAATTGTTAATATATTATTATAATAATATGGTGAAGATTGATTTCCTGTAACTTATTTCTCTAAGATTATAATTGCTGCTGAATTAAACTATAAAATTTATAATAAGGAAATGCTATCAATCATTCGATCTTTCAACCATTAGAAAACGGAACTTATTGGCTCATTATATAAAATCAAGGTTTATATCGATTATAAGGCCCTCGAATATTTTATGATTATCAAGACTTTTAATATTCGACAAACTCGTTAAACAAAAGTTCTAGTTGATTATAACTTTATTATTATATATCACCCTAAAAAAGATAATTCTTTCATCAACACTTTAACCCATTGGATCGATGAGTTGGATCTTCAGAATTATATTAAAAAGAAGAATCGCCTCCAGTAGCTTATTAAAGATAATCAAGTTGATATTGAAATTATAAGAAAAGCCTTACGAAAGTATCATCCAGACGAAATAATGATTACTAATATCGATTTGAATGAAATCGCTCCTCGATTCGATCTAGTTAACTGTATTATCGAAGCAAATAAAATTATAGATAGCTTATTAATACTCAGAATACAAGCTACCCAAGATTATAAGTATATATTACTCCAAAATGACCTTTTGCTTTATAATAATCATCTAATGGTGCCTGATATCGATAACTTTTGAATTTATTTGATTCGTGAAGTTTATAATTCCGTTTTCATTATTCATTTTGATATAAGTAAAACCTATCTTTTATTATTTCAACAATATTACTAATCCAGAATACACAATATTATAGTCAGATATATATATAATTATTATGTCTACAAATATAATTCTATTCTACACAATTGTACCCCCGATTTATTACATCTACTTTCAATTCCTAATCAAGTATGATAATATATCATTATGGATTATTGCAGCTTTAATAAGGATAAATACAAATATGACAATGTTTTAATTATTATTAATTGATTAACAAAGCAAATTATCTCTATATCTTATCATAAATCAATCAATACTCAAACTCAAATATAATTATATCTTTATTATATATATCAATATTATAATCCCCCTAACACTATAATATCGGATTGCGGCCCTTAATTCATATTACAATTCTGAAAGGAATTCAGCCAAATCCTAGGAATCGATTTCAAATTATCCACTGTTCACCATCCCTAAACCGATAATCAAATTGAGATTTATAATCAATACCTTCAACAATGATTAAAACCGTTTATTAACTATTATCAAAACGATTGATCAGAATTCCTACCTATAATGGATTACACGCAATTTACTCTTCCATACAATTCTTTAGGAGGGTTCATACCCTACAAAACCTTATATAAGTATGCACCGAAACATGTATAGGAATGGAAGGAAAACGTTTATAAGTTAATAAACAATATGAATATGTATAATACCTGTATATATATAGAATACAATAGATTAGCTTTTGTATAAACAAAAGAAGGTCTATTGTATACCCAAATCAAAATATCGAAATCCATAAATGTTTATCAACATAAAGTCGATTTCGATATCGGAGATTATATATAATTCAATATGAAGAGTTATCTTACCCAAAGACCATCCAAAAAATTGAACTTCCCAATTCAAGGAAGATTCAAGATTATTAATCGATCTGGGAGCTTTTTTAAGCTCGAACTCCCGATTATAATGAAAATTCATCCTATTTTCCTTTTAGATCAATTATACAAAGTATATGATGATCCTCTTTCTGATCAAATACTCGAATCATTTCCACCTATTAATATAATTAATAATTCAGAATAGGAAATAGAAAAGATCCTAATAATAAAGAAAACACGAAAAACCTTATTATATAGAATCTTATAGCTTAATAACGATATCGATCTTATCTAATATCCTGCTTCCGATCTTAAAATATCACTACACCTCCTGTACGATTTTCATCTAATCAATTCAATATTATCTGATCCTCCCAATCGATTAATTGATTGAATAAAGCTTTATAAAAGCAAAAAGGATAATTATAATTATATGGATAATGATTCATTTATAAAACCAAAGGAAAGAAAAGTGTTTTTTAATATAGCAGATTAGATATTATGATTTTATAATAATGTATATATATACGATCATGAAAGGATCGAAAACCCATATAAATTAAAGAGAATTTGATTGTATACGTATATAGCCCGAGCTCTATACAATAGACGAACTGTCACCACCAAGATAATATGAAGGCAATATATTTCAAAAAATTTATGCCTATAATCATTTCAAAAATCATACAAAAAGAAGCTTGAATATGGTAAGAACGAAATATAACGTCACCCCTGTCGATTTCGTTCAATTTGGTTGATTTGATCAATTTGGTCAATTTGGTCGATTAATTTGGTCGATTTCGGAATTGATCATATTAATCACCCATCATCATTATATTATAATTCAACCTCCTTCCCTTTTCTATTGAAACTTTTTCTTTTCAGAGGTTCCCCAAATCAAGGAGAATACGAATCAATATTAATTTAATCAATTGATGAACGATTTGGTCGATTTGGTCAATTCATTCGTCATTTTGGTCAATTTGGTCGATTAATTTGGTCAATTTCCAGTAAATTGACCAAATCAACCAAAATGACTAATCTAATTGATTTAAAGCTCATAAACCTTCACAAAACCTGGTTTCCGATGAAATAGCAATGGAACAGAGGAATGAAATGCTCGAGGGCGAGTTTTTCCGAAGGGAAAAGTAGTGTCACGAATTGTGAATTATAGGAGGTTAATTATGTGATACCTTTTATCTTCTATATCAATTTATGAGCTGATCATCTGTGCGTATATATTACGATTCATATAATTTAGTATAGTAAAATGGTAACCCTAATAATGCTTATATATAATCCTATAGTTTACAAATGGATATTTGTGTATATATATCTAATCGCTTTTTATGAGTTATAGTTCTTCAGTTGTAGATTCTAAAGAACATAATTGACCCTGTTTATTCAGCTCTACTACGGCTCTTGTGCGTCACAGTTTTATTATCAGTTTATTTAACAATTTATAATATGATTTCAAAATTAAAAATATAGAATTTACTTTTTTATATTGGATTATTAAAAATAAGAATATTCAAGAATTTCTGATCATCATTGTATCATTTCCAAACTCGACTTCTATTGTTATAATAATATTAATATATTTTCAAATTTAAAAATCAGATGAATTATATTTGAATGATAATATATATTTCATTGTCAAACAGGGTATACAAAATTCATTAGTAGTATTTGAATACTATCATTCAATTATAATATCTGAATATTGTGAATATTTTGAATGGTAGTATATTTTTTGCTGCCAAACGAGCCCTAACTCTATCGGGGCCTTCGAACTGAGTCGAGTCCTTCGCAGCATTACAAAAGTAAAGGCGCAGACGACATGCAGAGATCGCAGCTCCAATGATAAAAATGATCTCAAATACAAGTAAGTAGAGGGTCACTAAGAGTCCGTAAGACGTTTACAAGTTCGCAAATGTTGAACTTTATACATGGAGTCAACACCTCTGCTGGTTATTGGCAAAGATCCGTTGCTTCGTACTTATAAAACATTCGCTTGAGTTGGCTTTGTAGTACGAAAGATCTCAAATACAACAGACCTTGACGCCTTCCATAACAAATTATCTTTAACGACAGAGATATTGCATGAGACAGACGATTGAGAATTTAAGAAGATGAATAAATGGAGAAGGAGGTGTACTGCATTGCATGTGTTTATGGCTCTATTTTTCAAGGACTTCAAACTTTCTGCCGTGGGGGATGGCATATTATTGAAGTCTTCAGCCTCATGTCATATGTCATAATTCACTCAACATGACACAGCTCTAAGATCCATTTGGACCTGTCGAAAATATACCATTGATTCCCCAACATGACTGCATGACCTGCATTCGGATATACGATGCCTCGAGCAGGGTGTCCAATAGTTCGCACTGGAGTCCAACAATGAGAGCTTTTGAATTTCTGAATGCGAAAGACTGAATTCATTTGAAACCATTAATCCATTCAAATGATCACATTATTCTCGAAGATTCGTAGCTTTCCAAGCATTAAGAGTTCGAATCCGGATACCCTGGCCGTGAGTTTAGAGAAACTGTAGTACTGGCAGCTGGAATCCGTGCATAAAGGATGAAATCTTCACTATAGCTTTATTCCGAAAACTTATATGATTGAATGGACGTTGTATTCTTTTTGCGTTTGGTTTGGAGGGCTCAAATGTCAATTGGCTCGTCGTCTAAATGTAATGAAATTTTCTAGAATATCACGTGCAATGACCTGGGCGCTGTGGCTTTCTCCCTTCATAGTCTCTTTCCTGTTGTGCTTTTCGTTTTCTTGCAAACCAATCTCTGTATTATGATTCCTCAGCTCCATATGTCTCTCAGTGGCACACACCGAGCGTTCAATATCATCTCGTACACTACCGTGACTACCCTGCAACGATTGATCGTGATGTAGTACGCACACCAGCCACACTGTGTCACAACTCGGCGATCTAACACGAGTGTTTTAACTAATTAAAGATTTTTCATAAACTGTTTACCTCTAATGCCTCCCCATTATCATATCGATACATATTTGATTCAGGTCAGGCAAGTAAGTATCTTAAGAACGAATGATGTGCGCGTATCGGCTATTGGCACTTGGTATGAGCGAGATACCTCGGAAGCTAATAGCTTTCCCCACGTTTGAACAGAGGTTTGGGAAAAGTAAGCTACAACCTCCTTTCCTTTATTTTCAAACCAACTTTCTGCTAAAGCACATATGCATTCATTCAAAACACTGTGAATTTTTCGCGGATAGTGGAATTTATACTTCTTCTGATTTATCCTAGAACACCAAAATCGTGTTGATTAAGATCCCTAGCGCAGCCAATCGACGAGCTACTTAGCAGTCATCACCATGTCTAAGAACAACTACAAAGATATCATCGTCACGATCAAAAATCGGATTGGCATCATCAAGGTTATATATTCGTACTACATGGCATCAAATGTCGCTAATATATAATTAGTTCAATCGTCCCCAAGCTCTAAACTCTTTTGGAGGGACCCTACTTCCAGAAACAATTGCTGCTCTGCGTGAACTTAATGAGCATCCCGACACCGTATTTACGGTCTTGACGGGTGAAGGAAGATTCTTTTGTGCGGGTGCGGACGTTAGGCGTGCGTGTTTCACTCCAACTTTCGGATCAGGAACGTACTGACATGTGATATACAGAGGATGGTGGATTAATGGGTGAGAAAAAATATACCAGCGCCGCGGAAAAGAAACTTGCATATCTGTCCAGATTTACACTTGGTGAGAACTTCCTCCGTTTTAAGGTCAACTACAAAAGCCTAACAGCTCAGCTCTCGAAATTATGCGTTCGATAATTGATCACACCAAAGTGTTTATTCTCGCCATGAATGGCCCGGCAGTAGGAGCTGGGGCAGCATGGTTCCCTGGAGTAGCTGATATAGTCCTCGCATCTACGTCAACGTACCTCCAAATCCCATTTTCAGCGCTCGGTTTGGTTCCAGAATGTGGCTCAGCTATCTCACTAACCCAATCCATGGGTGTTCATCGTGCTAATGAATTCCTCATGTTTGGAAGGAAACTTAGCGCCGATGAGATATTATCGTTTGGCATTGCTAATCAGATATTTGAAAATGAAGGGTTCGAGGAGAAGGTCATGGAATATCTAGAGGGAATGTTGAAGATTAATGATGGGAAAAGTATGATGGAGGCAAAGAGGCTGCAAAATTTGCCATTGAGAGATTCAAGGATATTGGCGGTGTATAACTCGATCGATGCATTGGCTGAAAGATTTGTTGATGGCGCACCCTATGAAAGATTTCAAGCTAAGAGGAAGGAAATGGAAGGTGAGTTACCGAGTCTACTTTCGTATTGATACCAGTTTTGGGCTAATGTGAATTTGCAGCAAAATCTAAGAATAGAACTTCAAAAATCTAGGATGGGGGCTAAGAGAGTCAAAGAGTAGATTGGAGTAATAACATATAAGAAGGTCTAGTCTAGTCCGGACGTAGAAAGATAATGAATTCTTTCTGCTTTGCTCATTGAATCTCTTCAATGTGTTCAATTTTCTTTGAGAATTTTAGAAGACCTTTAACCAGCTTCCTTGGAAACTCAGAGAAGATTGTCCGAAGCGTCGCTGCTGTCTTATTCTTCTTTACCGATAAGAACAGGCAATTCAGTGTTTGTGGCTCCATACTAGTTAGTCATTGCAAACAAATTGAGAGAAGAGTACCTAGGCAACGGGAAAGTGCAGCTTCGTTATGTTTGGGTAGGTCAATATTCTCATTATCACGGCCAGTGGCCTATATCCATGCATAGCGTGAAAAGCCACTCTACTCCTAGCTAATGCGGAGGTGGGGTAGCTAACCGTTTCTTATTCTCTTCTCGTAACGCTAGCGCCCGCTTTTTAAGCGCCCGTCTCAATTTATAAATCTTCCTCCAAATTGAACCAACGTAAATCAACGGGGGGCTCTACTTCTTCTTCAATTTTGCCGCAATCACCGGAATTTGAATCAACATAACTATGGCGACGGAGTGTGCTGTATGTCACAATCGTGATGTTAAAGTTCTGCATTGTAGTCGATGCCGCTCTCGTCAATATTGTGGTATGTATTTTTTGTTTTCTTAGGAATTGCGTCGAGGACTCCGTTACTACTTTGTGCTCAGCAAGGATCAGACTGCTTCATTCTCCAGACCATACTAGAACATTTGATAACTATTTATAGGCGTCTGGTCATTCTAGTGTCAAAACCAGACTGGAAGGGTCAAGCGTTACTCCAAGATATTTGCAATTCTCAGTGCCCAAACAATTGCGGAATATTCATGAAAGACTCGAGCTAACATGTTATTTATCAATAGGCAAAGGTTGTCAAACTCGAGATTGGCCAACTCACAAAGCATCATGCAAACGACAGAACTTCATCCTGAGAGTTGATCTTTCTCCTCGATACCTTACCAATCCTCGCGTCACACGAACTATCTCATGCCCTGCTACGGCTTCCTTCGCCGACTTGCATGACGCGCTCCAAGTGGCGTTTGGGTGGAGAAATTGTCATCTCCATAACTTTGAAGTTCTCGGTCATAACGAAACTATGGGATCCGAGTCTATCTTGAGTCCGCGATCAATACTTTTCATAATTAGCGCTCCAGACATGCTAGGCGAAGGAGCAACAGCAACATACCCTATCAAGTGTAGCAGCTACACTTTGCTTCACCAGGTCCTAGATAGCAAAGCAACAAGAGGCAAAACCATACATTACCAATATGATTATGGAGATAATTGGGAGCATGTTATAATCTGTGGCGGACGTGCAGATTTAACAGTGAACTTTTTAGTCCTAGGTGGAGAAGGTCATGGATGTGCAGAGGATGTGGGAGGATATAGTGGATGGACCAACTTGATAGAAGCTTATGAGTCAGACAGACCGACAAAAGAGCAGCAACAATCGATGACTTGGTTTGAGGAACAGCCTCATAATAAGGATCCTGGAGGTCTCCGGGGAGCAGCAAAGTACATATGGGACAAAGATAGAATAAATGCAGTCCTCGAAGAGCTCGACATGTCCGATCTTCATGGAAAAGCTTTTTCTATTCTTTTGATATCCCTGGCTAAGGAGTATTGGTTTGACGAGATGTACGCCTCTGTTATTGGCAAGCTTCGTTCCAAAGCTGCGGTCAAAGAGGTGACGGATGGCGCATCAGCAATGAAACACGTTGAAAAATTAATTCAGAGCTATAACACCATCATAGTCACTGACGCGGCAATCATGGAACCTCAATCCGTCGCGGTCAATGAGCATCTAATTAATTATGTAACCTCAGGTGGAACATTGATATTCGGCTTTATGATGTCGAATCTCGCCGAGCCGCCAACCTTCGAACGCTTCTTTAAAAATATCTGGGGTCCCCTTAATTGGAAATTTGGTACTTATACTCGAAAGACTTACAACGCCAATAGTTAGGTAGACCTTACCAAGCACTGTCAAGCTAAATTGAAGTCTTACAACATGAAAGCTCTCAGTTTAGACAATGTCAAGCCCGAAGATCGAGTCTATTCTGGCCCCCACGGCGCGAGACACCACAGTCCGGTTATTTTCGCTAAATATGGAAGCGGAAGTAACGGGTCGAAGCAGGGTCATGTTGGTTGGCTGGGCGATGTCAATACGGAGGAGGGAACTACCACACTACTTTTGGCTATGTGTGGTTTGTGATCTTGATGTGGCTTTGAAAGTTTCACTACTTGTAGGACAATCAGATGTCGCTTCATGTTTAATCATCTAGAGCTCTCGCTTTTTGGCTCGCTAGTGCTATTTCTCGTCATTGCACTACTTTTAGAGGAATTAGATAGCACTTCAAACTACACCGGTCTAGGTATTTCTTGACACTTTCTATGTTCTTTAAGTTTGCGAGTATTGTGGCTTTATTGTATTTATACTTCACGCTGATACTCATATTCCCCTAACTAATGATTAAATTCACGCAGGACTTCCTCCTCAACCCCCCTTGCTAACCATCTCGGCAAAAGCCACCGACTAATTATGCTTGATATTATATACTCGGATCAACCTAAGTTGTATTACCTAGATAGCGGCTCGACGTCCAAAACATAAATTCTGATCCTTTTTTTTTTTTTGGCAAAGATACTATCGTATTTGGTAGCGGTAGGAATTTGTACGTGACTACTATCCACAGCCAGAAAACAGAAGTCAAAGAGTGTCTGGTGACATGAGCAGAAATTGAAATGTGTGATACACCAGATTATAATTTTTCTGCAATTACTCTTCACGGTAACTGATGTTTTGGTTCTTCCTACCATTATTTATAGTCTCTATCTAGTATACACACTCGCAGTCTTCATAAATTATCTATCTATGTCTAATTAGGGTGGGTAGGAAGTATTAGCATCAACAATCCGGGACCGCTACTAGTGCTAGCTAGTCCTGCAAATATATGTATTAGCCACCCATGAGAAAGTTATCTCGGAAATTTTCACAACTAGCTATAGAGATGCGCACTTTATATATACTGCTAAGGTTTTATCTCATACACTTCAAGAATCAAAGAATTAGTCACGCTTGTCTGGAGTTTTGAGGGAGATGGAAGTTTAATGTGTGTTATATTTATTTAAGAATAGTAAGGACTGGTAAAAGTCCATACCCCTCACTGTTACTGGCGTATCGTATGGCTCTGGGAAATTTCCATTAGTTTTCGGCAGCCATGAATGCCATGCGTTACTTACAAGTTCATCAACAGGCTGAACCCAAGCTTGATCAACGAGGACGAGGTAGACTTCTTATCTATTTAATTTCATATTCTACAGCAGCAAGTACTACTGGAGTTTAGTGGGAGGTATCATCGCTTGGAACCATGCTGAGTCGCAATTTATTACTTGGAATTGCCGTGCAGCCCACGCCAGGCTGTAAATCTGAAGATATACTTCTTATTTGCCCATTCTCACTTGTTGCGTTCTTGTCTCGAGGCGCTTATATATGCATCTAATCTCCGCCAGGTAACAATGATTACAGAAAAGCTTATATATCTCCCGGCATCGATCAAGAAACCACTATCGGTACCGGCAAAACCAGCTAGTTCAGGTTAAAAATATCAAAACTGCAAAATACAAGAAGTAATTAAAATATCAATTTGCAGACAAAGACCCGATGATTGTTTCCCACTTAATAAAACACCTAAAATGAGCTTTATAGCATATCGAATGATTCAAAACACTTTGTTACTTTAGACAAAATCCTACGAAGAAAAAAGCATCGTGTGATGCCGTAACTATTGTTCTACCATTTATAGTTAGATGAAAAGATGTAGAGGTGTGATAGCGGGATTATACTACTTGTACCGCTCTGGATTCTTGATGTATTGAGATTAGAAAAGCGATATTGGGAGTTGATTTCTGTGTTTGTTTTTAGGTTCATGTTGCTGCTGCAGGCTGTCACATTTACGAAGCTATGTTAGACTTTGGAAGCAGCAGCAGCGCGAGTCTTCTGTTCTTTTGATTTATATTAGATAGCTAAATTTTGAAATTGAACAGGTAATCCGCGGTCCTGATGGGGATTTGCATAGACTGTGTGGTCAGCGGAGTAGAAGTTTGTTCAAGGTCATTTTCGAATTCGGCCGAAGCTTTAAGTATTGCAGCAAAGTCACCTAGAACAGGATTTCTTGTAGTTGGGGCTGCCAGATCCGGAAAGACTGGAATGATCGAGTATGAAAAAAAGGATTTCCTAAAAGAACGTGATTTTTAAACCGTTTCGGTGTTTTGCTGCAGACTGCAACCTCATTCAACGTATCAAAGTCCAGATCCCACATCCTTGGACTCCAGCTCAGAAGATCGAGTCCCTGACAAAAACGAAAACCAAGCTATTACCGCTTGAAGAGTCATGATAAAAAACCACATAAACCGCATTTCACAACAAAGATCCATACGCATCCGTGCCTCAAAGAATATTGTTGTAAGCATCCTTGATTTCCTGCTCGTAGAGACTCAAACTTGGTATTCTTGCGACGCTTCCTTTCAAAGTACGCACAAACGGCTTCTCAGGCTGCGCAAGCAAGACCAATTCTGGAAAAACCCGCACAGAATCGTAGCATAGAGCATTGGCTTTCTCCAGATAGGGCAGCAAGCTCTGCATGAATTCTGCGTGAGATCCTTGTACATGCGCGTCCGGAACAGTCTCGATCAACAGTACAGGTTTTGGTTGACCATGCCCACCAATTAAAGCTGCCTGGACGAGTTCATGGCGTTCAATCTCTCGTTCCACTGTCGAAGCATATAAGCCATCTCTATGGGACAAAGGAATATAATCATTTGTTCGGCCTACAATCTTGAATAGTCCTTTGCGAGTCGGATGCTCAGTCCAAAGATCGTTTGTCTCAAAACGGTCTCGGTCTAGATATAATAGGAATATTTACTACATGGCAGCACATTCAGGCTTGCGCACAAACACTAGTTCATAAAGATTGCCGGGACGTGGCTTAAACTCGGCGCCAGCGTTCGTGTTGAACTCGATATAATCCTAATCTTCCGTATCATGTCGAAGCTTCAGGAAGTATCTCCCTACTTCAGTGCTGCCAATGCAGGGAATAAGTCTCACGTCGGAGGATAGCTTCCTGCCGCTATTGATATCTAGAGGAGCACCGGCATAATGTATATATTGGAGACTCCTCAATGCAGCTAGACCAGAGGGGTCTCGACATAGTGCATCGATAGCAGCCGGAACAAGCAGCGCCCCGTCAACACGACCAAACTTCAAGATATCGATAAGTGTCTCAGGTGATGGGAGTTTCGATGGTCCCAAGACGACCACCATGTGAATGAATGTAGTCATGGACAGGACCATCAGCATTCCAACAAACTATAAACAAAGATGAGTTTCACAACGGGTAATTGGACTTTAGAGGGACATGATCTGGGTGGCATACATGTATCATCGGCAAAGGAGTGTACCATCTCTTGAAAGTATAATGATGAAGATGTGTCTCCTCGTCGCCCGTCAGTTTTGCAGCTACATCCGGAATTGCCATCATCCTATGCGTCTATGTGATGGGCTTCGGGTGTCCTGAAAGTGGAGCTTGTTCAGAAGTTACTCTTTCAAAATGGGAGTTGTAATTCTCTTGGCTTACCCGTAGTACCTGAAGTATGGAAAGTCAACCATGGATCGTCCTTCCCCTCTTCCCATGACTTTCCGTAGATAAACTGCTCCGCTACTTTATCTTGCAGCAGATCTTCGAGCGCTGGCGCAGCAACTATTTCCAAACCTTCACGGCGTTGAACAATATGGTCGACAACGCTTCCCATACTCTCAGGTCTCACATAAAGGTTGCAGTTTTTCTTATCCAAAATGTAAAGCTGCGCTTCTGGCGTCATCATCGGTGAAGGCAAGATCATCTGTTCCCACATGATGGCAAAGTAAGTATTTTCTTTTTTGCATATAATGTTTTGGTATGTAACAAATGGGATAAATGATGGAGCCATGAAGGTCACTACGACATACCACTTTGCCCACTTTTCCCACTTTTCCGGCAGCCATAGCCAAAATAGGATATCTCAAATCCTTTGGGCCAACATAGGCAAAAGGCTCAAAAGTTTCCTGTGATGCTGGAAGATGTTGCACCAGCCAGTGTGCAGCATGATTGACGGCATTCGAAAACTGACCATACGTGATATCTTTATATCCTTTAGAAATGTCTTCGTCGTCTACTGGTATGGAGACCCAAGGACTTTGCGGATCCGTTTGTGCTCTCTCATCGAGTATGGAAAGAGCTATGCGTTCTCCATGTTTAACACCTGGTATAGGAAGAGAGAGTGTGTTGGTCATGATGCGAGCTTGTTGTTTGAGTTGTGTTCAATTTCGTGTTGATTGGGGAGGAGAAGTCTGATATGTACTTGCTTAGTTACACGTGCCTGTTGGCATGGTGGCATGGTTCGGTAGAGCAACTGTTGGTAGTGGAGGTCTGAGGTCTACAATACTGAGGCTGGTGACAAACAACTTCTCACAAGAATCAAGTTTAAAACACTTACGATTAGTTTACAGCTCAATATTCACTCGGCGGCCTAGGTAGGTAAGCGGGGCCAACCTGCACCCCGCACCATATGTACTGTGCCTCAACTGCCTTGCATCACGCATGCATCTAGTATTTAAATATCATATCCTTTTCTTTCCTACAGATGCTTTTTTCCCAAGTACACAGACTTTTGATAAAATCTTAATTAGTCGGCCTCGAGATGGCTTCAACATTCAAAATAATCGAGCATGTTATCCCAGGCCAGCATATCCGAGAATATCCCAATGGAACAAAGCACCAACAAGAAGATATCCTCCAGCTGTCAATTAAGCAATACATTCCTACAAATTCTCCCAATCCAACTCCAGGCAACTCTATTACTATTATTGGGGTACATGGTAGTGGTTTTCCCAAGGTAAATCATCTTCAATATGTCAGTCAGAACCCCAATATACTAATTCCCAACTTCAGGAAACTTACGAACCATTGTGGGAAGAGTTGTATTCCAATTTGCTTTCGTGCAATGTACATATACGAAGTATATGGGTGGCAGATTGCTCTAATCAAGGTGCTAGTGGGATATTGAATGAGGATGTGCAGGGTGATGACAGTTCGTGATGCAGTGAAACATCCCACAACATACCGAATCCGTTGCTAATGGATGGAAACTAGCTTGCTGGTTCGACCACTCTCGCGATTTACTTCATATGATCAATCATTTTCGAAGCGAGATGCCGCGTCCTCTCGTTGGAATAGCGCATAGTATGGGATGTGCACAGCTGTAAGCTTATGGATTTAGATCAAATGAATACTAGGTACTTGCTGACACTCCCAGTATTAACTTATCCATCATGCATCCACGCCTACTGTCTACACTGATTCTTTACGAGCCGGTGATGATGAAATCCGGAACTAGAAATAGCGACGAGCCAAACCCTGCTCTCATGTCGACCATCCGACGCGATCTTTGGGATACTCGCGAGAAGGCCGAAAGCTATTTCCGCAAAGCTTTTAAATCATGGGATCTATGCGCTCTCGAGCTGTATCTAAAGTACGGCTTAAGGGCAATTCCGACTGCTCTCTATAATCCTACTCAGGAAATTCTAGCGAGCGCTGTAACCTTGACAACTAGTAAACACCAGGAAGCGTGGAGCTATACACAAGTCAATTTCGAACCAAGAGAAGCGGGGTTAGATCGATTATTGCTTCCTGACTGGGACAATGATCTCGATGTACCTATGCTATTTACTCGTACTGAGTGTAGTATTACGATGCGGAACCTGCCTCATCTTCGTCCTAGTGTTCTATACATATTCGGTAACAAAAGTCCTTTATCATCCGCATCCTCGCAGGACGAAAAGATGGCTCTCACAGGCTCGGGGGTAGGCGGAAGCGGTGGTGTAGCTAAAGATATGGTGAAAAAGGTGACGTTTTCAGATGCGGGCCATCTTTTTGGTTTTTGAAAATGTGAATAAAAGTGCTCGTGTGGCAGCAGATTGGATTGAGCGGTGGTTTGGAGGGTGGTTGGCTGATGAAAAATTCTATAAGGGGTGCAAGAGTAAGAAATCGGATGAGGAGATGCTGAGAGTATCTAAGGCTTGGGTGGCAACCGCAAAGCTATCGAACACCACGCCTCGCCCGATCAAAGAGAAGCTTTAGACGGGATTATGTCAAAAGTGGCAGTCGTGCTTAAGGTTCTAGGGGTGCCACTGTATGCGTGTACTTGCTTGAGCTTTTGCTGGGGGCTGGAGTAGTATAGGGGTGCAAGGCCTTAGACGTGTGGAGGATGAAGCATAGAGCCAGAGGTAATAGAGGAAATGGAGATGTTATGAAATAGGCATTGTGCATAAGCCTAGACTAAGAGATATGAGATATCAAGGAGTTGCAAGAAAGAACTAGTCTGCAAATACAGTCATAAATGTTTCAATCTTGTGATAACTCATAATAACCAACTTGGAATTCACACGTGAAGAGCCACACTCATCGGATGTTGCACATGCTGAGCACCAAAAATTTTAAAAAAATAAGGGGTGAAGGAAGCTCAGTCTTGTCTGATGTAGTCAAGCCAGGAACCTCAAATTATCAACTTGATGACAGCTGGATATCATAGGAAACATGCTTTATTTTGGTACTTGGTATTATACACGGGTGTATTTGATCGCGAGGTAACCCGAGGTAATGTGGCTTTAGTACTATCCCCCAGAACTCCATGTAGACATGAAAAACCCTTGATACAATGGCATCACAAATGCCTTTATGTGTCTAATTTCCGGGGTCGCTGCTCATTATGCAATCCTGCAAGAACTGTGTCTTACATCATAAAATCTCGAAATGAGATATTCGTAACAATCCGGTGGTCTTTAACAGTCCGGAAACCAGAAAAATGAAATCTAAACCGCATGTCTCATAATCATCTGTAGCCGCGGTTTCTATCATTCCCTCGTCCGGCGTTCCAGTTGTTGCCGTTGCGGTTATTGCTGTTGTTGGTACGTCCTCCTACAAGATTGTCGCTGTAGAGTCCTTGGTTTCTGCCGTTGTTATTACGACTGCCACCATCCCGGTCATCGGTATCCATGCGATCGTCAAATCCGTACGAGCCATCAATAACATCATCCCGAGAACTCCGCGAACTGTCGTATCGTGAATCATAACTGTCGGATCCTGAACTGCGTTCGGCACGGCTAGCCTTTGGACCAGTAGGGACGCTCAATCGAGCTGCGGCACGTTGGTTGGAAAGTTTGGGTGTGTGCGTAATAGCTCCAGACTTGTTGTAAACGTAAAGTAAGTTACCATCCGCCTGTTATGGCTTCGTCAGTATTGCCAAAAACATATTATACTCTGTCTCTAAATACCTCTTGATTGTTGAATGTATCAATAACATTGTCAGCCCCATCCTTTGTATCAAAAATGACTTCTGCAATGACTCTGGGATAGTCAGAAATAAGGCGACAGCTCAATGGAGCGCCTCCAACTGGTGTCATCGCTGTCTCGATATCTTGCACAGAAGTGCCTCGCGCGAAGTTCTCTGCCATCACAATATATGGTCCCGCAAGTCCCTTGATAGACAAACTTCCAGTAGCCGCCTTTGACTTTCCAACAATATTATATTGAGCGTTCAAGTTTGGTGTTGACGCAGAGCCATTTAAAGCTTTCGCAAGTCGATCGTTGCGCGTTCGCGTATTGATGTTTCTTGGGCCACGGGGAGGGATTTGGGAGGCTCGAGGAGTGCCTGGATTGTTTAAGGAGTGCAAATCGTGTGTCCATTCCGCATCAACGTTTCCGACAGCGAGTGTGGAATTTTGCCTCGGTGTAGGTTTGGATACAGCCGGGCCACGCTATTCATTGTTAGAAGCGCAATTTGTAGACACCTGCCGGTAACCTTCATACCTTTCCAACGCCCATTCTGCTGGCAAGTGAGGGACCAGTGCCCGGCTTGCGATTGTTTGTTGCTCCCGGCGCACTCACCCGACGATTCCCGCCCAAGAATTTATTGGCTAGAAGCTCATCCTTGCGGCGCTCACGTCCTAGTGAAACGGTCAGTCATCCACGATATATCAAATATATCAAGCACTCAGATCGAGATTGCCTACCTTTGTTAATGAATCCATTGAAATCGGGAAAGTCAGTTTTGGGTGCCATAGTGCTGTGCTGCAGCTACCTATTGTTAGTTTGAAGAAAGGTTAATAAACTTGCAGAAGTTTTCGTAAAACAATATTCGAAAAAAGTTGGATGAATATCTTCAGAAATAAGTAAAATACCTCTGAGGTTAAAGAGAGGAATAAAGTTGATGGGGATGTAGATGGGGATGGATGGGTAATTCAATCTTCAGGTCAGGTCGCGAAAGTTTAAGTCACAGTACGCGAATAAAGGCATTGCGGAAGATGCGGCCGCGTGATATAGGGGATTTTCTTTAGCCTCGTACCCCCGTGTTCCCCACCCCCCTTTCCTATTTTCCTGAAGAGGCGGGCACACGCCTGCCATCACTTTGCGCCGACGAAAAGATGGAATTTCTGTACCGCAAAAAAAAAGGTTAACATTTATTGATGTGTGATATTGCAAGTTAGGTAGGTACGAATAACACCCAGGTAAGTTTATTTCTTTGCTCTTTGCTCTTTGCTCTTTGCTCTTTGCTCTTTGCTCTTTCTATTTTACAATGGTAGGCTATAGCTAGTTTTCTCTCAAGTCTCATTTCATTTTCCTTTTGATTCTCTCCAATCGACAACCCCAACAAAGCTTACATTTTGACTTCTTTTTGGATTTTTGGTTAATAGAGTACGCGTAAGTCCCGGGGATTTTTTTTTTCGGGCATCTTTCAATCTACATACTTCGTCATTCTTCTCATGCTCCTCGTGATCCATATTCTCGTATTGTTGAAGTTGTACTTTTTAACTGATGAAGGATAGGCAAAACCTGAAACCGAGACAAGCAAACATGATTTCCATATCATTCCAAACCCCTGAGAAGATCAACGATGAGAACAAACCTCTTCCTCGAACTCCTCGTACGCCCAACTCACATAAGGTCCAGGAGTTGGGACGAACATCTTCTCAAAAGAAAGCTCGCCAACTTTTTGATAGCTTAAGAAGCTTGAAGACACGCGGAAAATCCAGTGGTGACGTAGAAGACGAGTACGACCAGTCTGCTGGCACTGGCAGCCCCATTCGCCGCAAGAATTTGACATGGGACCTCTTTGGAACCATTCGCTCCAAGAAATTTGGTGAATTCGGTACTCCTGAGAATGAAAGACCTCTCACCACAACTCCCTTCAAATCGGGACTGCAAATTAGTGTGTAATTATGGTCTCAGTATGTGTGCATTAACCTAATCATGGGTTCACAGATGAGGCTTCGGAACTGCTTCCAAAAAGACGAAAGAGTCTTGTTAACATACTCGGGTCGATCTCTAACAAGGTATCCCCTAGACGTAGTGCAAACTTACGAGAAAATCCACACGGCGAAGAAAGCTTGCCAGAGTATTGTGAAGAGGATGTATTTGCCGAGAAATTAGCAAAAGAATTGGTAGATTTGAAAGCTGATAACCTGAGTCCTACACATACATCAGCATCGAATGGACAATCAAGATTTCCCAACGAAAGATCAAGAGGAGCATACAATTTGGATTCCAACCACGATAACGTAATCGAAAGTAAGTTCATCGACATATTCTGTGATTACGCCAAAGACATGTCTAACAAATCTTAAAAGATTTTAAACATCAACAACTCGATGATCTCCTCAATGATCGAGATTGTAACGATGCAAACAGTTGTGAGCATTTCTATCATGAACATCCTTGACCATTGATGTCTGACAAGTCAGCCACAGGGACAAGTCAAGCGCAGACACTTCAGGATGAAAAATTCGCAGAACAAACGGCCAGTCGAACGCCGACAACAGATGGGGACAGATCAAAGACACCGGACTCATATCTTTGCTCAATTATCAAGTCTTTTGACGATTACAACCGTAAACCAACAATTCCCAAGGGAAAAGGAGCGGCAGTTTCCCCATCACCATCCCCTGAAAAGCTACAGCCAACCAAGCCCGTTGATTTTCTAAAGGATTTGAGTCCAGATGTTATCCCTGAATGCCAGTCAGTTCCAAGGTAAGGACTCTTTCTGTATTGGAAGTTATAGCTAACGCCAATTTACAGTAATCATTCCATGGATACGAACTCATCAATCGGCCTCAACACCGAAAAGCCCAAAACGCCGGAGAGGATATACGAACAGCCAATAATCACGATCCGGAAAGTAACATCTGATTCCGATTCTAGCTTGGTGTTTGAAGATTCAATAGTTCCGTCACCACCAATGTGGCTAGACGTAGCGAAATCTGAAGATGCGATGCTGAAAAGCAGAGCCAGACTCCCTTATCAATTTTCTGTACGGCATTTTCACAAAGTCGACGCTTCATCTGTAGCTGATGTTGAAGAACAAAAAAATTACCGTCAAAACTTAGAGCCGGCTCCTTCAAACGCTGAGGAATCAGACCAGCAGAGAATTGCTCGCAATATCAAGCAGACGGTAGATAAAATGACGAAAAACCTGCATCTTACATCCTTCTCGGAAGAGACGTCAGAAAACTGGGACGAGGACCTTTTGAAGGAAGAAAGTTATCCAAGCGCACTTGAATATAAACATGGCATGAGCTCTGATCAGAACCTAGACAATTTTTCAAATATCGTTGAGGATCTTTATACCAAAACCCTGGAGCAAGCATCCGCCGTCAAGATGATACGCAAAAACATAAGTTCGTTCAACAATCGGGAGTTCTTGGCGGGCCCTATATGTGTCAGATATCCCCAATCGGAGGCAAAATGGCGCCATGCGCAACACTTTCCAACAGGAAGTCTTGCCCTTTCGGACATACGGAAGCAAAACAAAGGCGAATATTCGGATACAATAACATATTGTCCAGAAGAATCGTGTATCTATGTTCATCTATGGGGGAAGCTTCCTAAACCTCAGACAAACCTCACTGTTCGCGTTAAATACCCTGAAACAAAGACTAGATGGGCTCGAACCAAAATTTACGATAACGGCGATCTCGCGATGGCTGATATGAACCAAGAAAACTGTGGCGAGTTCTCGGAAATCAGATACGATGCTTCTGAACGCTGCTTCCATGTTTACGCCAGGGGTGATGTCGTCGAAGCACCGAATCATATGGTTCGCGTTGACTACCCAGAAACGAAGACTCGATTGGCTCGAACACAGGCCTATGGCAAAGAGGATCTCGCAATGGCTGGTATGTGTCACCAAAGCCGTGGAGAGTTTTCAGAAGTTAGATACAATGCCTCGGAACGCTGCTTTCGGCCTTTCGCGTCGGGCGAAGCTATCGATCTACCCGACAGTTGGGCCCGCGTAGATTTTCCCGAACCAGAGATAAAACAGAAAGTTTGTGTTGATTACCCAGAAACAGAGACCAGATTAGCAGAAACACAAATGTACGAGAATGAAGAACTCGCCAAATCTGACATTTCAAAACTAAACAATGACGAGAATTCCACATTTATTTACAGTTCACCTGAACAGAGATTACATGTCAATGCTCAGCCCGCAGTTGTTGAGCCGGTGTACAGAACTCGCGAGCCTGCATGGAGACCGACACTATCGCCACTCGGTGATCGGGATGAGAATGAGCAAGATCTTCCTGATTTTTCCGATTTAGAGAATGACTTCCAACTTGTCTCCACGGAATCACTTCGAAGCTCTTCCCCTGGTATACAATCACAGGAGGGTGCAGAGGATGTAGTTGGCGATGATAATTCTGGTAGCAATGACATGAGTCTCTGCGTGGAAGCTGGGACTCCTCAAAAGTTCAACGACTTTGTTGCTGAGCTGTTCATGAGAAACCACACTGATAACTCCACGCCACTTTTCAGAGGCTCCAAGCAAATTCTCCAGTATTTGGACAGCCTCGATGGCAAAGACTCCACAAGCAAGACGTTACATGCCAAAGATGATCTCCACTTAAATCGCGGGACTGCAACAAAGGTCTGGGCAGAATCTGAAAATGCCGATGGAAACGCCAATTTGACCGGTCAAACTCCTCAAGATGTTCAAGATATGGTAGACAAGCTTTTTGACCAAGCCACTCGCAGCGTATGGCTTGACGACTCCTCTGACAATGAAAGCACATCCCTAGGGGTTGATATTTTCGAGGAAGAGAGTAGAAATATTACAAATCCCCTCTTTACACAAGGGCCTAAATTCCCAAAATTTCCTGACGGGCTTGGCGAGGGTAAAAGTTGTGGAGGTTCAACTTCCGACGAGTTTTCAGGGAATCAAGAGGGCATAGACTCGAATAAGGAGAGTGCGAATGAGCATATCACCTTCGACTTTGACAGGGATGCGGCACATCGAAGAGAGCGTTCGAATGCAATTTCTGTAAAAGGCCCTTCGGTGATTGTATCATCAGACAAGTCGAACGAGAGTATATACGTTCTTCCTATCGACAATGTTGATCTATACGAGGAAAACGCAGGTTGCGGTGATCCAAAATCACCCCGATCTAGTGAAATTGATGAAAATATAGCAGCGTTTTCTACTGACGCGGACCTGACAGCCTTAGTTCCAGAACCCATCCATACTTTGACGGATTACAAGAACGAAACACTTCTTTGTAGTATGGATTCGACCAATTCAAATTTCGAAGGCGAAGCAGAGCAAACCAGTTTTAAGCCAGGACTCTGGGCTGGTACTTGTACAAAGGCTCAAAATATACGCATTGCATCTGCATGTATGGCATCCTCTAGATATGGCCAAGCAGGCCCTGAAATCTCGTCGGCATCAGTATCCAAGCCGGAAGAAGTACCCTCGTCTGATACCAAAAACGATGGGCGAAAGGATTGCCGGGAAGAGAAGGCAAACACAATCAAGGACGCCACTCTTCGTATAGAAACAGTGACGCAAGAATATATAGACCGTGAGGATCGTCCGCTGCTGAACAAGGGAACTAATTCAAAGCGAGTTCCCACATTGGTGAATATTTTCCACGCACGAGGAATGATGTCCCCGAACTCAACTCGTCCATTTTTGGACCGATGTTCATCTCCACTGCAATCAATTACCAGTGCTAAGCGAGGAGAAACACTTACTCAAGCCCCGAGAATCGTTACACCATCTGGGAAAGTATATAGTCCGGCGAAGGAGGAACAGAAAGCTTCGCATCCAATTCAGAGGGTTCAAACACCGGGAAGTTCTTTGAGTGAGTTCTTTGGCGTGGATATGAGTGGGGATGAAACGGATATTAGTGAGGAGTTTGGGGAAAAGTTGGAGAAAATGGAGGTTAGCAAGTATTGTCTGAGAGATAGTCATGATTCATCTTTAGACGAGAGTGCTTGAGAGGTAGGGACGGGTTGTCATGTGATTGAGTGATGGGATGACCGAGGTGGTTATTGTTATTCAGTGAAGTATCGCTTGAAGATGATGAATAATGGCAGAGAGGGATATTGATGAGGTACGGCAGAGAAACACATTATCATCACCGTTAGACACATGTCAATATTGTTATATTGAAAATATTCATTTGCCAAAGAGATCACATCATACATTAATTAGACAGTCCAAAGAATTTGTCATTATAAGACTTAATCATAATGAAGATGAATTCAACTAAAAAATCATATTATCTTTGCCCGCCATTGCTTGTGAAGTAGATGAATTGATTGATTGATTGTTGGATCGAATGTGTACAATGTATGAGTAGTTTATGGATTGTACAGTTTGGGTGTTTTCATAAAATAGTATGTGATAATTAATGTACATGCAAGCGACATTTTTGAGCGCCAGGCAATGACATACATGGTAATGACTGTAATCAAAAACTCGCAGATGTCTCAACATTTGGTTTTCTATTCGCAAATGATGCAGGAGCCCCAACGTTAGACTTCCTATTTGCAAATGGTTGAACACGAGCTACATATCCTTGGGTAGCAGCGAAGGGGGCCAAGCCCTTTGCAACCGCCTTCTTGAATTGCAACTTGGAGAATTCATGGGTGCGACGATCGATAGGTTTTTCGTTTTCTTCTTCTTGTTCTTCTTCCTCGGGTTCCAGTTTGTATCGGAAGCCTTTTGAGTATTTTTTGGATCCGTCGTGGGCTGGTTTGACGCGGGCTTCGTAAGCTACGAGTTTATTGCGGCGCTTGATTATGTCTCCATAGGCGTCGCGGGGCACGAGACCTTTGTCCATGAGGATATCGAAGGCGCCTATTATGCGGCGTATGAGGAGGATGACTTCGTTTTTGAAGTCGGGGTCGCGGAAGCGGTCGTAGTCGGCGGCGACGGGGTTGCCATACATGGCGAGGGCGCGGATGTTGAGGTAGGATGGACCTACGCGTTCGAGAGCGCGGGATATTTGTTTGCCTTGTTCGTATTTGGTGGGTCTGTTGCCGGATTGTTTTCGAGTGAGGGAAGAGGAAATGGAGACGTCCATGTAGGTGACCAGGGCTTTGATGTCGGGGACTTCGAGATTCATTTGCATAATATCGAGGATTTTGCCGGCCGTGGCAAAGACGTTGGGGTTGTTCTTGTCGCGCTCGCAGGCGCTCATGGCGAGGCGGAAGGTTTCGGGTTTCAGGAATTCTTTGGGCATTTCCAATAAAAGTTCTAAGGCTTCGCGACTCGATCGGAAGAGTCGAAGAATTCTTAGATATGTATGATAGTTATCTTGATCAGGCACAACCCCCAGCTCTTTTGTGAAAAGTTGCCAGTATTTTGTTGCGGCCTCCTTTTTGGCTAGGATCAATAATGCCTTGAGTATCATAGATATTGTGTTTGGCCCAGGCGTAGCATAAACATGCGATCTAGGCAATGAAGCCACTGCAGTTCCGGAGCTGGAAAATATATCGAGATCTTTCGGGCTGCTATTATGATCGCCTTGTATTTCGGTTAACGCGTTATCATCATCAGGTCTAGACTGTCCTTGAAGGGATGGCTCAATCTTCTGGCGTGACTTAGTACCTCGCCGAGGCATTTGACGTCGGACATTCATAGTTTGCTCAACAAGGGAGAGAATATCATCAATGTCTTCTTCCGAACCAATTAGTAATGTCCGGCCCATGGCACAAACAAGCTCTTCATCGACCAATATATCACCTTTGCGCCAACGTGTGTAAATATCCCCCCACATTCGATGCGCACTAGCTATCGTTTTCCGTTTCAATTTTAAGGTCTCCTTTTCAGGCATGTCCCGTTGGCTAAGAGCTTTCATGCGAAATGCATTTAATATAGTTGTAAAAGTGAGATTATCCGGTGCGCCAAAACCCTCGGCAGGCATTTGAGCAGCGATTCCTAGTAGGGCTTCTACCTCGCCCGCTCTTGAGCAGAGCCGAAGTACCGCATTCATATGAATAGTATTGGGTTTGAGCCGAGAACCAGCAGAGAGCATCGAAGTGTATATTGCTAACCCCTTCTCGAAGGCTTGTTTGGTATACGGACTTTCACTGCAGCCTTTGAATATGATTGTATAGGTTTGCGCATCTGGATATTGTGCTCGTTTTTTCATCTACGATCATATGGTCAACACAGTTCCTATCAGCTATGGTAGATATAACAAACCTCATTGTATGTTTTAATTGCGGGATTCAGTTGACCTTTACCGAACTGCCACTCAATCAAATGATTCCAACTAACGACGCATTCAACATTTTTGCTTGCAGATCGTACGTAAAGTAATGCCTTCTCGAAATCATCCTCTGACAGAAGTTTCCGTACGTAGTTGGCGAGCTGCAAAGGATCTTGCAGTTGTTTGAGCTTCCAAATAAACTTATCGTCAATTCTTGGATCGACTGGAGCAGGCTTTTTATCCACTGGCCTCTGTCCCCTCGAATCTAGCCACTCCTGTCTTTTGGCGGTCCTACTCTTCGTTTCCTCGAAGGACCCTTCATCCTGGGAGATAGGTCGGTAGGTATAACTGTCAGAATCCGTCGCATTCGAGACAAATGATCTATATAGTTGTCTCTGCGGAATTATGAGCTGTGAATGTGTAGTATGAATCGCGGAGTCTCCGATGAGTGCCTGGAGACACCTCCTCGTACAGGCTCGACATGTAAACATCTTCCAGGCCTAAATCCTAGAACTTGAATTCCCCCTCCAACCTTTCACCATTATGATACTTTTTTATGTGTGCTACGGCGAAAGAATAATCCGTGTACATTAGTCATCAAAAATTAATTAACTTTCTGTTGATAGTTTTACAGGGATTCGCGCTTCTACCAAATCGCGTCTGAATTTCCCCTTCCCAATTTCGCGTATCAAGCCTCCACTTGACAATTCCAAAAGCTCATACTTGTACATACATACACAAACAGATACACATACATACGTCTAGAGAGGTTCCAACTCCTATACATTTCTCTTCTTTCAATGTTATAGTCAACCAAAATACTACTTCTCAATATCTATCCAAATCGTCCCGTTAATTCATCATGTCGAAAGCCGCTTCTGCCCGAGCAAAGTTCGCAGAACTTCGTGCTCTTCGAGAGTCTGGAAAGAAACGTCTCGACACTTATGAAGTTCACCAGGAAGAAGATTTATATGAAGAGGTCGACGAAGAAGGCTACAAGACGGTTGTAAGGAATCGCTTAAATCAAGATGATTTCGTTATCGACGACAACGGTGAAGGTTATGCGGATGATGGCCGCGAGGATTGGGATCGGGACAATAGACAAGGCTACGGTACTGAAAGTGAAGAAGAGCTTCCTGTTAAGGGAAAGAACGGAAAGGCTGGTAGGTTTTTCGAGACTTGCATACTGAAGGCGTACCTGACAGTCTCATAGCAAAGAGGAAACGTGTGGAAGAGAAAGTCAAAAAAGAGAATATGGAAAAAGGCATTAGCAACTACTTCACCAAGGGGCCGGCAGCTGCTCAACAAAAACCAAAGGTACTTGCAATTTGTCTGACCTGTTTACGCATCGCTAATTGTGACAGCCCGTCAAAACGAAAGCAGATGAAGATTTCTTAGAAGGACTTTTAGGGCAGGTAGACATGAACGTTCCTCGACCGAAAGCCCAAGCTTCGAGAGCCAGTAGGACGCAGGAGAAGAGGAGGACGAGGGCCTTATCTCCACCATTAAACGATTCCAGACATATGTCAAAAAGAACTAAGGTAGCGGATAGTCGATCCGCTGATACTATGAATGCACCTTCAAGCCCCCCTATTTATATGGGTGATGATGATGATTTCATGGCAGGAATTGATGATGATGATATGCCAATGGATGAGCCGCAACCCTCATCCCCTATAGCGAAAGCTGTCGAGAGAAGACTTCATATCAGTGTTAAGGAGGAAGAGGATGAGGATGAGGATGAAGATATGATGGAAGTTGCTCAAGCGGATGGTATCACAGCGACCAGCGTCAATATTTCCGGAACTAGGCCCCCACCCAAGCTGAAAAAGGAGTTATACCCAACGCCAGCAACCTCATCTCCACCCCGCGGTCCAGTTGACGAAGTTGATGCGTCATCTTGGAACGATGTTACCCAAAGATTGAACGTTATGAACAGTAGCCAACCTTCAGAGACAATGTCTTTTGGAAAACTCGACTATAACGACGCAATTGAAGAAGATGGAAGCCTTCATATGTTCTGGACTGATTACACTGAAATTAATGGCGGTTTATGTCTTTTTGGCAAAGTCAAGAACAAGAAGACAGGTAATTTTGTTAGTTGTTTTGTAAAGGTTGATAACATCCTTAGAAAGCTATTTTTCCTTCCACGGCAATATCGTAAACGCCACGGTCAGGACACAACAGATGAGGTAGAGATGAAGGATGTCTACGAAGAGGTTGATGACATGATGACGAAAATGAACGTTGGAATGCACAAAATCAAACCTTGCACTAGAAAATATGCCTTCGAGCTACCTGATATACCAAAAGAGGGCGAATATCTGAAGTTGTTATACCCCTATTCCAGTAAGTGTAAAATCTGATATCTAGCTACTCAGCTGACCACTCTAGAATCCGCATTACACGTCGACAAGCACAGCGGCTCGACATTCTCCCACGTCTTTGGATCAAATACTCCTCTCTTTGAACAATTTGTTCTCTGGAAGAACATCATGGGTCCATGTTGGTTAAAGATCGAAGATGCAGACTTTGGAGCTCTTAAGAATGCTTCTCACTGCAAATTAGAAGTACAGGTTTCAAAACCGAATCTCATTACTCCCATCAATGAGTCCGATAACCTCGAAGCGCCACCCTTGACTTTGATGAGCATTGCTTTGCGCACTGTCTTCAATGTAAAGGAAAATAAACAAGAAATTCTCGCAATTAGTGCACGCATATATCAAAATATTTCACTAAGCGACACCACTCCGCCCGAAAACTTACCTTGTCAAACTTTTACTGTCATGCGGCCGAACGGATCCCATTTCCCTATCGGATTCGAGGGGATAGTTAAACAACGTTCGATAGGCCTCGTCAAGCTGGTTAAGCAGGAGAATGAGATTTTAAGCTTCTTCCTTGCCCGCCTAGACTTAGTTGATCCAGATGTTCTCGTTGGCCACCAATTGGAAGGCGTTGATTTCAGCATCTTACTAAGTCGATTTCAGGCCAGAAAGACTCCACAATGGTCACGTATTGGTCGTATGAGACGTACCCAATGGCCAGGATCCATGGGGAAAATGGGGGGCAATTTCTTTGCAGAGCGTACGCTAATGTCAGGTCGTCTCATGTGTGACTTGGCCAATGATATGGGAAAATCGACCATGACGAAATGTACATCCTGGACCCTCACCGAGATGTGCAGCCTTTACTTATCGGGTGCCAATCGTCGAGAAATCGATAATGAGGTTGCCTTGAAGACATGGGCTACTAACAAGGACGGATTAATGGACTATGTCAGCCATTGTGAAGCAGATACGTACTTCATCGCAGCTCTTGCCTTGAAGGTTCAAATGCTTCCTTTAACCAAAGTTCTTACTAACTTGGCTGGAAACTCTTGGGCAAGAACACTTACCGGTACTCGTGCCGAGCGCAACGAATACATTTTGTTACATGAGTTTCATCGCAATAAGTATATTTGCCCCGACAAAGCTGTTTTCAAGGGCAAGCAGCAGGTCGAGGAAGAGAATGTGGATGAAGAAAGTGGAGATGTGAAGAAGAAGGACAAGTATAAGGGAGGTCTAGTCTTCGAGCCAGAGAAAGGTTTATACGACAAATTCGTCCTTGTCATGGATTTCAATTCCTTGTACCCCAGTATTATCCAGGAATTCAACATTTGCTTCACTACAGTTGATAGGTTGAATTTGGTATGTTCCTACCCTTTCTGTGAACAGTGATATTGTACTAACATGTATAGTCCGATGATGAGGATCGAGTTCCAGAAGTTCCAACAGATCAGGAACAAGGTATCTTGCCTAAGCTTATTGCCACACTTGTCAGTCGACGCCGACAAGTCAAGAGCCTTATGAAAGACAAACATGCGACCTCGGAGCAGTTGGCGACTTGGGATATCAAGCAATTGGCATTGAAGCTTACTGCGAACTCTATGTACGGTTGTTTGGGATACACCAAATCTAGATTTTATGCTCGACCACTGGCGGTTCTCACGACATACAAAGGTCGTGAGATTCTTCGAAGTACCAAAGATCTGGCCGAGAGCAAATCGTTACAAGTCATCTATGGTGATACGGATTCCGTCATGATTAATGCCAACGTTGATAATATTCAAGATGCCCTTGCAGTTGGAAACGACTTTAAAAAGTCCGTCAACGATCGTTACAAGTTACTGGAAATTGATATCGACAATGTGTTTAGACGCATTTTACTTCAAGCAAAGAAGAAATATGCCGCCATCAATCTTGTACAGGTTGATGGAAAATTTGTTGATAAGATGGAAGTCAAAGGTCTAGATATGAAGCGTCGTGAATACTGTAATTTGTCAAAGGAGGTTTCATCTCAACTTTTGAACGAAATTCTGTCCGGTGATGACGCAGAGGCTGTTATCACACGGATTCATGACTATCTTCGTGAAATTTCAACAAAAATGAGAGAAGGGGATGTTCCCGTCCAGAAGTATATAATCTACACGAAACTCGGAAAAGCCCCTAAGGATTACCCCAATGCTGATAACATGCCCCAAGTCCAGGTCGCTTTGCGGGAATTGGCCAAGGGGAAACAAGTTCGAAAAGACGATGTCATAGCGTACATTGTAACAGGAGAAGGGAAAACATCTGAGAATGCTGCTAAACGCTCATTTACACCTCAAGACGTGATGAAGCGTGACTCGGATCTCAAGCCAGATGTTGAATGGTATCTCTACAAACAGATTTTCCCACCCGTCGAGCGATTGTGCGCAAATATTTCTGGTACAGATACAGTACGTCTGGCTGACTGTCTCGGACTTGATGCACGGAAATATAGTATCAACAACAACAATTCATCAGGAAGCAACGAAGCAGAGATTCATCCGCTAGAAAGTCAAATCGATGACTCTGTACGCTTCAAAGATTCCAGTCGCCTCACTCTACGCTGTCGATCATGCAAAGCTACTTTCGGATTTGAAGGACTCCTCAACAGTACAGAGAATTGCTCTCCCTCCGGTATCATCTGTCGCTGTGGCAACACTCTCTCAACTCTTTCCATCATGACACAACTTGAACATCAAATTCGCCAAGAAACATGTAAATATTATGAAGGTTGGCTTGTATGCGATGATCAAGCGTGCGGTAACCGCACCAGACAAATGAGCGTTTATGGACACAGATGTTTGGGACCAAAAGGTTTGGCTCAAGGATGCCTGGGGAAAATGAGATACGAATATACAGAGAAAATGATGTATAATCAGCTGTTGTACTTTGCTGGTTTGTTTGATGTTGACAAGGCAAAGGGTAATGCGAGGGGTACGGAGAAAGGTAAGATTTCTATTCTTCTACATGGGGTTTATGTGACAGAAATTAATATGATCATAGAACTTGTCTCAGCACTAGCAGAACATAATCGCGTCAGATTCGGCACGCTGAAAAGTGTAGTAGAGAAATATCTGGATAAATGTGGAGGACAATGGGTTGCGATGGATAGTCTTTTTGGGAAACTGGGCTTCTCCGCCATGTGATCTGGATGAATGTATGGCCTGATATAGGATATGCTTTGTTGGTATAATTAATGAAGGAATGGGTGCATGAATATATGGGAGTTGGGTATATTCTCATGGTTTGGTACAGGATAGATGGTACCGGAGGGATTGTTTGTAATAGGAACTTTTATGGTTGAACATAGCATTTTGTTGGTTTGTGTGCGTACAGGGCTCGTGGGCGGTGGTGCTGATGTGTTCGTGGACTGCTTTAGAGACTTCAATGAAATGAATCATACATCAGTCATATTCTCTACTATCCTACCATCTTCGACCGGCTGATTGACCATAGTCATCTTGCAATTGTCAAAAAATCGTCTAGTAATTCACATCGCTCTATTTTCCAGTAATCCTATTCGTTCTGCATTTTCCCCTCGTCCCAATCAGACTAATTCCTATTCAATCTCCATCATAATGCAACACTATCTATATTTCTGAATGCGAAATATTTATTAGCAGGAATTATTGTAGTTCAGATATAAAAATACTTGATCCTAGTTCTAGAAATGAGCATGCGAACGATGTTCCAACATTCTTTTAGACATTAGGCGATATTGTCGTTGTGGTTTGAAAGATCAAATGGTTGTGAGATGTGTTGTATGTTGTTAAGTGGTTGGGGTTTTGATGAAGAGAGGAAGGGAGGAGGAGAGGAGGAGAGGGAGAGGAAAAGAAAGAGGGGAAATTTGGTGGGCTGAGAGGTAATGGTGAGAATTGATAGTGATGGCAATCATGATGATCTAACTAATATCAACAGTAAAAAGAAAAGATCTGCGTGAATGACAGTTTATACCATACGTAGCTTATTATCATAGGTACAGAGTCCTTTTTTGTAGTCTTACATGAGATCTTACTTGACTTTCTTTAGGTTTCTCTCTGGCTACAGACTTATTTGCTTTGCTAGGCAGGTTCTTTATAATCCGTTGATAATACTTGTGAAGATAATAATCATGATACGCAGCAGTCTTTGAAGATTAGGAGTTTATATATCCATGGATAGTATGGGCCATCGCTTCTTGAAGTATAGAAGAACGTGATTCCACCCCTTTCGCCTCCTACACCCAAAAAAGGTCTTTGTTGCACATCTTAAGTTTCGAACGACTATTGATCGAAAATCAATAGCTTAAACCGAACCATAATGACGGCAAATAAGAACAGTTTTGAAAACTTCACCGCCTGAGAATCTGAGGTTTCGGCTCGGTAATTCGAAAATTTCGAGGCAGTTCGGGCTGGGAATCGAAGGATATTGAAGCATAGAATATGGTGTAATACAAGTGATTTAACTCCCTAAGCAAGCCCAACCATCTCACTCCATTCCACTCCCTTTTCTCCTCTTCCCTATATTTAAAGTCTCTGCATCTCGACATGAATAAGATATCGAAATATCAATCCAGATATCCAGGTGGCAGGACATGTCTGGGGGGAATGATCCCCAAAAGTGGTACTTCATGCTGGGATTTTCGTTTCTCGGGGGTGTTTTCGAAGGAAGGCTTGTGTGAGTTTATGATGGTGGTGAGAGGATGGAATATGAGGATGATTTGTGAGGACTGGCAGTGAGTATAAGGTAAGAATTGGCAGTAAGAACACTAGGAGTAACGACAGCGCTCATATGCATACACTAATACCCTCTTCAAGATATTGTACAGCAGATACCTATTCCGACAAAGCAAAAACAAAACTTCAGTACAACAATCCACAACTTGGTACTTACCAGAACATTGTCCAGTCTCGACGATATCAGGTGCGAACACCATTGACTATTGAGCGCATATGAATAGGGAAGTTATGGAAAAGATTTGACGGCTTTTGTAGTTGTGACTTCAACTTTTGAATTAGCCGAATTGCTGAGTTGTGCTGATGTTATGGTATGGTGTAGGAAGTACATATAAAGATGCACAAGGAGTTTTACAGAGATAAATTGGTATCGAAAGGATAGTTGTATTGGCACATTGTCTGCTGCTAGAGGTAAAAAGAGATCGAGGCAATGCAGTTTAGCGGATCCAGGATCTATGGGAAGAGAGTGGGGTGGAATTTATGGGTAATAAGCTTTGTTGATTAATTGAGTACTGACTAACGATAATAATGAAGGATGAGATGAGAAAAGCGCTTATTGGTAGCGGATATCAGGAATTTCAGCATACATTTCTTCAACCTGTCCCTACGAAGATCTGAAGGGACCCTGAAAGGTTTAACTTTGAGGTTCTGAAGTAGCTTTTTTGTATGGATGCTCCTGAATACAGTGTTGCATTTGTGTCCGTAGAAGCACAGATGGAAGAAACACGACGTATTTATAGTAAACTTTATGACTTCCCGCTCATAGCCACATACATTGGGGGAAACTGAAGGACAAGGAAATCATGAGACTGTGATTTATATAAAGACAGCCATGCGTTGGGAAAACTGTCCTTTACAAACGGAACTTGGACCATCGCATCGAGTTGAGTTCATTAGGAAGGCTGCAGAATATTCCTACTTGGATGTTTTACCACTGGGGTCAAGTGAGGTTTCGCCCTGAGGGAGGATTCAATGTTGACTTGAGAGAATGACGATGAATATACATTTCAACACCATCAATAGCTGGACTTATGCACTATATATTTCTAATAACTGACAACAAAAGGGAACCAGACGATGAGAGATGCACATTGGTAGTTAATATTATGTATGAAAATACTTCACTATCTAAAATGAAACAGTACACTAGATATCCGAGAGACTCATCGTCATTTCTTGCAGAGAAAATCATTTTCCAACCTTACCTCTTTAACAAGAACCCTTCTATTGAGCTAATCCCATAAGGAATAGGGATAATGGAAAAGACGTGATATTGATAGTAAAACTACTCGCAGTTTAAAATGATGAGTATGATACGATACTGGGACAAAACTCGGACGTCAAATATAAATCAAGTGATTCTGTATGAGATATTAGACATATTATACCATATATCATTCCAGATTTGGAACTCGATTTCCCATGCAGCAAATAATTTTCTCGGCCTAGCTCACCATTAAGTCCTATAAGAGTGGATATAAAACAAACTTCGTAATTATTCAAACAACATGGACATAGAATAGAGCTTCAACCTTTCAAAGGGTTATCATGGTGGTAAGGATGAGCCATTTTAAGTATTCCTACAACCTTTTAATCCTTCATAAACATCAAAAGTATGTCTTAGATATCACTAAAGAAGATTTATTGTCAAACAAGCAACCACTCTTTGTCAATAGAAAAAAGTGGTTATTTGCTTTCTATATGACAGCGGAATAATAACAGCAAGGGGGTATAATAACAGCAAATCCCCGTCTAACACCACAAGCAAGTTCAATGAGAAAGCCACTTCATGTTATTTCGCCCATAGATAATAGACTTCTCAAAACCAGAAGCAGGCATGTATTCTACCATTTCTGCATATTCTTAACTCGAAGGTCAACCATAGAGTAAGGTAAGATTACATAGAAGAAAGAAACATAGTCAAAATCATGCTATCTTTCTTATATACTAGAGAATTTAGTATCTTGCGGACTCACAATCCATCATTTTAAGCGGATAGGTTCTGTAAAAATCGCATCCTTCCTTTCCCATTCACCTGTTATATATATATATATACAATATGAAAGTCAAACGAGTCAAGAAGTATCTAAGAGATATATAGAACAAGTATTACAACTCAAAACCCATACAAGTGCTTGCGCAGTGAGTAGGCGGCGAGTAGTACAGTAAGTGTGAAGAAAGTTGTTTTTCAGGAATGGATGTTTTTATGTAGCTGTAAAGTATAAGAGAATCATGAGTTATGAGGAATGATCTACAGGATATATTATCATTGTATACTCCTCATCCTGTTCAGATTCTTGCTTATGAGAGCGGTAGTAATGAAAAGCAACGACAACAGTAAAGATCAAGATGACTATGTCTGCTTGATGAGAAGTCCAGGCCGGGCATAGAGGTTGAAGACGAGGCTTTCGGGGTGAGCACTTGCACACTTCCCGAGTTTAAACTTCAACCACCTGCGCCAGGTTGATCTGGTCTTGATAAATTCAGTACGGGGAAGAATAACTCATGATTCGATACGCATATGAAGTCAACTGATGCGGGAGCAAGGGAAGATAACGCGTGACAAACTCAAACCGTCAGAATGAAGAGTAGAAGGAAAGTGGTAAGAGATAAGAAGATTGTTTCAAGATTTCAGAAGAATACCATTGCTCCATCCCTACTATGCTATATTAAAGTATTAACTCCATGCACCACCACCACTCAATAAAATATTTCCAATCCCTAACACCATACCATCTAAGACTCCATGCCATGCATCAAAGTCCCACGTCCAGCGTCAAATATTCACAGCCAGTCCAACTCCCCTAAATACACACCCTTTTCTCTTCCACTTAAACTATCTCCCCGACCTAGGTCCACTAGGTAAACCCGGTCTCCTTCCCGCACCAGGTCCTCCACTAGGTAATCCCATCCCCCTCCTCGGCGGTTCATACCCACCACCACCAAACTCCGCCTCATTCGAAGCCCACGGACTCGTCGCCGCCATAAACGGTTTATCCCCACCATCCTGCGACGCCAACCTATTCTCATATCCCGAATCATAACTCGCATCACCCATTCCACTTGCATTAGTATTCATAGCGCTCCCCTTCGATCTCCCCATCTTCAACCTATCTCTCGCAGATAAGGTTCCTGTTGCACTTGCCCCTTGAGTCGCAAAAGGACTTTGGCTTCTGGCTGGACCCCCTGTTCCCCTTGCTGCGCGCAGACTCCCAGGAGGTGGCGATGGCGCATTTGTTCTTCCAGTTGCGCCGCCGAATAAACTATTTAAACCCTGTGAGCCGCCTGCCGCAGAAGGTGCTTGACCATATGTAGAACCGACAGGTTGACTGTAAACTGGTTGAACGACAGGAACAGGCTGCGGACCGCGTGGATCGGGGGGAAGCCACGCTGGCAGGTTTTGTTTCTTTTCCTGTAGATAATAGGTGCGCATTACGCGACAGAGATAGGTGTCATCTTCCGTGTCGCCGTCGGCTTCGCCTTGGAATATGTTTTGTCGGATCGAGGTTACTTTGGAAGTAATGGAGTTGAGATAGGAGGAGTACATTGTGGCGTTGGCGTTTGTGGAGCGTTGTGAGTAGGATCAGTGGTTGTTGAGAATGTGTGTCGCAATTGAAGTTTGTTTGTATTCAGTGATTCACCGCCGATCAATTCTGAGGATTTGTTATTATTATTTTGAAGGGATAACCAGCCCTTGAATTTATGGTGATTTGTAGGAAGGTGTCGTAAATTAGTTGTGAAGTTATGAATTTATGGAGATTTAGTACCAAGGTTGAAACTTGTTATGCTGCAAGAAAGATCTGACCCCACTACACCAAAGATGAGACTAAGGAGACGGATGAAAGAGCCACTGATGGAACTTATTGGGAGTTTAAAAATAGACAAGGAATTCATCACAACAAAATTGTAAATAAAAAATTCAACCAGTTGATTTTTTACCAGATACTGGTCCTTAAAATCGCTTTGATATACCTAGGTAGTTAAAGAAGCTGTCTATAATACTACAAATTAACAGCTATTTTGAGGGTCCAAGAGCACCAACGCCTACCAAGAACGCCCAACCCCAGGTATAATGAAAGTCCATACATCCCCAAATTAGAAAGCCAATTCTCGCTGTGGTCCTTCGAGCTCCTGCTCGTATTCGACTTCCATCTTTGAAACTCTCTTCTTTGGCTTGACTTTGGAAACTGGTGCTCTCTTCCTCTTTGCGCCAGTAGCATTCTTCTTGGTCTTATCATCCTCGCTGCCATCGCTTTCACTGTCTTCGCTATCCTCCTCACCAGTGGCTTCCTCATCACTTCCAAGCCAGTCCTCAATATCTTCCAAGTCCTCTTCATCTTCTCCCAAATCACTAACATACTCCACATCACCAACACCCTCCTCATCTTCATATTCCCCTTCTTCTTCAAATTCATCTTCTTCGATACCTTCATCCATATCCTCATCTCTTGTTCCTTCTCCTTGTCTCTCCAAGCCTTTCAGAACCTTCTTCCAGATAGATTCGCTGACGTTCAATGGTTGATCACCATAAGCACCACTCCTCAAACGCTCGATCAATTCTCTCTCAATTGCCCTCTCTACCTTCGCAGCCGCCATTGCCTTTCTCTCTCTGGTTTCTTCTCTTCTCCTGACCTTAGGCGCCAACTTTGGAACAAGTTTTTCACCCAATCTCTCTTCCTCTTTTGCCAATCTTCTCATACGAACGCCAACTTGTGTCAATCTTGTAAGTCTTTGTTTGCACTTGTGAATGAGAAAGTTAGGCCAGTATTTTAACTTGTCGTCGATTTGTTCCAATGCGTTGGCATAATTGGAAGATAGCTTTATGCGCTCCCATAATTTTGATGGCATATGTGCTCTTTCGATCGTCTTCATGTAAAGGTAAAGGGTACCGGTTTGAGGATTTGCGCGAATGGTTGCATATCTAGAATTCGCAAGGGGGCATGATTGTCGATTACAAAGACCAGTTACATTGTATTCATTGCGACAGAAAGTTTGATCCTTCGTAGTCCTGGACATCATTAGTAGACGAAAATCGCCATGTATATAATCAATCAACTTACTTGAGCTTGAACGAGCAGAATTGTTGATTAATAACCTGCCAGACAATTTCGTCTGACGACATATTGATTGAGGTATTCGAGACGTTGAGGTTGTTTTGTGTTTTTGAAGCTTAAAGTCTCTTCTTCATAACAGAGATATTTTCCATCAACTTTTTTTCGGCGCGAGACAAATTCTGCCAGTGAGGGCGGTGTACAAGTCGTAGCTTTTTAGGCCCGCCCTCATTGGTCCATGCACCGGCGCCTGTTTGACCGATCGAGCAGAGGAACTCGCAAAAAATCATTTGCTAAATATTACAAGCTCACCGGTAGCGAATAGGAGAGCTCACCGGGAGTACCACTACATAGATGTTCAGCATAAAGTCACATTCAAAAGCCTCCCTGAGAGATCTTCCGAGGTTTTCCCCGCCCGTTTACTTCTTCCATAAACAAACTCCACACTCCACCATTCCAAGACTTAAACTTACTCTCCTCTACTTGTTTTAACAAAAGTACCGTTGCCATCTAACACTAACTGCCTTCTAATTCCTATCAACATTCTTCATCACCCTCTTCATCACGTGCAACAAACAGAAAAAATGACCTCAACATATCCAACCTACATTTACAAAATCCTTCCTTCAGATGCGGAGCCATCTTCACCTCTTCCAGAAGCCCTCCCAGTCTCTGACCTTGATAAGAGAGATGGGTTTGTTCACTGCTCTACCTCGAAACAACTTTTAGGGACTTTAAATGCATTCTTCTCGTATGTGCAACCTCCTTTCATTTTTTGGAGCATTAACTTTCATCTTTCTGATAGTCTCACTTGTTCCGTCCACTAACACTTCACAGTAAGGAATCCCACGTCTATATTCTCCGCATCAAGTACGAGAAAGTAGCTCCATACATCAAATGGGAGAATGCAGTGGGGAAGCAACCAGAGGAAGTAGGTGGATGCTGGGATACGGAGGGAAAGGCGGGGTTCTTTCCTCATATCTACAATGGCTTGAAAGTTGGAAAAGAAGAGGTTGATGATGTGGGAGAATGGAAGAGAGGAAATGAAGGGTGGTCTGGTGAAGGTTGGTGTTGGGGCGAGGTGGATCGTCCTTTTAGTCTTTACGGGATTGGGAAGGCTAGAAGATGAAAAGATGATGAATGAGAGATTGATGGAGTCTAGAGAGGTGGTACATCCTCCGACTGCGAATCACATTTACGACAGAGTGCCTTCGGGAAGAAACGATGCGAGCTTGGATATCTAAAATGATCTCAATAATCAAGCATTGGCGATACTGATGTTCTTGGCAATAGTGGACGAAATCCAGGTTATATCTAGCATTTTGGAGCCACTGCTTTATTTTTTATACTTGAATTCAGTCACACTTCTTTTCGAAATATCAATTAATCCTCTTTCTTCTCTAGTTAATGGGTTTTCCAAGCCAATGCACTTTCATTTTTCATGAAGGTCAGATTGGCAAAATCACGTACCAGAGTCGACGACCCCCACGTGAGGTGTCCAGCCAATGAATGATTGGCGCAATTGTTGACAACGAGCTGCTTGTCTTTAGCGTGTGTCTCGTCCGCAATGTACTTCTTAACCTTCCGGGGCATTATCATCGCTATGTTGTACTAGGCCTCGTCGCTTCCCGATTCAATTCTATGAAAAAGAAGGAGTCGGCAGGCACAACCACTGCCCGCGCCATGTATACATACCGAGGCTTTCAGGTAAACCATTCCTCAAAAGAAAATCAAGTTTTATCTTCCATCTCTAGTTATTCATATCCGAACCCGCCAGCCGTATCAGTCCAACCGAGATTGGGGGAATATGTTATTGGCACACCAATTATTCCTCAGAAGTATCCTCGCCAACTCATGCCGAGATGATGGATACCCCAAACACTCCTCCCACAAACAGTCCGCTGGATGAAGATGAGCTTTCCGATACACCAACCCCATCTCTGACCCCTATCAATACCAAAATTGTTGATCCTCCAAAGAGGGTTTCCATAAACAGTCTGCTAAACGAAGATGAGCCTCCCGATACACCAACCCCATCCCCGGCATCTATCAATGGTGTGGAAGAGAGCCGTTTTTCATGTCCGCATTGCACAAAGACTTTTGACAAAAACCACAAATTGAAGTACGTTTTTCATGTTTCCTCCATCACCTCAGCAAGCCCACAAATTTTCTCCCCAAACCTGTAATCTCATTGCTTGATTTGTGATGAATCATCCCATTGAGATTTGGAGAATACAAAAGAATATTCCAATTTCACATTGTTTTCATGAATTCGTGCACCCACTGTTGATCCGCTGAGAACTTATTCTCCTTCTCATGATAGGAAACATGTACTCTGCCACTCCAGACCGTTCAGATGCCCTCATTGTACTCTAACTTTCAGCTGTCGCGGCAATCTGCAAAGTCACCAAAATACAATTCACGTACGCTACGGCTCCAGACCATACCAATGCTCTCATTGTTCTAGTGCTTTCGGCGATCGCATCAATTTGCATAGACACCAAATTGCGGTTCATGAGACTGTACGGTTCTTTCACTGTCAGAAAAGAGGGTGTCGTTACCACAGAGACAGCCAAACGGGAATGGTGTTTTCAGGTCTCTCTAGTTGTAGGGCCCATATGAGGAATTTGCATAACTTAAGTGATACTGAGATCTCGAGCTACCACGGTGATACCAGAAGTCCCGATAGCCTGGAATGAAATTCGACAATGGGGGACGCTTAATATTTGAACTTATCTCGAATATTGGTAATTGGGGCGTCTCTCGAATATCTGATGGGTATTATTATTCTTGAAGAGAAGAAGGCTGTGATATGGAGAGGAACCTGCTAGTCCCATTCGGGAGCAATCTCTCTACTGTACTACCGAAGAATTATAAGTTATAACTTTAAGACGCTTCTACTTCTCTCCCAACATATCAAAATTCAAATCCTCTATATTCGAGAGTTGGATTCACAAAGCTACATATTGATTTCCATCAGAAGTGTGGTTGCTAGAATGTCTCATCTAATGACCCTCGGCTGACTGATTACCAATAACCTACCGAATATCTTTCCGTTTAGGTCATCTCCACTCTTGAAGGATTTTCCACAACTCATGAGAAATCATGGAAATGTTATTGGCCACTTGCGGTTGGTCAGCCAATATGCGTGAAGTCTCACGTCTGGCATTAAAATATCACAACTGTATTGTTTCTTTTCTTTCATTTGCACTTGGATTAATTCTTCTTTTGAACTAGTACTAGTACTCTTTTGCCACTAATATTTGGTATCTTCAACAAAAATGATGGCTTCAAATGAAAGGACTAATAATCCAATCATCACAGGGAAGTCAAATGGCCCCACATCTCATGATAACGCCAGTTCTACAGGGAATTTGCCCTTAGTTGATGATGATGATAGTGTAAGTTAAGTACTCGAAGTCGAGTGCGAATATGTGCTGATATCGGTAGACTGATACGGATTCTGCTGTTGGTGGATTGAGTAACTCGTATGTCTTCGTTGCGTAATTGCAGTTTGGAGGTCGGGGTTGATAGTTTCATGATCATGTTGCTGAGGAATTAGATCATCTGCTCAATCGTTGAATTCAAGTCTTTATGGTCATGTGGAGGAGAATGGAAGGACTTATCATAAGTTTAAGCAGGGGAGTAAGTGTGTTTGTAGTCATGATTTTGTTGCATATATACATTCATGGGAAAAGCGGAGTTTCTAACAAATAGCCCTTTAGAGTATCCATTGCCAAACGATGAGGTTAGTTGTTTCTTTACACGTACCCGAGCTATAACTAACAGTGTGATTAGACGGAACAAGAGCGTTTACGTATGTAGAGTATATCTATCTTAAACATATATCATATCTAATTAATCTGACAGAGATCCAACATACTTTATTCGGTGTAACTTTCAAGGGAAAATTATACCTAGCACCAATTGGAGAAAATCCGGAACATGTTCTTGATATTGCTACAGGTAATTGCAACGACAAAGAGCATGAGAACTTTACTAACAAATACCAGGCACTGGTGTTTGGGCAATCGAATTTGGTATGAATCGATGACCTTATGAACTCATCACCTCATGATTCATACTAATAATCTTGAAAAGCGGAACAACATCCCAAGTCCAACGTTATTGGAACCGATCTAAGCGCCATCCAACCATTATAGTACGTCCTCCATGATATCCCATCACTCATCAAATATAAACCATCACCCCACTCACCACCCCACAGCGTCCCCTCAAACCTCCGTTTCGAAATCGACGACGCAGAAGACGAATGGATATTCCCGCACCCCTTCAACTTCATCCACGGACGCGCCCTAATCTCTTGTTTCAGCGACCCCTCCCTCGTAATCCGCTCCGCCTACAACTCTCTCGCCCCAGCCGGCTACCTCGAACTCCAAGACCTCTGTTTCCCACCCCAATACATCGGGGCTCCACCCACGCACACCGCATTCTACAAATGGAGTCTCCTATGCACCGAAGGCGCTGCGGCCTCTGGTCGCCCCTGGAATAATGCTCTGAATTATAAACGCTGGATGCAAGATATCGGATTCGAAGAAGTGGTTGAGGAGAAATTTTTCTGGCCGGTTAATTCGTGGGCTAGAGGGGCGTATTTTAAGGAGATTGGGGGGTATGTTTTGAGGGATTTGTCGAATGGGTTGGAGGGGCTTAGTTTGAAGGTTTTGGGGGGGTTGGGGTGGAAGGCGGAGGAGGTGAGGATGCTGGTGGAGGAGGTGAGGAGGGATTTGTATAATACGGATATTCATGCGTATTTGAGGGTGTAAGCTATTTTGTAATTTTTTAAAGGGGAGGGGAAAGAGGTTTGAGAAGCTTTGCTAATGTGAGTTAGGAACGTGGTGTATGGAAGGAAACCTGGTGGGAAGCCGAAAGAAAGTACTTCTATATCCTAAGCTAGTGATAAGACTGTGATCCATTCGTGCAATGCTACCAGAATTCTATCTAGATCATTTCCATATCATATCAATTTATACCTATATGTTTGCACACCCTAGTACGAAATATTGGTAGAACAGTCTAATAAATGAACCAAACCACAGATCCCAAACCCCAACAAATTTCCCAACCTTACATTTCAGCAATCGTACATTTCAGCAATCAAATCAAATTATATATAGTTCTAGCATTCTTTCCATTTTCCACCCTCTTCCCCCCCATACCCAGCCAGAACATACGATATGGATTTGAACACATACAGCCTCATTAATACACAATCCCAACCCCAAAACCCCAACCCTAAAACTAGAATTAGAACGGTGGTACAGAACGAAAAGCGCTAACTACAACTTCGGAAATTGTAGTCGCTCTCAAAATTTTCCTCTTCTTCTTCTACTATAAATACAACATCTTTATTTTAATTCCGAATAAGAATGATTTGAATTCCCGTCGTCGTAGTTGTAGTTATAGTCGTGAATATAATTTAAATTAGCTGTTCTTTAATACCTTACCTTTTTGATACGCGATGTATATATATCGTGTATAAACTCATATATCACTTACATATTACTAACTAACATACAAATCACACATCATATCACATCACGTCAACTCTACAAACATAAAGAAACTCATAAATATAAATGTTGACATTCTTTTTCATTTTCTCATTGCCATTTACGCTCTCTCACACGCCTACTCTACCCGCCCCTTCTCCCTGTCTCTCACAAAGCACGCAAACTCATAATCTCTTCCCCTCTTCATACGTATACTCTTCATACGTATACATGTACTTCATCTTCTTAATCGCATAACGAATCATTCATTACTCGGTCGACTCAGTTTCTCCTCTCTCGCAACCAGCCCCTGCACAACTTTCCCTCTCCACCATCAAATCTCACCTTATCTCATCTCCTCTCGCGTCACCTCCATGCAACTCTCTCGCAAACGCAACGCAAAGCATCCTGTCCAATCGATAAAGCACAACCTAACCTCAAAGCCAACCAAAAGAAAGTAAAAGAAAACTAGTATCCGAAACACAGAGAAGAAATGTTTGTTGCCTTCAAAAGGAAAGGAAGCACTACTCGAACTAAAAATCTTACAAAAGCAGCAAATAAGCAGGGAAATAAAATCAATAATTACGCTCCCACTTCCCCAAGCTCCATCCATAAACCCCCTCGCTTCCCTTGTCAAAATACCAAAATGAAAACGACCTATAAAACAGAAATAGTGTTGAGTCTGTCATAATGACAAAGTTTATCTACTTCTAACCCGAATCCCCGCGAGAAGATACACAATTTTGCTGAAATAGAATAAAGGCCACCCGGGCAGAAAGTTATACAAGGAAAGGAAAGACCGTTTCAGGCGTTAGAAATCAGAGGTAAAAGCCGATTGACGTAAATGTTGATGAGTAGAAGGATCAAAAGATGGTACTCTTCACTCTCGAATGTGATCGGCCTTTGCCTGAAGTTCCGGAAGCTTTCCTCATCAAATGTTCTTCCCGCTTCAGAACCATCTCGCACCAACCACCTTTGCCACCTGCACGTTCTTTTCCTACACAAGGATCAAGAACGGACATCCATGCTTCTTTATCAGCTGGTGAGTCGGCATAGAAATCAATAACTTCACCATTATTGAATCGAATTCGGAAACCTTCTTCAACAAACATGTAGCCTTCTTCATCTTCAGCAAAACCAGACTTGCGACGTTTACCGGATTTCGCGGTAGTTTCCTTCTGTGTGAGTGCTCTACGATCATCAATCAATCTATTGGCATTTGCAAGATTAATTGTGACACGGGGTTGTCGGGTCGACTCGTGATAAGCCGTAAGTTTACTTCCCGCTAGTCTAAAGAAACGACGACGCCAGAACTAAAAATATGTCAGTAGCGAATAGAGTATATTGGTATGGAAATAACTTACAGGACAGTCACCACCTTGTTGACTTAGATGACCTTCGAATTGTCTAGCAACCTCAAGTTCGGCTTCCTTCATCTCGCGGATGCAAGCATTCATACTCTTAGGCATATCTTCATCACTAGCTCCTTTTGGCTTTGGTACAAAAAGAAGTTGTAATTGTAACTTTCCGACAGTATAAGGAGCGCGCTTTCGGACTGGTGGAGGAACGCTACGTTTGCTCATAACACTCGATGATTGGTTTGTCTCTTCAGTAGCCCATTCGTTGAAAGCGGCCACATCGACATTGTAAGGTCTTCCGAAGCAACGACTCTCATGATCCTTTAGACAAACATAAGACCTACCAAAGCTACCATCTGCAGCAGCGAGCGGTGAAAGAAGCTCCCATGCAGTTGGTTGTGACGAATTCTTCAATGCTTGAGCATCCTGTTGTTTTAGTTGTGCAATGCGTTGTTCCTCTTCCTTTTGTCTCATCTCAAGCTCCTTCCTCTTTTTTGGTGAGGCGAATACTCGACTGAAAGTTGAAGGCTTCGATGGCTTTGTTGCTTTGACTGGAGAAGTTTGTACACGCTTCGGCGGTGCTGGCTTCTCAAGCTTGGCATTCAACGTCAGCTGAAACTCAAGCTCATTTGGTACAACAAGTTCAAATTCTTGTCCGATAGGCGCGTTTCTTCCCAATTCCAACCATGCTGTGGTAACACAGTGTACGCCATTATCTAAGGTTAGACTAAACCATGAACGTTCATCTATTCTAATGTTAGCAAAATAAAAACTAAAATCTGGGAGAAACATACTCTTGGGTAATGGTAAATCCAAGTCCTTTACTCCAATGACTTTCACGAACAATCTTCCACGTTCACTATTTTCATCCGACACAGGTTCAGCAACTTGACCTTCTGTCAATATGCCCAATCCAGTGGCAGCATTACTTTCATGACCAGGCATCGGAGGAACTGCACCAGTAGGAGGCTTCTTGCGTGGACTGGAAGGGCGAGCGCTGCTTTTACGAGAACCATTCCATGGCTCAACAACCCATGATTGTGGACGATTATCTGGTTTTGTAGGCGAGTTTCCGACTGATTTAGCAACTCGAGTCTCTCTTTCATCGCTGCTAGCAACTACTACTTTGGTGTTCTGTCTCATCAAATATCCTCGCTGTGGGAGACTTTTGTTAGCATGATCACTCATTTCTGCAAAATTATTCGGTTCGGACGCTTGTCCTGCTCTACCAGTAAAGAAAGTCGAATGTGTAGAAGATAAATCAAATGCTACCTTTGAGGATTCGATTACTCGGTCGAAATCCGACTCCAGATTGAGTCCAAGATCACCCCCGATATCGAGCGTAAGACTTCGGTTTTTGAAGCTTGTATTTCGTTTCAAAGTTCCCTTTTCCGCATCATCGTCATCATCATCCTCGTCATCTTGCTCCCCATTTAATGAAGGGCGACTGCGGTGTCGCTGAGGAATTGGAGGTACAACAGGACCAGCACCACTGACTTGACGTCGAGCTTCACGCATGGCTGCAAGGTCGGATGGTGTTACAGATGGTCTCGTCTTGAGTTTTGACCCACTACGAGCCTTGATAGTAGCCATTGTTTCGGGAATGCCAGGAGAGTCTGAAGGTGGCGGTGGCGTAGGAGATATCTTGGGAGGGTCAACGAATGGGTGCTGGAATGGTTGATCAATCGATGATCTAAATGGTCGATCCATTGACGCTCTGAAAGGGTGATCAATGGGTTCATCCACCGGATGACGTATCACGGATTCTGAATCAGATATCTCGTCATCATCATCTTCTTGTGGTCCCCATTCCGATCCATCGTATTCTGGACGCGAAACCATCTTCTTGAGCGGCGGTGCTTCATGTTCATCTTGAGGTTCGGGGGCATTCTGCTGGGGCTCTGGGGTATCTTCCTCAGTTTCTTCCTCACTCTGCTCGGGCTCATTGATGGGTGCTTGATCAACTACCTCATCGTCCGCCTCTTGTGTTTCGGGTCCATGGAGAGATTCACGTGCCTCTGACATCACAGAGACCTTTCTCTCCCCCTTTTCCTCTTGAAGTGGAGGAGAAGGTGTCATATAAGATCTCAAGCTAAGACCAAAGTCTGTGTTGTCGGTAAGAAGTCCTGAAAACTCAGGTAGAGATATTCTTCGCTTCTCCTTCGTAGGGTCCATTGAAATGCTTGAAGGACTAATGTTTCTTGGGGTTGGCGGACCGTCGTCTTCTGGAACACTATTCGATTGGAATTGTGGGCTTTCATGAAGTGGCATTTCAGAAGGTGTTTCATCCGAATAATGGCTTTCCATTTCATCATCCTCTACTGTTCCAACTTCACTTTCAGTTTGATGACTTTCCATTCCTGACTCAGTACGTTGGTACATGTCAGGAATAGAATACATATCAACCTCTTCATCGTCATCTTCGGATTCCGATTTTATCATAACGCTGTTTTGGTCGTCCACATCCTCATCCACATCCTCGTCGTCCCCAGATTCAACAAATGAATCCTCTGTGGATGGAATAGGAGTGTCAGGATCAAGTTCGGCCAATTGAGCGGTACTTGGACGTTCTGGACTTGAGCCAGGCAGAGGCGAATCCAAATTGTAATCCGACTCCCGCGTAAACGGTTCTTGTCCATTGACTTTTCTCAAGATTGATTCCCGTGAGATGCGAGGTGGTAATTGATACGAATCCAATCCTGGGAGATCATCCAATGTATCTTCGTCTTCATGATCTTCATGGTCTTCCTTATCTTCATGAATTTTGATTGGTTGGGCCTCTCGTTCGGGTGTCTGACTCTTACGTGCTCCTGCCCGACGCATACGACGTTCTCGTTGTTCATCTCTCTCGGCAGATCTTGGTCTGCCTTCAGAGGACTTTGGCCTATCATCGTCCTGGATCATCATCAGATGTAACCTCTCCTCCAAAGTCATCTTGTTTCCGTTCATCCCTTGTAGATCTGCTTTGCTAATAGAGGCTGGAGGAGGTGGTGTAGGGAGATTTCTGGGCGAGTTTGTCGCTGCACGCTCAATGCCGGAAGACGCCGAACCCCTTCGATCATTACCAGCCATACCAGGTAGCGGTGGCAGTGGTCTATGTTCACCGTTAGAGGCTATTGAATCATTGCGTGTGGCATTAGGACGGCCGGAGGAGGAAGAAGGACGGGCATCGGGCATAGGACTACCCTCTGGACCATCAAATGGGTCATCATAGTACCCAGAGACTTGGCCATAGGTATTTCCAGGGCCAGAATGTCTCCAGTCATCCGGTCCGACTACTGGGGTCTTTTCTATATCCTCAAGAGAAGCATCGAAGCTATCATCTTGTTCAAGACCATCGCCATGGTAGTAAAGGTCTTCTTCATCCTCCTCCTCAGAATCGTAACTATTTTCCCGAGAGCCTGTTCCGACAGATGATATATCCGGTGTAGCCAATTCGTACTCGTTGATTTGTGGAGGAGCTACGTCGAAGGTAACACTCTTCGCATGTCTGTGCAAACTCCGTCCAGGGGGCAGCTTTCGCTCGTCACCTGAATCTTCCTCGCCAAAGGCATTATGTTCCGGGTCGTAAAGGGCCTTTCCAGCAAATCGACTAGTTGCCATGGATGATTTCGTAGGTGAGATTTGATCTTTGCTGGGCGATCTCGAACCGTTTGTGGCCGCTGTTTTCAGGGGCTCTCTAGCAACAGGGCTCAGTGGCGGTGGACTGGCCAACGAGAGACTGCTTTTACTATCTGTCTTCGCGTGGACATATGGTCGATTTTTCTCAGATCTAAACCCTTCCAGACCTTTTCCTCCATAAGCATTGCCTTGTATATTCTTTGCTAATGGTCTCTCAATGACCGGTATTGACATCGGATCGTATTCCAGTTTTTGCTCCCTTGCGTACATAGTGCTGTTTTTCACACGCGACGCGCGCTGTAATCGTTCGATTGATGATTTTCTTGTCGGTGATATTGAAGAATCCTTGTGTAAATTTTCCGTACTGATTCGATTTGGCGTACCTGGATCACGGTTCTGCCAAAAGAGATGTGGCGATGAGCCCTCAGCGGAAGTGAACGGGGATGACTGGAATGGAGACGAATCCCCAGTGAGAGACATCTTCTACGTCGTCAGAATTAGCTTTTAATTCTCCGAAAGATATGCAGAAAATAGACAGATTGAATTCTTACCTTCGCGGCCTGATTATAACTTGGAGAATTTCGTCTTTGAGCTGTTGGGCCTAGTTCGGAAAGGGGTCGCGGTGTGGAATTTTTGACTGGTGAACCAGGAAAACTGGTACCTTTTTGAATCCTCAATGGAGGAACCTAAATCATATGTATTAGATATCATTTTTACTCGCAACAATAATCCTTTCGACGCGCTCTATAATTAAAATCAGTTATCAATTTGTGCGCTTACCGGTTGTGAAGATGAAGACATCTTTTAGACTTCATCAACTTCCACCCCAAAGATGCCCAAGTCGGTCCTGTGGAGCAGGATAATCACCTTGCAGTAGCCAGATGTATATTTGTGGAATGTGGGATTTTGGACAAATGATAATGTTGATAGAAATCAAGTCTGTAACAATCAGACGCGAGGAATGCGCGTAGCAAGTAAATAGTCAAAAAGAACGAATGTTGTTGAATAAAAAGAGATACGATTCCTTTTTCCTTATTTAACTCCCCCCCCCCGAACTATTATTGTTGTAATGTGGATTAAAAAGGAGTTCCAAAGGGAGTTTCAATAATAAAGGAGAAAATAAGTTGTCATGTATGACTTGTGAGGGAAAGTTTTTGAGGAAGAGATAATTTGCAAGATAGCAAAGAATAAGGAAAGTAATTGGATGTTATTTTGAGGAGTGGAAGGGGGTGTATCAACAATAGTTGCTTGCTTTGTACCGATTAATCGATTTAATAACTTAACAAGTACTTTAGAATCTTTAGAATTTAATGAGAAGAGAGACTTTTGAATGGGGGCTGACTGGTCGGCCGTAATAATAAACAAGACGAATTATGCTGAATGGGTGACTTTTTTGGGTGGATTATTACACGTCGCTCTAGCAACCGTGCTCTCTTTCTTAGTTGTAAGATTATAGTAGATGAATTATAATCCTAGTGAAGTTTCACTATAAGAAATCAACAGAAATGAAAGATAATTGGTTCATTAACTCTTCAATTGATACCTAAACAAATCCAAAATTGGGATTTTTGAGACTTTTCGACTATTTTAGATAACTTGAATATTCGAGTACGATCCATTTACAATTATGAAAAAAAGACAAATTATACAATATGATTTGTTTCTTTTATTGTTTGTGTACAGTAGTAATATATCGAATTATATCGAAGTATATCGAATATATCGGAATATATCGAATATATCGGAATATATGGAATATATATGAAAGTACTTTATGTTGTCCAATGAACCATCGATCCATCGTCTGAGAAAAAAAAAAAGAAAAAAAAGACGGTATTCACGATATCTCAGAATTGGTTGCTTATCGTGCATGTAAACAAAAGGGAATTGTATGGTGGAATTGTGGTGGAATCGTGGTGGAATCGTGGTAACCATTTTACTTTCCGCACTACTTCTCTCTCCACTGTTAACTAAGGTATCATTCATGTAAGAATATGATGCAAGTATGAAATTTCATGCATACGACTCTCTTATAGGTTGTTTTTGCTATCGTAAAATCTCACCTACATATTACATATGCCAGTGTTCGCATCAAGTAATATCCAATTATTGATAATTCAATATCTTTTCCCGTCTTTTCTCTTTTCTCTTTTCTCTTTTCTCGTATCCATAACAAAAACAAACAGTAAAGAAAGTTGGAAGCTGGAGAATTGGATACTACCTAGGTACATAATTTTCCGAAACTGTATCCATGAATAAACACTAGAATAGCGTGAATAGCTCCATTTCCAAACAAAAAATCTACCCCTCATCCCTCATCCCAACTCAGCTGATGAATGACTGAATGAATGAATGACTGCTCTTTATCGCCTAGGAACTTCCCTGCCTTCAATTAGCAAAATCCCAATGGTTACCGAGATCGATTTTTCATTTTTCAAATAATAATAATAATAACAACAACAACAACAATAACAACAAAGGAGATTCCCCGCTGTTTGTTGACTCTGCACAGATTTAAGAACGAACTTTATCTTGCGCTCTGGGACTGTTGGATGTTTCATCACAATAACCAGAACATCTCATCTGCTGCATGTCGTAGCGGCTACAAAGGGGCATATATCAGTGTCTTCCTGCGGTCAAGAATCCAGCAGCCATTTTTGTATCGAATACCCGCAAACAGTCCGTAAGTATGGTTCGGTCTCCAGATAATATCCAATTTAGGGTGGAGCTCGCAGCAACGATTGTTATATATCTTGCATATAAGGACCACATATCCCAAACCAGCTCCCAGACTATATGGGATCATGACTTTCATTATCGGGGAATCGGATGCGTTAATGTCGAATGAATCGAGTGTCGGAACTCAACACTCGTTCCTTTTCAATCTTCAGTTTTTCCTTCATAATCTTTTTTAGTCTAGGAGAAGGGCTCGTTGCAGAAATACCAGGCAATGTACCGCCTCATCTGCGTGGTTGATCAACATTTCAGATACAGCATTGATGATACTTTTTTGCTGCGATTCTAGACCTTGGTGACCAGACGCAGAGCCGGAAATTCTCAAACCTTCTTCTCGTCCACAATCCATGGGACAACATTATAAGTACTGTAAAGGTTACCGTACTCATCATTCGGGAACCACGACTGCCATTCAAATCAACATATTTCTCATACAAAACCAAAAGCTCACAAGTATCATAATAAAAATCATGGACACGAGTATTGCACATCGAAAACCAAGTTAAGCCATCAAAAATGTCGAAAAAATAATGAGGCGGATTGATCCAAGAAAGTAAAAAATGAGATCTGCCCATCACACCTCAGATATCTCATTCTGCAATGAACGAGAGGTCCCAAGCATTTGATAATATTGAGAAGTATCCATAATCTAGCCTCGGGTGATGGCCATGATCCGATCCTCCAAACTGAAAAATAGACTTTCCTCCAACCCGTTCCCCACTCTATGCTGGGCAATTTTCCTCGACAAACTCTTTTCGGTTTTGAGTTGAAAGCGAATTCTGGATCATTCATGACAACAATCACATTGGTTGCCGCGAATGCTCCGGGGTCGGTAAGTATGGATCGGAGATGATGTATGAAACGAAGAAATGAACTTCCCGTATGGTACACAACTTTCTAAGAACGGAGAGCTCGGGGAGAAGCTGATCAACTCTTACCCGGTCGTCGGGGTGTCATCAGAGCTTTATGGTATAGCATGGGAATGTATCTTGGATAGCAACGGTGGGGGTGATCTGTACCAAGATTCATCTCGTCCATTTCTTGGGCGTTTAGAAGTGAGAGCTAGCTGATTTGGGACTAAGTCACTCACTATTTCCCGGAAAGGTTACATCTGAAAAGCAGGCATTAAAATCCTCCGACACCTTCGTTTTTACTCATCACCCCCAAACCATTCATCAATACATTAATAGACGCGTATACCCCACTCTCCTCAGATGAGTCTTGGTAAAGTATATCTGCTATCCCCAGTAGCAAATCTGCCTGGGCTGGCAAAGGTCCAGATCTTCTCGAGCCACAGACTTGGTAAATAGCTGCTTGAACTGCCTGCACTGCTCTCGTCAATCATGATCTCGAGGGGTTTCAATAAGCTGGATTTCATTCCAACAGAGATCGATTCTTGAACTCGTCTTGTGCTCCCGATCTGATTGAAATATCGAAGATTTTGGCATTTTAGAAAAAATGTTCATATAAATGTTTAAATTTCTCGCAACCGGCATATTCCGGACCTGAAGCTCTGCTGGGAATGCCAAAGATCTCTTGTGTCAAAGTTGACATAGGAACGGAGAAATCAGCCTTCCTCAATCGCTATTTTTGTCAGAGATTCTCCAAGTCCTTACATTTTCCTATTATTTGAATGCTCTTCAAGGCTGAGGCGCTACGCGCGATCTTTTCTGGTTCGTAGATTTCCTCACGAAGTGGGCAGGCGCCAACAGTTCAAATTGCGGAGCGATCCGACATTCCTGCTATGGAGATGAAGTTGGTGGCCTAGAACTCAGCCCTTTCTCTTCTCTCTTAAAATTGGCAAACTTGCTCCATATTTTAGCCATGCTCATAACCTTCTTGCCATTCATCCTTCAGGCTTGTGACCTATTTTGTACTACATCTAAAAAAATGCCAATTTGTACGACTTTGTTCATTGTTTTACTATGGGCGATACAAGTATTAGGCCTACTTCCAAAACGAAGTAAGTCAACCAATTAACCAGTTCGGTGTTCATAATTGACATCCAGCAGCGGCTTCCATCTCATATAATGAAACATCGACGAGTTCAGACAGGGCAGCCATAACATCTTCTGCTGTTAGCTTGGAATGCTGCTATCTTTCATCTTTCGAAGTTGGTCAAGTTCTATGGTATTCCGAAAGTATCAACATTACTGTAGCAACAATTTCTACTGTCGTGTACAAGTATGACAACACAGCTATTACAAGAACCCTGACTATCTCTACAAACTCTACAGCGCCATCAAGACCCATAACACGATCATCCATCAATGGCCTTCCTACAACAATTATTGGGACTGGTCTAGGAGTTTACCAAGCCGAGACAACATTCATTCACGGAACCGCTTTCACCGATCCATATGGAACAGTGTATGAATCGCCGACACCTGTTTGGATCTACACAGATGTCATATATGCAACTGCATTACCAAAGTTGAAGCGGAGTGCATATGCATGTCCTAATCCGAGTGACATCAAGAGCTCATCCGGCAATGAAATTTCTCCTTATCCCTCAGGATTTTTTCTTGCCGACAATGATTCCGATTATGGTTGGAACTCACCAGGGGCTATATCGACAACATTGCCTACACAATTGCGTGATTGGATGGTTAGCTATGCAGCTGCAGACACAGCAAATACCCTGACAAATCTCGGAAAATGTGGACTTGGTGCTGGACGAGGTGTACCTACCGCCTATGTTCCCTACAATGAAATCACGGCTACTATTACTACTACCTCCACTATGTATGGAAATTTTGATACCGGGGTCGTTTCAAGCCCAACTAATAAATTAACTAAAATCGCATCATCTGCATCAACTGCTACCACCCCAATCAAAACTACGACCTCTCAATCAACTCGCTCAACCACCAGAACCACTTTCATTACAATAACCAAAATAGCTGATATTTCAATAACATCTCAAACTCCAAGTATACAAACAATAGTTGCAACAGTAAAAGCAGCCCTCATAAACACAATCACGTCAGCAGCAGCTACAATTTCTTCTGTTTCCCAGACCTCAAGTACTATTCCCCAGACTTCTGACTATATAATTATGGGTCCCGAATTGATTACGCAGAATGAATCGGTGATTTCGACAGGAACGGGAAATGGTGTGAGTACGGCTATGGTAAAAGGAGGAAGTTTGCCGAAAATTGTGGTGGTTATGGATTGGGCTAGTACGAGCACCTCGGGAGGAGTGGGAGGGAGTACGCAGACGGGAACTGGCACGGCACAAGCGTTGACGAATAGTACGGTTCCGGGCGTGGTGCAGAATTCGAATGATTCTGGAGGTCCTATAGGGAGAAAAGCTGATATTGGGATTTTGTGGGTGGGCAGTGTGGTTTTGGCAGGATTGGTCGGGATTTGGGGTGTGTAGATGAGATGGAATGAGATGGTGTGGAAGAGATTGTTTTTGGGAATTGGATTTAGAGGAGGAAATATTGTATATATATTTATTTATACTTGAATATGTTTTGAAAGAAATAAATACCAGATGTGGTATGTTACTTCGACTACCATCCTGTTTGCATAAGATCCAGTCTTGTGTTGTGTTGTGATAAATCTTGCATATGAGGTGGGTCAAAAACTTATGATCTGCATCGTCATCATGGCATACATACACAAGATTGAAAAGGGGGAAATGAGATATGCAGATATACTTGATCACATACCTCATACTCCCCTAATTCATAAGTTTTCTCAACCCCTCCAAATTATCATTGTCACCAAAGATAAGCCAGATATTGATATCAGTCCATGCTGACTAAGAATAAACTCACCAAATTTGAAGTTGCAGGCGCGTTTCAAGAGGTCGCGTCCCCTTCATCTCTCGGACTTTTTTTAATTTATGCGACAGCTTTTAAGGTGATATGAATGATGCCTCCTCTAAAGTCATGGATTTTGTAAGTTTGCCCACACTCTTTCCGGTTGGAACTCGGTACACAGTGTATCTCACTCATGTCTTGATCTATGCAGAAAGCAAGATTTCAAGAAAGTAGCATGTTTACTGACAAGTTCTTCCCATAATAGTGGCAACGTTTGATAGCGGGCACCTCCCTAGCGCCAGCTAGCAGCAAAGTTACATTGAACAACCCAGAGAAACGTTTGGCCAGGTTCAAGAGGGAGTATAATCGTCTTTTGGTAAGTGTACTCATCTGCGGATGGTGGGGGAACGGTAGGTGGGAATGGTGTGAGACGGGAGAGCTAACCGGGATATGATATAGCAATTATGGCGCGGTGCCACGAATCTAGCCCGAGATTATGAAGCAGCAGAACAAATACGAATCTGTCTTTCCGAAATCACTCGAGTGCTCAGCGATGAGTCTCGCCGTCCTTTACCACATCCATGCATAGCTTTTGCCGCAGAAAAACAAATATACATCTCGATTGGGAAGATAGCTACAACGTCTTACAATGAGGGGGTCATTAGGGAGGCGGTATCTCTCTTCGCTGCATTGCTTGATAGTGAGGAGGAGAATTTCGTCGAGAATGATGTGTTTGCCAAGAGTCTGATGAACTTGTTGGTTAAAATCACTGGATCGAACAATATCCACCTGGGCTCGGAATTGGCGGTAGAGGTGGTGGAGTTGTCATTTAACATTACGACCAAGATCAGACTTGATCCAGAGATTTTGCCGGTTTGGTTTACGTCACAACGAAGGGATGAGGATATTGCAAAAGGATATACTGCGGATCCGCATGAGAAGTTTGCCGGAAAGACGCATAAGGAGGATTTTCAACTATTTTATCTGCTGATCGATTACATACATGAGGAAGGAAGGTGCGGAGATTTCGCCAGGACGGGTCTTCTTTACATTATTGAGGCTGCTTCCAATGATGTGGCGTTGGAGCAATGGATAGTTGAGAGTGATTTGGCTACTCTTATGGCTACGGGTCTCGGTGCACTTTACAGTCAGCTCAGTCGAAAACTTGTTATCGATCATCCCCCGGATGCATTACCTCCTGTTCTAGCACTTTCCGATTATCGACATCCTCTAACAACACATGAGATTGTGAGCTCAGTCGATGAGGATTATCAATCGCACATGGAAACTTTTCTTTCACATTTGGTCTTCTGGCAAGATGTTCTGAATCATTGCAAATCCATGGAGGTTAAACAGACACTCCTGGAGCACTTTCAGGTTATATTCCTACAACAATTACTGTATGAGCTCCTAATCATTCTTTAACTACTAAGACTAATGTTCATAGCTATCCATCATTACTCGAATCTTCAGATGTTGATGGAGGATCATCGGTTGCAGTCTTGACATATTTAAGACGAATTCTAGAATCTTTGGATCATCCTGATATGATTCATCTTATACTTCACTACCTTCTTGCTTTACCTGATACCACACCCGCCCCTTCAGGATCGAAAGCATCAGTGAGCGCAGCGAGGAAACGAAAGTCTTTAGATCTTGCAACTTTAGTGGCTTTACAGGTAGAAGGGGGTGCACCTGCATTATACAACCTGGTGGATCTTATTTTAGGAAGTCTTCGATCAGAAAGCTCACAGACTGTAACCGTTACTTTGCAGCTTGTGTCTGTTATTTTGAAACGACATCATCGATATGCTGTAACTACACTACTTCGAACCGGTCAGGTATTGAGTGATGGACCGCAACGTTCTATTGCAGCTCATGAAAGAGAAATTGAGTGTCTACTCACAATGGCCGAAGATCTTGGTGGCGATGATAACTTTGATGAAGTTTATGAAAATCATATCAAAGATAGTATGAACACTTTGGAAAGTCATAATTGTTCTATAGCACTTGTTGCGCCTAAATCAGCTGGTGGAACGTCGAAATTTCCAGGTTCGCAAGCAACAATTCCTGGTGCCCCGAAAGATATTCGACCACATACTTTGAGACCTGAAGATCCTGTTCTTATGATTTTACTCGATATTTTATCGACATTTTTCATAAATTCGGTCGAAACCAACCTTTCATTGACAGCCGCAATTATTGATTTGGCAACATGTGGTTTCATGAGTGTGGATGGATGGCTCTTACCTGACCCTTCAAAATATGTATACGAGGAATCTGAAGAGGGAAGAACAGATGAAATCATGGATGATCTTCTTCTTGCTAATGTAGGAGATCCGGACGAAATTTTAGAGAAAGCACAGATTCGTGCTCTCAAACTAACGCAACGTCGTCTCAAATGGTCAGAAACCCCAAAACCAGAGCTACTTACCCGACTAGATATGCTCGTGGACCAAGTTAATAGCTACCGTACCGAAATTCCCCGCTTCGAAGATATCCTCCAACAACGTCGAGATGCTTTCCAACAAGCAGCATCCATGTCCACTCCAGTCCGTCATCGACCCAGAAGTCAACGCGAATCATCCACTCATCGAGGATCACCTCCCCGCCAATCCGCCCTCGACAAAGTTGCCCAACGCATCTTCTCCGGCGACTTCAACACGCCCTCTCGATCGGGTTCTCCACAGACTCGCGGCCGCCCTTCAAACCAAGGTCGTGAACAGAGAAGCACAAGTGGTAGTCATGGTTTATCTACACCAACTAATCGTACTTTAAATCCTCCACCTCAATTTCCTATGGGCGCCGAAACACCCAGTAGAGGTACTTCGCAATCGAGAAGTCATGATGAGGATGCGAATAGACAGTCGAGAACTGTTTTGCCTAGTCAGACAGCGGCGTTTTCGGCTATTGATCAGGGGATCTTGAACCGAAGGGTCGGAATTCCAGCTCCCTCGAAAAAAGATGTAGTGGCACCAATACCATTTCCGGATCTTAAAAAATCAAAAACTGAGGCGAGAGATACGGAGGCATCGGAAACGACAGATGGAGCGGTGGAAAGTAAAACGCTGGTGGAGACCTTTGAGATGGATAGTAGTGAAACGGAGGGTAGCAAGGATTCGAAGGGAAAGGCGGTGGATGGGGAGGATAAGAAGGAGGGGGATGGTGATGGAGAGGCAAAGGATATTGATGAAGAGGCAGAGGATGTTGATGCGGAAGAAAAAGAAGATAAGAAAGTTAGCGTTAGTCATATTTTGACAAATGTTATTGTGTTGCAGGAGTTTCTGTTGGAGTTGGCGGCGTTGGTGCAAGTTAGAGCGGGATTGTTTGGGGAGGTTAAGTTTGTTTAGAGATTTTAGAGGTTTTGTTGGGTGGATGGATGGATGGGAGGAGACGATTGGGATGGAGAGGTTGAGAGGTTTGAGCATTTGTGAAGGAAGATTGGGATGGCATGTCTTGAGTGAGAGGAGAAAGAGTTAGTTATTGTATATGATACCTTTTCAACTGTAAACCATTTCTATACTCCAACTTTTTTTGGGAAGTTTGCTAGATGTGAGATTTTAGTTTTCTTGCTTTATATTTCTGCGTACCTATATATAAAAATACATACATATATATCCCCATCAACTGAGCGGTGTCGTTGAGCTGGTAGGAATGTGGGTTTAGTGTATAAATTTCATGATTGTAATAGGACTTTAGATTTAAAGTAGATTAGTAGGGTAAGATGATGGATGGATAAATGGGTGGATGGATGGATAGATAGAAGTTTTATGATAAAGGGGATATTGTAAGTTTTGTTGGAGGTTTATTTGGAGGTTTTAGGGTTAGGTTTGGCTTGGGATTTGGAGGTGAGGTTGTGAGGTTGTGAGGTTTTGGGAGAGGAGGGGACTGGATTGGGAGGGAGAACTTGGTGCGAGGTGAGGTTGTAAGAAAGGAAAAAAAAGGGGGGGGGGGGCAAAGGAGAGAAAAAAGGGAAAAATTGGAAGGGGGAGAATGGCGCTGGATTGAGAGGGGGTGATAGGGAGATAGAGGGGACAAGGAATAAAAATCCTATAAATCAAAATATTAAATTAAAATAGAAAAAAAAAAGAGCAAATAGTAATTGATTATAATTATTTTATTCAAAATTTATTTAAATTAAAATATATATAAAGATTTGAAGAATTATATAAATTATAATAATTTCTTCTCTATAATAATGAAATTATTAAGATCCGGTGTGAGATTTTGGTTGGGGTTTAGATGTTAAATGTAAGATTGCAATAAAGGTTTTGAGCTTTTTGATTGGGGGTTTGGGGGGGGTGAAGGGTTGGGGTGGGATTGGGATTGGATATTGTTTTATGGAGGAGAGGGTTTGGATGGGTAGTGCGTGAGTAGTAGGTTGGGAAGTGCGTAAGTGGGTAAGTGCGTAGGAAAGTATTTGGGGTTTGGGATGACGGATGGTGTTTGAGTGTCAATGAGTGGTTGGTTACTTGAGTTAGTGATTTTAAGTTGGGAGATTGGTGATTAGGTTTGCTGGGTTTAGATGCGGAATAGTGTGTAGTTAGGTGATAGAGGGCTATGGATTGGATAGAATAGCTGATAATCTTTCGAAGGATTGAGATGAAACATAGAGCTGAAGATCGCGATGACTCGCACCTCTGGAAGGGTGACTATCAGGAGATATATACCCGGGATGGTTGGAGATGTGATGATGAGTGAATAACAAAAGCAGTGAATTTATAAACCGTTATTTAAAAAAGATTTGAAGTAGACTATTAAGTCAACTACCCTACTTTCGGGCCACCCCTGTTTCGGGCCACCCTTTTATATCAAAATCTGTTAACTTTTGGTGCAGGAAGTAGTAGTATTGTTGACTATGTAGGTTTGAATTAAGGATCTATATTTCTAATAGGAATAGAATTGAGATTATCCCCAAATATAATCTATATATCATTATAATTACATGATTTCAATTCTAATCCTATAATGGTTTTATTTCCAATATTCCTCTATTGAGGATATTTTATTCGATCCTTTTAAATTATTAATCCTAACATTTTCTTAAACCTTTCGAAAGCAATCCTTATACAAAACTTTATCATTCCGTCGGCAATTATATTATATATATTGATATAATTAATAACGATTTTCTCTTTTTCTATCAAATCCTTAATAAAGTAATAACTAATATTTATATATTTAAATCATTCGTATAAACATAGGTTTTTGGTTAAAGCTAAAGCACCCTAATTATCATCAAACATTTAAATTGTATCTCTATTCTTTCCAATATAATTTAATCTGAATAGATCTTTAAACATTTATATAATCCATTTCCTTTGTTTGATAAATATTGTTATTGCAATATATTCTAATTCTGTATTGGAGATAACCACAGACACTTGTTTTTTGTTAGTCTACAATATAAGGCCTTTATAGAATATCATAATTCCCCCTAAAACACTTTTCCGGTCATATTTGTTATTAATCCAATCTACATCTATATATACTTTTATTATATTATCAGATATATTATATTCTTTGTAGATATCAAATTGTACTCCCTTTAACCTGAATTATAACTTTTATTTGATTATTGATTATAAATATCATATTAGATTCTTCAAAATTATAATATAATGTTTTGTTGATTTTACTATAAATTATGAAAATCTTTTAATTGAGAATGCTATATCTAATCAAATATATACTATTAAATGAATTACACTTCTTATTCGTTATTGATATTCGTTTATATTTATTAATTCATTATTATCGATTACTAACCGGAAATAAGTATAATCCATTATTAATAGTTTCTTGGTTTAGTATTATTTATATATAATATTATATTTGGTTAATATAATATCAAGATATTTTTTTAATCCATAATTAATGTATACATTTTTCTATCACAAATGATCTTAACATTTAGGATCTTACTAATCTCCCCTAGATTCTTAGTATTAAAACAAATTGATAGCTTTTTATCGAACCAAATGATTTGCAATAATATATATAATACAATAATAATATCGTCGATATATACCAGTAATATTATATTATGATTTTTAGATATATATAGATATAGATCTGCTAAACTTTGTATAAAGTTTATATCTAAAAGCTCTTTCTTCAATAATAAATTTCAATCTCTTTCAATTTATTTCAAATTATATAAACTTTGTAGGACTTGTAGTATATATCTCTTTTCGATTTTGATATTTTAGGATGGTTCGAAGTAAATCTTTTCTTTCAAATACGATTCAGTAAAGACATTTTTGATATCGAAATATAAACATTCCAAATTTTCCTTTACAATAATAGTTAGTGTTGGAAATGAGGCCATCATAGGATTAGAATTGAGGTCACAAGACCACAATAATGCACAAACCATATTTGGGGATAACCTTAATTCTATTTCTATTAGAATTATAAATCCTTAATTCAATTTATATAATCAATAATACTATTATTTCCTATACCAAAAATTAACAGGTTATAAGATCCGGTTGTATAGTAATGATTAAAAAGCAAAGCAAATCGAGAAAGGATTAGTATAGTTAGTAGGGGTGGAATAGAGTGAAAATCAGAATTTTCATATAATATTATCGAAACAGAATTGAAATATAATAATACAGTTTATAACTTATAATATCATAGACCAAAACAGAAAGCAGTCTATACAATACCGATATAGAATTATAGTAAAGACGAAGAGCAAGTTTGTATAATTATAAGAAAATATATTATAATATAATTTTACGAATTCTTTTATTGTTTTATTTTTATATTTCTTTATTATTTTGAATTTATTTGCTGTATATTCTTTTTTAAGATTGTCTTAAAAATCTGAAGATTATTTTTGATATCCATCAAATAATAAGAAACCTTTATAATATCGGAATTAAACAATTCTTCGAAATTCGATCAAAATAATCATAAACAATAATTCAAACAAACGAAGATACAATTGAAAGGGAAAGGATAGTTTTATATAATTGATCAAATATTAAACGAATATACGTAGATTATAGGATCCAATATAGCATTTGTCTATGAGATCAATGGTCGTATATATTACAATGTTGAATTAAAATTGGAATATTTAAAGGATAAAGCGAATATATTATTGTATATTTGTATAATATTCAATAATAACGATGAAGCCTTTATCAACAAATATTCAACAGTATATATATTTTGGAGATATCTTAAATCAAAATATACCAGAGTTAGTACAGTTACAGTTAATATATATATAACGATAATCCAGAACTTCAAATTTCAATTCAATATCTATTCCGATATAATTATTATCAAAATTTGGGACAAATTGAAAAAGTATAAAAAGAAATTAGGAGTTGTAAATGAAAGTTATTGGTTAGTATATTAAGATATTGCTTTATTCTTGATTTTAATATATAATCTTTCAATCGATTATTAAGGAGTAATGGATATATTGGATATCCAAATCAGTTTTAGTATCGATAATAAAATTAAGTATTTATAGATTAAAGAACTTCATTTTAAGGATGGATTAGAGTTAGTATAAATTGCAAAAAGATCTAAATATATTTTTCAACACCAAGAATTAGATTTCGAGATCTCAAACAATGCTTGCGATCTATATCAAAAGGAAGATTATTATATACGAGACTGCCTATATTTAATATAAACCAGCAAACTCCTTTATAATTACCTTTATTACCAAAGGAAAAGGGGATTATTAAATCCAAAGAAGATTTATTTCAATAAGAAAGATCAAGTATACCCTGCTAACAATATCTTTGAATCAGATTCTGATATTAAAGATATGATAAAGGAAGATTGTAATTTAATAAAGGAAATTATTAATAAGGTTTTCTTTAATAAATGATATACTGATATAGATATTTCTTTATATATATCTGATCAACCTTTATTATTCAGATCAATAGAATCTATTACTAAACGAAGGATAAAGATTGATAGGAGAATGATATATTATCGCTATTGGGGTTTAGTGGATATAGTATATAAAGATAATTCTAAGATACTACTTTCAAATATATTATATGTACCAAGGCTAGGAGTAAACTTGCTATCAGGAAAGAGGATCTGCGAAACAGGGTTGCAAAAGGAATTCAACTTTTATTATATATATTTCAAAAAAGATAATAAGAAAGTTATCTATACTAGAATATAAAATGGAATATACATGATTTTATATATAACCAAAGGATATAAGAATACAGTTCTCTATTCTAATATATATCAAAATGATCAGGAAAAAGGCTTCTCTTCAAAAATAATCGATAATATCAAAGGTATCGATAACGAATTAATATTTAAGGAGAAAGAGAGATACCTGTTATAACATCGAAGATTCAATTATCTAGATCCAGATAAGATTAAGAATTTACATAAAGTATCCAATATAATTAAACCGATAAAGATCCCAATTGAATTAGATATCTGCGAAGTGTATATACTCATTAAAATGATCAATTATATTCCGAAGCAATTGAATCTGCACAAATCAAAGAGACTCGAATTTATATATTTCGATATTGCAAGATTATTCCCAAAATCGATTTAAGGGAATTGTTATTTTATATTGATTATTAACAATTGTACAAAAGTAAATTGGATTATACTATTTAAATAAAAAAACGATACAATTCAAACATTGAAAATTTAAAAAAAGAAAATGGAATTAATTATTAAAGAAAAGATCATTGTAGTTAGAATTAACAACATACCAGAATTCCTATAAGCTATTCGTGAATGGTTATCGGGTATACAATCCGAAGTTATAACAATTTCCTTTTTATATCAAAACGAACCCATAGAATGGAATATAAGGATTGTAGAAACAGATATGAAAGTAATACTAAAAGAAACTAGATTACCATTAGAATTTTGGGACGAAGTTGTAGAGTATAATACTTATATTAAGAATTGTATTAGTATTGATCCTGATATGAATAAAATAGATCGATCTTTTATAAAAGCTTTTACAAATACAGTACCAGATATAAAGATATATAAAGTCTGGAGGAGCAAATGTTATATTTATATCAATTCCAAGACTATTCCGAAAAGGCAGAGATACAATAAATTGCGGGATACTTTGAGAATCGGTGTATTCCTAAGGTATTCAAAAGTTACGAACAAATATATCAAAATATATTCTTCAGAATTAGGTTATATATTTCGATTAAGCAGAATAATCATAGATGAATCTCATTGAGGAGGAGATTTGGATCTTAAATTAAGAAATTGTGAATCAGGTTTACAAAGAACAAAGAATGTAAAGTTAAATCGAAAACCTTGTAATAAACCAGTAACAAACAAAGCACTTTCTCTATTTTTAATATTAAATATGATATCTGTATCACCTTCGTTTCAAATATTCTCTTCAATAGATATTATACCAAGTTTAATGATTGTATTAAGCACCTCAATTATCGAATTGAGATTAGGTAAATTAGATATATCAATATTAATATATAATGAAAATAAAGATGACAATATCCAGAAAACAAATCAAGAATCTTTTTTCAAAGATATTTCAGATATCGAATCTATTATTTCAAAGGGTTCAATTCAAGAATCAATTTCTGTAAACTCTAAATCTGTATTAGAAGCAAAATTTAAGATTATTTTAAATTTTATTGATAAGTTTATTTCAATAGAATCAAAAAACAAAGTAAATTCATAATTATTTAAGATCGAACAAAAAAATGAAATAAATCTTGAAGACGAATCTTTAAGGTATCTAACACAAAAATGGAAAAGAGATATAGAATAAGATTCTGAAGAAGAATGGGAAAGCAAGATTATAAAGGCATTGATTACAATATCTATATAGATCAAAACTCAAGAAAATGTAGAATATATTATAATTATAATCCCAATTATTTATAAGATGGATCTTTATATTAAAAACAAGATTGTTTCAGATTTTATAATTTCATTGATAGATACAAATAATATAAAAGGTATAGTATATCCGGCCAAAGAAATTCTAGAAATCAAAATATTAAGAATTTATAAAGAAACAATATCGGATCAAGAATATTCTGAAAAATGAAAAAAAACTATCCAAAAGGAAATCATATCTTTAATTCAAAATAATATTTAGAAAGAATATATACTCCTTAAAGAAAGTAATCTGGTTTTGACAAAATGGATATTTATAATTAAGATCAAGGATAATAAAGTAGAACGATTTAAAGCAAGATTAATGATTCGAAGGTTCAGTTAGGTATTAAAAAAGGATTACAACAAAATGTTTATATCAACAATAAAGTTAAATACATTTAAACTATTCCTAGTTATCGTTGCAAAGGAAAATTTGGAATACTTATATTTCGATATCAAAAATGTTTTTATCAAATCGTATTTGAAGAAAGAAATCTACTTTAAATTATTCTAAAGTATCAAAATCAAAAAAGGATATGTACTACAAGCTCTACAAAGTTTATATAAATTGAAGCAAACTGGAAGGGATTGGAGTTTACTATTGAAGAAAAAGCTTTTAGATATAGATTTTGTACAAAATTTAGCAAATTTATATCTATATATATTCAAAGATTGTAATATAATATTACTAGTATATATCGACAATATCGTTATTGTATCATATACATCATCATAAATCACTTGATTCGATGAAAAGCTATCAATCTATTTTAATACCAAAAATCTAAAGGAGATTAATAAGATCCTAAATGTTAGAATTATTTGTAATAGAAAAGTATATATATTAATTATAAATCAAAAAGAATATCTCGATATTATACTAACCAAATATAATATTACATATAGATAATATCAAACCAAGAAATTACCAATAATGGATTATACCTATCTCCGGCCAGCAACCGATAACGATGAACTAACAAATATAAACGAATATCAACAACGAATAAGAAGTATAATTCATTCAATAGTATATACTCGACCAGATATAGCATTCTCAATTGAAAGACTTTCACAATTTATAATAAAACCAACAAAACATTTTATTATAGCTTTGAAGAATCTGATGCGATATTTATGATTAATAATCAAACAAAAGTTATAATTCGGATCAAAAGGAGTATAATCTGATATCTACAAAGAATACAATATATCTGATAATATAATAAAGGTATATACAGATGCAGATTAGATTAGTAACAAATATGATCAGAAAAGTGTTTTAGGGGGAGTTGTGATATTCTATAGAGGCCCTATATTGTAGGCTAGCAAGAAACAAGTATCTGTGGTTATCTTTAGTATAGAATCAGAATATATTGTGATGGCAATGTTCATTAAACAAGGGAGATGGGTTGTATAAATATTCAAAGACTTATTCAGATCAAGTTACATTGGAAAGAATAAAAATATGGTTCAAATGTTCGGTGATAATCAAGGCGCTTTAGTTTTAACCAAGAATCTATATTTGTATAAACGATTCAAACATATAAATATCAATTATCATTTCATTAGGGATTTGATAGAAAAAAAGAAAATCGCTATTAATTATATCAATATATACGATATGGTTGTCGATGGAATGATGAAGTCTTATATAAAAATTGCTTTCAAAAGGTTCAAAAAAATGTTAGGATTAGTAGTCTAGGAGGATCAAATAGAATATCCTCAATAGGGGAGTATTGGAAATGAGGCCATCATAGGATTAGAATTGAGGTTACAAGACCACAATGGTGTACAGACCATATTTGGGGATAACCTCAATTCTACTCCTACTAGAATTATAAATCCTTAGTTCAACCTACATAATCAACAATACTACTACTTCCTGCACCAAAAGTTAACAGTTAGGAATAATCTGAATATATTTAACTTTATTGTTAATATAAATATTTTATTGTAATCTTTTCTTAATATTTAATTGAACCTTCGAATTACTAATTTTATTTTGAATTATTTTACCTTATTATTCTTAATCTTAATTATAAATATTTATTTCGTTGAAATTAGATTACTTTCTTTAGGGAATATATATTCTTCTCAAATACTATTTTGAATCAAAGATATGATTTCCTTTTAAATAACTTCCTTTTATTTTTCAGAATATTCTCGATCTGATATTATTTTCTTATAAGTTTTTGGTATTTTGATTCCCAGAATTTCTTTGGCTGGATATATTATATCTTTTATATTATTTATATCTATCAACGAAATCATAAAATCTGAAATGATCTTATCTTTGATATAAAAATCCATTTTGTAAATAATTAGAATTATAATCATAATGTATTCTATACTTTCTTGAATTTTGGTCTATATAAATATTGTAATTAATACTTTTATAATTTTGCTTTCCTGTTTTTCTTCAAGATTTTATTCTATATCTTTTTTCCATTTTCGTATTAGATATCTTGAGGGTTCATTTTCAAAATTTATTATATCCTTTTGTTTAATCTCAAATGATTATAGATTTATTTCGCTTTTTGATTTTATTGAAATAAATTTATCAACAAAATTTAAAATAATCTTAAATTTTGCTTTCAATACAGATTCAGGGTTTACAGAAATTAACTTTTAGATTGGAACCTTTGGAATGATAGACTCGATATCTGAAATATCCTTGAAAGAAAATTCTTGATTTATCTTCTGGATATTGCCATCTTTATCTTCATTGTATATTAATATTAATATATCTAATTTATCTGATTTCAATTCGATAATTAAAATACTTGATATAATTATTAAACTCGGTATAATATCTATTGGGGAGAATACTTGGAACGAAAGTGATATAGATATCGTATTTAATATTGAAAATGGAAAAGATGCCTTATTTATTGTTGGTCTATTATAAAATCTTCGATCTGGTTTTATATTCTTTGTTCCTTATAAATCTGATTTATAATTTCTTAATTTAAGATCCAAATCTCTTTTTCGATGAAATTCATTTATAATTATTTTATTTAATCAAAATATATAGTTTAGTTTTGGAGAATATATTTTGATATATTTATTCATAACTTTTGAGTATCCTAAAAATATACTAATTCTCGAAATGTTCTGTAATTTATTATATCTTTGCTTTTTCGGAATAATCTTGGGATTAATATAAATGTAATATTTGCTTCCCTAGATTTTGTATATCTTTATATTTGATATTGTATTTATCACGGGATAGTATGATTACACAGCACTTTCAGGGATCGTTGAATAGGTGGTACACGTGATTGGTAGAGTAAAAGAATTGAATGACTTGCCCTTGATTATATGAATCAAAAGCTGTATATATAGAACAAATGAATGGTTATCTAGCCGATATACACCTTAATTAGATTAGATCTTTGTTTATTAATATATCAGGATCATTTTATCAATTAATGGATTGATAAAGACTAGTAGATCCTTCATTCCGATTGGAAAATATACACTTTGATCCTTCATAAGATACAGGGGATTGCAGGGCTTTCTATGATACACCTTTCAGATCGGAAGGCGATCTGAAATAAATGGAAAAGTATAGAAAATGGCAATTCATATGATTTGTGAATGAATATACAAGACGATTATAGACAGATATCAACCAAGGATTGATGTAACATATAAACCTGAAATGATCCTGGTACCTTTAGAATAGAGAAGAATTTGAATATATATAAATCACAAATTTCTCTTAATCTTTAGCTTGCTACCTGCGATATTCTTCAAAATCAAGATTTTGAATAATAAAAAGAAAGTTTTCCGTCAAAAGAATACAGATGATTGATTGATTCTACAACATAGCAATTGAGAATGTATATAATTGTTAAACTATAGTGTATTGATCGCAATAGCAAAGTAAAATAAATGAATTTTTAAAAGGTATATAGATCCCCTTTTCATATTCTCGTTTTTATCTCAATCAAGCTTTTATTGATTATTATCATACTTAAGATTTTGGGGTTTAAGAAAGCTAAACAAACGAATCTCAATTGTACTAAGCAAATGATGATTGAGAAAAAAGTTTTGAGAAAATCGAATACAAAAGAAGATCTTAGTATTCCTTTGAAGGATCAATAAATCGAGTAAAAAGAATTAATGAATTTAATATAAATAACGAACCAAGATATTGATCTTTGGAAATATAATTTAATTAAATCTGTTTCTAGAATAACATATTATCATCTATTTCAGAAATTGCTCCCCCCTGTTGAAGGAATTGTTGTTTGTCATGATCAATTGCTAATTATAAGTTCAGGTAATAATTTGAAGGTAGATTTCATTTTTGAATCCTATTATATAATTGAAAGATTTTATTAATCCTATATTTGTAATTATCGAAGTAAAGATCATTCGATAAAGAAAAGAAAAGAGGGAATGTTTCTTATCTGATGATGATGATCTATTCGATCCTTCGACGCCAGGTTTTTCGGATGATGAATTAAATAAAGAAGAAAAAGAAAAAAGATTATCGAAAGTTGTTGGCTCTCCAGCCAAAACAAAAGATAAAAGGAATCGTAGAGAAAGGAATGATCATTTATATATTCGATATATGAAATCGTTGATCGTTGGGAGATATAATTTCTACGATGAATACTTTGTTGATTTTTTTAAGCCGAATAATCGTCGGTATTGGAATTGTAGTACTTATCCGTATGCTCCCTTACCAACTTTCCTTTATCCTCTAACAAATTATTATATTATCATTTATCAGCAAAATTCGAAAATAAGTTCTTCGTTTACCCCCTACCTTTATAATATACTGATTATTAATTGTATAATCCAAACAGGAATACAGAATTACGATAAAGGTAATATTGGAGATCGAGGAGAAAAAAGAAATTGTTCTTTCGCCTCTGCATTATCGTTCCCCCTCTCCTCACCGTATTATTCATTGGAATCCTCGAAAAGCCGAGCGAAAGAAATATATTGTAATTTCGGAAAGCAATAATGAAGATAAGAAAGAAAGAATAATAGAAAAGAAAAGAAGGAAAGAGTAAATGGTATATTCAAAAAAAAAGGGAAAGAAGGGATAATCCCTTAGTTTCTATAATACCAATAACATCAATAACTTTGATTGCTCCAATTATTCCTTGTTCCTTGATTGTTGTAGATAATCCAGAAGTTTTTTTATTTAAATTTTAAGTTATTAAACTTAAAAAGAAATTTATCCTTCTTCGAGGATAGGAAAATGAAGAACGGAGAAATGATCGGTCTTGATTGTTCTTTGTTTCTCGATGAATATAGAATACACAAATTGGAGTGCATTATAGAAAAATATAATAATCTGGAATACCAAATAGGATTCATTTTATTTATATCAAAGGGAAGAAATATGAACTCCAGATTATCGTTATTCAAATTCTATAATCATCGTTATTCAAATTTTATAATTCTATTATTTATATCTTGTAAATTAAAAAAGGATCGGAAATATTCGAACTTTTATTTTGTAAGGTTCTTAATAAGCCCATTAGCAATCATATCAGTAATCGATAGATAGATTATATAAAAGTTCTTTTTTGAATATTTTTAATGTAATTATATATTTTGGATATCGATGTGATATAGTTTTGTAATGATCCGCTTGTTCTCATTAATCATTAATCATTAATCTAATTGTTTACTGATTATTGTAGAAGATTGTTATAGATTCTTTCATTGCTAGATCGATCTTTTTTAAGAAATGTAAGATTGCTATGATTTCTTTTGATATATATTCGACTTCGAAAAGCTCTACTTCGGTAATCAAGATAATTATAATGTTTTGTTTGAACACTTTCTATATGATTAAATTATCGAAAAAGGATATAATGTATCTTTGGGATGATCGATAAGTATTTAGATCATCTATAAAAGAAGTGTTTGAGAAGACAAAAAGTTGTAATATTTGATCATTGCTATATTGGATTACGAGATACTTTGTATTTCATAGATATTGTAAATAGTAATCGATAGTTTTTATATAATCGTTCAATAGATTGATTAAATAATGGTTCAATTGCAAAGTAACGAATGATATATCTACTCTTATAATGATTGTAGTATATAATACTGAGCTTATTTTCTTTTGATATATTTTTATAATATATACAGAAGCTTGACCCTAATTTTTCCGAAATACTATTATCGGAAGCGATATATTTGCTGTCCTGTTTGTTGCTTTGAATTTCTTAGCAATCTTTTTAATATATATATTATAAATTAATCACAACTTTTTCTTGGATCGATCATAAAGTATATATATACTTAGAAATTATTTAATGTTTTTTAGATCTTGTAACTTATATACAGCTTTGATTCCCTTGATGATCTTTATGGCAGCTAATTTGTTTTTCTTATAATAAATGATCTGAATGTTGTTTATAAAGAAAAGAATCATGATGGTATGTTTTAGATTAATATATAAATATAGTTCCTCTTTGTATTGTATTAATCTTAGTTTCTCGAATATCTGAGTGAAATCCTTAAATTATATAATTGGGGAATCTTGTAGATTATATAAAGTTTGATTAATTATAATATTTTTGTTTAGGATTTTGTATTTATTAGATAGATAATATATAATTGGGATACCGGAAAGATTGTGTAAAGTATTGATAAAGATATTGATTATATTATATTGCTTTGTTTCGAGATTGTATTTAGTAATGATTGTTATTATAATTTGGAATGATTGATCTACTAATATAGCGGTGTAAATAGTTTCAATAGTATTCTTAATTTGGAGATCTCTTTGTATTATTAAACGTAAGTAGCAATAAATAATTAAACCTTGATCATCGTATTTATACATAAATATTTATTGAAGAAGGATCGATTTTGAAGGTTCCGATCCAGAATTGATTTTATGCTAGGTTTTCCTAACCTTAAGATTATTAATCTCAAGATTGCAATCCTATTTGAATCAATATCCCATTTAATGATTTTCTAATTGATAATAAAAACGAGGTAATTTTGGAACTGTAAATGTATGAATTCGAGGAAGTGATATTGTCTGTAATCCATTGATCATAGATCAAATAGAAGGCAATAATGATTTTGCTTTAATTTCAATAATAATCATACTGTAAACTGTTACAAATTGAGAATATTCTTTTATATCATTCATTCCTTATTGATCAAATTAGAATATAGAATGAAAGTTGTTTAAATAGGATAATCCCATTGAATTTGTTCTTTGAGATATAACAATTCCTATATAGGATCCAGTGTTGGGATCGCTTCCTTGATGGTATTGTTATATACACAATTGCTTTTGTATACATACTGATTGCTTTAGGATACAAAAGCCAGGTGATTCTTGGAAAAGAGATAATTCCAAATAGTAATTATATAATTGAAATTCAAATGGATTGATCTGAACCTTGAATATTTCAATCCTTATAATGCAAGTTCTTTTAGGTATCTATTCGAAATTATGAGTCTGCGAATCCTTTATGAATCGATCAGATGAATATATAGAGTGCGATAATCTTTATAATAATTGGATTTCCTTTACAGAATACTTTGATTGATTATTCCAATATATATATTTCCTTTTGGAATATTAAGGTTGATTGATTGAAATGGTCTTTGGATCATTTTTGTATATACTACAAAGAATTTCGATAATATGATTAGTAGGCTTATATTTTATATTCCCTATATCAATATATTCGGTAAGGTTGGGATCTGTATTATTATTATAAACATCTCTTTGAGTAATATTAATATCTTTATTTGTAAGATATAATTGCTTTTCAATAAAAGAATCGGTTTCTTCAGTTTCTTTAATGAAAAGATCGATTAGTGTTTGTATATCTTCATTGTATATTTTATCCTTATTATCTAAAGAATTAAATAGATTGAATAGTTCTAGATCGATTTCTTTATTTCTATTATTATCCTTTAGATCTGTATTTATCTTTAAGATCAATTTGTTTGTAGGCAATAAATCTGAAATATACTTGATAAATAAATCAAAAGCTTTTCGATCTGTGAAAATAGGTAGGTGAATGAAATTCTTATGATTGTTCTCATTTTGAATAATCGTTCTATCTAATTCGATATAATTTTGTAGGTCAAAGGTTTTAACAAGCTGTTTAAACTCTTTTATAGTATAAATATCGATTATTCGATTGATAAAATCTATATAATAAATGAATTTCTTATTAAACGTTACATTTCAAATAATAATAATTCTATCGAATTTGGGTATCCATATATAGTAGATCAATATACCTAAGATATAATCTACTAAATACCCAATATATGTTCGAAGATTGGTTTTGTATCATTTCCTATTAATTCTAGTTTCTCTGTTTTTATTTAAAAAATAAATTCGGTATCCATATTTATAAATTCCATTTCAATTGGGATAAAGATTGTTAAATATTTTCTTTGCGAATAGAGGATTATCTTTACAAAAATAATCACAGAACTATATATCGAATACTTTATTGAACGATTTAAAGGATTTGGTCTTCAAAGGATTTATATTATATAAATAAATAACAATTTGCACCATTTCCATCTACAATTTGTCCAATAAATCTGTTGTGATCTATATTTTTATTTGTTTTGTAATTATTTTTTATTCTATATATTTTGATCCTTTATTGGGTTCATATATATAAGATAGGGATAACTCGAATTCGATGCCTTCTTATTTGATCCATTTCTTAAATAACATTATTCTTATAATTCCAATAATAGATATATTATTATCCTGTTTGATCATTATAATTATTAGATTATACTTATAATGAACCCAGGTTATAAAGCTTTGAATGATTACAAATACTTCGTCGTATATTTTGTAGTAGATTGGATATGAAAAGATCTTACCATAGTACATTTCTTTGATCAATAAAAGCTATAATGTATTATTATACCCTTTATCGAAATCAAAAAGATCTCATTGAATTTTGTAGAAGGGCTGAGGTGACTAACGATTATTTGAAGTGCAAGAAATGATTTACTTTGTATAAGTACAAGCATAATCAGTGTAATTGGAATGAATAATATCTTTTATTTTAATATTTTGTATTACAAATATTAAATGTTCAAAAGCTTCCTTCTTCAAATGCTCAAAGCGTTTATATTACATTTCATTCGTATCTTCTTTTGGAAGAGATAGATTGTGAAAACGATGAAATACTTTGTTTATTTTTCTGTTTATTATTAGATATATTATAAAAGGATTACTTATAGGAATAAATAAAAAAATATTCGAATAAGTAGAAAACAATTTGTATTTTAAGAATATAAGATTTTCAATATAAATATATTGAATAATTATTATATTATTTGTATAATCTCCTTTACGAAGAATACAGTTATATTTTGAAAACCATAGGTCGGTTTTCTTCAATCGAGTCTCCAAAACGATATTGATATGAAAATCAGGGATGAATATTATATTATTCAAGATCAGATCATTATTAGGGTAATCTTCTCTTTTGATGATCCCTTTAATAATACAAATCCTGTATTTTAAAACTTGGAAATTGGAAATACCTGCTTCTACAAGATCATTAGAATCGGATAATCGATATTGATGATCATTTAATAGAGATATATTATTCACGATATATATAATACCATAATTATCGAATAAAATGTTATTGAATAGATAATATACTCTTATTACTATAAAGTATACCCCTGATTGATTATATCGAACATCCAAGATAGCAGTGTTGATTGAAGATCCTAAAGGATCAATAGAATCTTTTATCCATTTCCTTTTAATTCAATCAAGATGAAACTGTTTCTATAAATGCGATTTTGTTCGATCCTTAATTGTTTATAGCTCGTTTTCGCTGAATACTTTTTTAAACGGTGGATTGGTCTTTTCGATAAACGTTAACTCTATGGTTTTGTAATTGTATACAATATAGTTATAATCAATTTCATTGTTTCATTCAGATTCAATTCTGTAAGGACATTCCCAGATTTTCTTAATCCTTTGATTACTTTTAGAATTGATATTCTTCTTATTCTTTTTAAACTTTTATTATTTTGAAAAAAGATAAATATAGAATATATTTCTCTTTTAATTTTTAAGGAAATAGAATTCTGGAAAACTAATCTTTCAAAAATATCTCCAAATTGTTTGAATAAAAGATTAGATAATCCGAATTGATTGTTCATTTCGATCTATATAATTATAATATTTGCCCAGATTGGGAGTATCCTGGTATTAACGATTTGTAGAAAAGTATTGATAACGATTTCATCCTGTATCTCAATGATCTTATATACAAAAGCTTTGGTGTAAATTATAGTCCAATCTCTATACCATTTGATAGAATCGATTTTGCCGAACGAAACTTACACTAGAACAGATCGATATTCTTGTAGTACTGCGAGTTTAATAGTAATTACTATAAATGCAAACTTCTTTTTGAATACATTGATAATCGTTTTGAATGAAAAAGCTATAATACCTTGATTGAGAATAAATAATTCTATAAAGTATATTTGATCAATTAACGATTCAATTCATTTATAAATATCCCTAAAAACTTTGTAATTCTATATATATTCTTGTTATCAATATCAATACTCTAATTGGAAAAAAGCAAGTTCGAAAAAGATTTCTTAAAAGATGATTAAGAATAGAATAATGAATCTATTAGGAATAAATCCCGATATATTATTATCAGAATCTTTCATCTTTGTATCTCCATTAATATCTTCTCTAGATTAAATTGCTATAAGATATTCCGAGAATTCTTTTTGGTATTGAATTTGTTTTTTTTGATTATATTTGACTTGAAAATCGATAACGGAAAGTAAAACAAATAGTTTAATTGAAAATCAATCAACCTAAATATAGATAGGTTTATTTATCAGATCAGAATTTGAAATGGATATCGTTGATATAGAAACAAATGAATCGTTTTCTGGATTGATTGAATCCCAGATTCCTTAAACTTGATACTTATTTTTCAAGCGTAAATACCACTCTAATTATTGAATATAGATTATAAAAAGAAGATCATTTTGATTCTTTACTATATTGAATAAAAATAATTAAATTGATATAAATATTGAATTATAAATAAAATAAAAATGATATTTTAAAAATAATCTCTTAAATATTTAGTAATCATTGGATAGGAAGTTGTGTAGATTTTAAAAGTTATCGGGTTTATAATTATCATAGGATAATATAATTATACAGTATTTTCAGGGATCGTTGAATAAATGGTATATATAATTGGTAAAGTAAAAGAATTGAATGATTTGCCCTTGATTATATGAATCAAGAGTTATATATATAGAACAAATAAATAATTATCTAGTCGATATGCATTTTAATTAGATTAGATCTTTGTTTATTAGTATATCAGGATTACCTTATCAATTGATGGATTGATAAGGGCTAGTAGATCCTTCATTCCGATTGGAAAGCATACGCTTTGATCCTTCATAAGATACAGGGGATTGCGGGGCTTTCCGTGACAGTATTTATAAAAGCTTCTATAGGAAATCAATCTATTCTATTTATATTAGGATCAATATTAATATAATTCCTGATATAAATATTGTACTCTACAATTTCATTTCAAAATTCTAATAATAATCCAGTTTCTTTTAGTATTACTTTTATATCTATTTCTACAATCCTTATATTCCATTCTGCAAATCTATTTTGATATAAAGAGACAATTGTTGTAATTTCGGATTGTATACCTAATAACCATTCACAAATAACTTATAGAAATTCCGATGTATTATTAATCGTGATTATAATGATTTTTTCTTCAATAACCAATTCCATTTCCTTTTTCTAAGTTTTCAATATTTGAATTGTATTATCTTTTTGTTTAAATAGTATAATCCAATTTACTTTTGTATAACTATCGATGATCAATATGAAATAACGATTCCTTCGAATCGATTTTGGGAATAATCCTGTAATATCGAAATATATAAATTCGAATCTCTTTGATTTATACAGATTCAATTACTTTGAAATACAATTAATCATTTTGATAAATATATATACTTTACAAATATCTAATTCAATTAAGACCTTTATTAGCTTAATTATATTAAATATCTTGTATAGATTCTTAATCTTATTTAGACCTAGATAATTGAATCTTCAATATCATAATAGATATCTCTTTTTCTCCTTGAATATTAATTCGTCATTAATATCTTTAATACTATCGATTATTTTTGAAGAAAAGCTTTTTTCCTAATCATTTTGATATATATTCAAACAAAAAACTATATCCTTATATCCTTTAGTTATATATAAAATCATATATATTCCATTTTATATTCTAATATAGATAAATTTCTTATTATTCTTTTTGAAATATATATAATAAAAGTTGAATTCTCTTTATAACCCTATTTCACAGATCCTTTTTCCTAATAATAAGTTTATTTTTAACCCTAATATATATAATATATTTGAAAATAACATCTTAGAATCATCTTTGTATATTATATCCATTAAACTTCAATAACAATAATACATTACTTTTCCATCAACCTTTATCCTTTATTTAACAATAAGATCTATTAATCTGAATAATAAAGATTGATCAAATATATATAAAGAAATATTTATATCGATATACCATTTGCTAAAAAAAACCTTATTAATAATCTTCTTTGTCAAATTATAATCTTCCTTTATTATATCCTCAATATCGAAATTTAATTCAGAAATATTATTAATAGAATATACTTGATCTTTTTTATTAAAATAGATCTTTTTCGGATTCAATAATTCCTTTCTCTTTTAATAACAAAGATAATTACAAAAGAGTTTATTGATTTATATTAAATACAGACAATCTCATATATAATAATCTTCTTTTTGATACAGATCGCAAATATTATTTAGAATCTCGAAATCTGATTTTTGATATCGAAAAATATACCTAAATCCTTTTGCAATTTGCATTCACTCTAATTTATTCTTAAAACGAAATTCCTTAGTTTGTAAATACTTAATCTTATCATCAATACTAAAACTAATTTGGATATCCAATATATCCACTATTCTTTGATAATCAATTCGAAAATTATATATTAAAATTAAAAACAAAACAATATCTTAATATACTAATCGATAATTTTCATCTACAACCCCTAATTTCTTTCTATACTTTTTCAATTTATTTCAAACTTCGATAATAATTATATCAAAATAAATATCGAATTGAAATTTGAAGTTCTGGATCATTATTATATATATATGGATTATAATTATATTGATTCTAATATATTTCGATTTAAAGTATCTCCAAAGTATATATATTGTTGAATATTTATCGATGAAGGCTTCATCATTATCATTGAATATTATATAAATATATAATAATACATTCGTTTCATCCTTTAAATATTCCGATTTCAATTCGATATTATAATATATACAATCATTGATCTTGTAAACAGATATTATATTGGATCCTGTAATCTGTATATATTCGTTTAATGTTTGATTAATTATATAAAACCATTTTTTCCCTTTCAATTGTATCTTCGTTTATTTGAATTATTGTTTATAATTATTTTGATCGAGTTTCGAAAAATTGTTTGATTCCAATATTATAAAGGTTTCTTACTATTTGATAAATATCGAAAATAGTTTTCAGGTTTTTAAAACAATCTTAAAAAATATATAGCAAATAGATTCAGGATAATAAAGAAATATAAAAATAAAACAATAAGAAAATTCATAAAATTATATTGTAATATATTTTCTTGTAGTTATACAAATTTGCTTTTTGCTTTTACTATAATTCTATATCGATATTGCACAGACTGTTTTCCGTTTTGATCTGTAATGTTATGAATTATAAACTATATTATCATATTTCAATTTTGTTTCAGTAATATTGTATAAAAACTCTAATTTTCACTCTGTTTTACCCCTACTAGTTATACTAATCCTTTCTCGATTTGCTTTGCTTTTTAGTTACTGTGACGCACAAGAGCCGTAGTAGAGCTGAATAAACAGGGTCAATTATGTTCTTTAGAATCTACAATTGAAGAACTATAGCTTATAAGAAGCGATTAGATATATATATATAAATATCCATTTATGAGCTGCAAGATTGTGTGTAAGCGTTATTAGGGTTATCATTTTATTATATTAAATTATATGATTTGTAATATATATATATAGATAATCAGTTCATAAATTGATATAAAAGATAAGAGATATTATATGATTAATCTCTTATGATTTACAATTCGTGATACTATCTTCCCCTTCGGAAAAGCTCGTCTTTAAGCATTTCACTCCTCTATTTCATTACTATTTCATCGGAAATTAGGTTTTGTGAAGGTTTATGAGCTTTAAATCACTTAAATTGATCATTTTGGTTGATTTGGTCAATTTACTGGAAATTGATCAAATTGACCAAATTAATCGATCAAATTGATCAAAATGACAAATGAATTGATCAAATCGATTAAATCGTTCATCAATTAGTTAAATTAATATTGATTTGTATTCTTTTTGATTTGGGGAATCTTTGAAAGGAAAAAGCTTTAATAGAAAAGGGAAGGAGATTGAATTATAGTATAGTGATAATGGGTGGTTAATATGGTCAATTCCGAAATCGATTAAGTTAATCGATCAAATTGATCAAATTGACTAAATCAATCAAATTGAATCAAATTGAATGAAATCGATAGGGGTGATATTATATTTCGTTCTTACCATGTTCAAGCTTCCCTTTGCATAATTTTTTTGAAATGATTATAGGCATATATTGCTTTTGTATTGTTTTGGTGGTGGTAGCTTGTCTGTTATATAAAGCTCGGATTATATACGTATACAATCAAATTCCCTTGAATTTGTATGGGTTTTTGATCCTTTTATAATTGTATATATATGCATTATTATAAAATCATAACATTTAGTCTGCTATATTGAAGAACACTTTTCTTTTCCTTGGTTTTATAGATGAATCGTTATTTATATAATTATAATTATCCTTTCCGCTCTTATAAAGCTTTATCCAATCGATTAATCGATTAAAAGGACCAGGTAATATTGGATTGGCCAAATGAAAATCGCACAAAAAGTACAATGATATTTTAAGATCGGAAATAGGATATTAAGTAAGATTGATATCATTATTAAGCTACAAGACTCTGTATAATAAGGTTTTTCATGCTTTCTTTACTACTAGAATTCTCTCCACTTCCCATTCCGAATCATTAATTATATTAATAAATAAAGGTGGTTCGAATATCTGACCAGAAAGAGGATCGTTATATACCTTGTATAATCGATCTGAAGGAAAAACAAAATGAATTTTTATTATAATCGGGAATTCGAATTTGAAAAAGCTTCCAGATCGATTAATGATTTTGAATCTTCCTTGAATTGGAAAGTTCAATTTCTTGGATAATCTTTAAATAGAATAACTTTTCATATTGAGTTATATATAATCTCCGATATCGAAATCAATTTTATGTTGATAAATATTTGTGGATTTCGATATCTTGATTTAAGTATATAATAGATCTTCTTTCGTTTGTACGAAAATTAATCTATTATATTTTGTATATATATAAGTATCATATATATTTATATCGTTTGTTGACTTACTAATATCTTCCTTTTATTCTTATATATATTTCGGTATATATTTGTATAGGGTTTTGTAAAGTGTAAGCCCTCCTAAAGAATTATATGGAAGAGTAAGTTGTATGTAATTTATTATAAATAGGAATTCTGATCAATCGTTTTGATAGTAATTAATAAACGATTTTAACCATTACTAAAGGTATTGATTATAGATCTCAATTTGATCATCGATTTGGGGATAATAAGTAATAAATAATTTGAGATCGGTTTCTAGGATTTAGTTGAATTCCTTCTAAAACTATAATATAAATTGAGGGCCATAATTTGATATTATAATATCAAAGGGATTATAATATCGATATACATAATAAAGATATAATTATATTTGAATTCGAGTATCGATTAATTTGTAACAAGGTATGAAGATAGTTTGTTTTGTTAATCGATCAATAATAATTAAAACGTTGTTATATCTATATTTATCCTTATTAAAGTTGTAATAATTTATAGTAATATATTACTATGCTTGATTAGGAATCGAAAGTGGATATAATAAACTGGGGATACGATTATATGAAACGGAATTGCATTTGCAAGTGTAACAATTGTGTATATATCTGGCTACAGTATCGTACATTCTGGACCAGTAGTATTATTGAGATAATAAAAGGTAGGTTTTGTTTATACCAGGATGAGCAATGGAAACGGAATTATGGGCTTTACGAATCAAATAAGTTCGAAGGTTGTCGATATTGGGTATCACCAAACAATCATCATAAAGCAAGAAATCATTTTGGAATGATATATACTTATAATTTTGGGTAACTTGTATTCTGAATATTAGCAAATTATCTGTAGTTTTATTTGCTTCGATGATACAATTAACTAGATCGAATCGAGGAGCGATTTCATTCAAATCGATACTAGTAATCGTTGTTTCGTTTGGATAATGTTTTCGTAAGGCTTTTTTTATGATTTCGATATCAATTTGATTGTTTTTAATAAACTATTAAAGGCGATTCTTTTTTTTGATATAGTTCTGGAAGTCCAATTCGTTGGTTTGATGAGTTAAAGTGTTGGTGAGAGGGTTATCTTTTCTAGAGTGATATATAATGATAAAGTTATAATCGATTAGAATTTCTATTCAGCGAGTTTGTTGGATATTGAGAATCTTGATAGTTATGAAATATTCGAGGGCTTTATAATCGATATAAACCTTGATTTTATATGATGAACTGATAAGTTCTGTTTTTTAATGGTTGAGAGATCAAATAATTGATAGCATTTCTTTATTATAAACTTTGTAATTCAGTTTAACAGCAATTATAGTTTTAAAGAAATAAGTTATAGGAAATCAATCTTTGTTATACTATTGTAATAATATATTAGTAATTATTCTATTGGATATATCTGTTTCGAATATACAAGGAAATCGGTAATTATAATATTACAGGAATAGAGTGGAGATAAGCTTTTTCTTTAAGATATTGAATGTGTTTTGGTATATTTCGTTGAATATAAATTTAATGTTTGTTTTAATGAATTCATTGAAAGGTTTCGTTATTATATTATAATCCTTAATGAATTGTCGATAAAAGTTGCAAAAACCGAAGAATGATTGGATCTTTTTCATTGTTGTCGGAAAGATCCAATTCTCAATTATTTTAATCTTTTTAGGGTTTATTTTTATTCTTTTAATAGAAATAATAAAGTCTAAGTATTTGATATATATAATATTGAATTCGTATTTTTTGAGATCTGTTTATAGGTTAGTAGCTTTTAATCGTTCGAGAATTAGTTTAATATGAGTTTGATATTCTTCTTCGTTTTCGGAATAGATTAGAATATCGTCGAGGTATACTGTATAGAAAACGTTTAGATAATCAAATAGAATATCATTCATATAATACTAATAGGTTATAAGATTATTCGTTAATCCGAATAGTATGATTTTGTATTTGTATGATCTGTATTAGGTTCGGAAGATAATATACTCTTTTAAAGCAGGATCCATTCTTATATAATAGAAAGTTTGATAAATATCAAGTTTAGTAAAGATTTTAATACCGGAAAGTCAAGAAAATGTTTCGTTGATCAAAGGGAGAGAATATTGATCCTTATATATTAAGGAATTCAATAATCTAAAGTCTGTGACGAACCCAACGAGCGTTTAGAGATCAATCTTAGAATTAAAAGCTATAGAGCTAAAGAGAGTATACTACGAAGCTATATATATGATCGGCTCGGAACTTAGTATTGTATTAGCCCGATCGTACGCGATCACATGTATCTTGTGATATTACCCCCCCTTTCTGAAGAGTTCGCTTCGAATTCATTTTAAATGAATGATTTAAATACAAAATAATCATTAATCTTCTTTTGATAAAAATTCCTGATGTGCGGATTGCATTATAATCAACGAATATGCATCCATTATACTATTTGCTTCTTTCAAGTGATCTTCAAAATATCGGTCATTGATCATTTCTCCTAGATCTTTATCATCATCGTTTTTGGGTTTAATAGTTAATGTAATAACCGGAATAGGCTTTTATCGATCTCGGATTCCTTGATGCGGATCTAACGGATAGATTTGTATTCAATGAAAATTACTTCTATATTGTATGCATTTATTTTGTTTGTACAAGAAAGTTCTTTCAGAAAAGGAAAACTCGAATGTTTGTATATAGGGTAGAATCAAAGTACGATCGGGCTTGTTCAATTAAGTATCAAAAGGGTTAAGGGCATCAATAATATTAAGATTACTAATATTCATTGGATTATAATTCTGAAAGTGGAATAGATTCTGCAATATATATAGGGCTCTAGGTTTATTAGAATAGAATAATACAGGGAATCTATTTGTTATATGAACAGCTAGTTGTTGTATAATCTGAACAAAATCGGGATAAAAACGGGAAAAAGAAAATTATTGGGAAAGATAATTTCTAAAAATAATATTGAATTTATTGCGAAAGATTGAGATTTTATTCGAATCGGATCAATTTTGATTTTTGGCTTTGTAAAAGATCCTTTCGAATTTTGTAATATAAGTATATAAAGAATCGATTCCTTGTTTGAAAATAAATAGTTTATTTTTGATTTCTTGAACTTTATTCGGATTGTTGTAAATGTGTATGAATTGATTTAGGATCATTGTATGATTTAAGGGAATGTTTTGATTAAGAGAAGAAAGCTAAGATAGTATTATAGTTTGTATATAAGATTCGAGATTAAGATAAATATAATAAAATTGAATTGTAGAATTGCTAATCGTAGTGTTGTCTATTTATAGTTTTGTTCGAATCAAAGGAAGCCAGGTATCGAACTTTTAAGAGTTATTATTGAACTTTTCAGGATCAGGGAGAGAGGGTTTCGGATAAGAAGGAGTATGAGCAATCAGAATATATTCGAAAATTAAAAAGCGTAGGAACGAGATTTCATCCCACTAATAAATCACTTTGCCATGAAGTTCTGTAATTGTGAGGTTTATTGAATTGTAATTTATAGTTTAGAAATTAAGGATAAAAAAAAAACAATATTTTCGAATAATATCAAAAAGATCTATATACAAATGAATGAGTATAAACATATGCTTAAATAAGAGCAAACGGAGTATATATAAATATAAGCAAATGTTATTCTATTTCTTATCTGGAAGAGTTTTTAATAATATAACGAATTCAACGAATATTTAAAGATCAACCTTAGAATTAAAAGTTATAAAGCTAAAAAGAATGTGCTACGAAGCTATATATATGATCGGCTCGGAGCTTAGTACCGTACTAGCCCGATCGTACGCGATCACGTGTATCTCGTAACAAAGTCTATATAGAACCTCAAATTATTATTGGGTTTCTTAATGAATAGAATGAGTACAGTATAAAGGGTTTAATTGAATTCAATGAAATTTTTGCTAAAATTATTTATAATATATTCTTTAATGATTTTTAATTGTTTTAGGAATATTTTGTAAAACGGATTGTAACGCAAAACTTGTTCTTCTTCATCTTTCAATATGATTTTATAATTATAAGATTAGTTAGAAGACAAAATATTTGATTTATACTTGGAAAAGGTTTGATAATATTATCGATATTCAAATGATATTTTAAATTCTGAATCGATTTCGATTAATATTCGATCGAATTTCTCTCGAACTTTTGTATTCTTGAATTCGATTAAGGCAATCAGTATTCTCTTTTCCGTATATTATTCATTCTATCGAAAGTCTATTACATCATTAAGTTTTTTCAAAGTAATAATAAAAAGTTCAATTTGTTCATCTCTCTTACATTTTAATTGGAATTTATCGGATTTAAATATATATAGATCGAGGACTTCGGACGATATATAGAGAAGGCATTTGTAGATTTACAATAGTAATATAATTAATTGAAAAAGAGATGGATTGAATTTGAAAAGAATCAAAACCTCTTCCTTTTCAATAAAAGTCTATATTATATTTATATTTGAAGGTTCTTGTTGTATATCACCAATTGTGATTGATCTATTCAATTGTGAATTTCTTCGATTCTAATATTCTTCGAACTGATCATTTTGTCGATCAGTATCTTGTTAAATTAATCGATCGATTTTCTATTTGCAAAGGAATAATTAAATAACAAGAAGATTATTCGAATAGGAGATGATATAGAATCTCTCTTTAGATCATTCAAAATATCTATTAAAGCAATCAAACTTCATTCGAATCTTTGATAACCAAAATCTATCTAAAATAATATTATAACTCCTTAATTCAATAATAAAGAAAAGGACAAAAGATTGTTTATAATCATTGACCATTAAATTAAGGAATGTGAAATAGGTAATGGTATAGCCTTGTATACCATTATATCCTTTAACTTTAATTGAAACTTCAAACAATATAATTCTAGATTTAAATATAGGAAATAAACAAATAAAGAGTATAGTATTAATAAAAACAAATCCATTTGCTTTAAAATCAATAAATGCTTTTAATCGATAAATATAATTATTTTTCGAAAGATTATAAGAAAAAATAAATACTTCTCCTTCTATAAGTTTAGTTAAATCAAGAAATCTTATATCCTATATAGTGTTTAGAATAGAGATAGAATTTAAATATTTGATTTTAAATGCTTTTCTTTTTCTAAACAAGTATTCTATATAGTTTCCATTGTAACTTTTAAGTTAAAGTTTTCTTTGGTATCCTGATATTCTTCGAATTCTTCTGTTTCTTTTTGTATTATCTCGATCTCATTGAAATTATTGATACAAAGCGTCAATGTATATATTGTTTTAAAAGAAAGAAAGGGCGATGAGCATTTGAAGTTTGAATAATTATTGGATATAGCAAGGCCGGTATATTCAAGAAGGATATTCCGGAGTGGAAATAGTTTCGGGAATATAAAGGTTCCAAAATTGAAGTTGTTAGAGTTTCAAAAGGGTTGCAAAGGGTTTGTAGTAATTGTTAGTTTGCGAATAGTTATAAAAGCTTTTCGATTAATACAATATCGATTTCGTTCTTGTAATGAAATTTCGTTTTGATTTATTCTAGTAAATATATTTATAAATTCTTTTGTAGTTTTATAATCCTTAATAGGTATTGTTACTATTTATAAGAGAAAATCGGAAATCTTTTATTCGAGATTCCTAAATAGAACTTTATTGTTGATAATCTCCATTTGGATAATAAGTAATCTGAATTTCCTATATCATTCTAGGAAATTGCTATATCGAATTGTATTAGGCATAATCCACATTTCATATTGAAAACGAATATCATCGATTTCGACCGGGTTCCGATAGATCGCTACAAACTGTTCGATCAATTCGAGTATTGTGAGTCGGGGCATTTGTACATAAAAAGCATAATAATATGTTTATACTTCCAATTCGATTTAATCGATTATATATATACAATATTGCATTTCACTTTTAAATAATATAGTATACAGTTCGAATCGTTCTATAATCAATAATTACCACAAATTAACTTTAAATTCAATACTATTGTTAAATTTAATAATAAGATTTGTAGATTTTGATATATATATATTTTATTACAAATTGTAATTAATACAGGAATATAATCTTGATCAATTAGATCGATTTTTTGAGTAAAGGGATCCCTGATTATTAAATAAATCGTTATTTCTTAAAAGGAAAGGAGAATCCTTAAAAGACCTTGGATAATCAAATCGTTTGATCAAAGTTTTCTTTCTTTGATTTTGGGATCTTCAGATTTGCTTGAATAAAGATCCTTAAATTTCGATTAAAGAAATAAGAAGAATCCCAGATACTATTGTTGATTTGGATATCTATATAGACATCATTTAGAGTTCAGAAGAAAATTGTATTATTGTAAATGTTAACTTTTGGTGCAGGAAGTAGTAGTATTGTTGACTATGTAGGTTGAACTAAGGATTTATAATTCTAGTAGAAATAGAATTGAGGTTATCCCCAAATATAGTCTATGTATTATTATAGTTTTGTAACCTCAATTTTAATTCTATAATGATCTTATTTCCAATACTCCTTTATTAAGGATATCCTATTTGATTTTTTTAGATTATTAATCCTAATATTTTCTTGAATTTTTCGAAAGCAATCTTTGTACAAGACTTCATTATTCTGTTAACAATTATATTATATATATTAATATAACTAATAACGATTTTCTTTTTTTCTATTAAATCTTTGATAAAATAATAATTGATATCTATATATTTGGATCGTTCATATAAATATAGATTCTTGATTAAAATTAAAACGTTTTGATTATTATCAAGTATTTGAACTATATCTCTATTCTTTTCAATGTAATTTGATTTAAATAGATCTTTAAATATTTATACAATCCATTTCCCTTGTTTAGTAAACATTACTATTGTAATATATTCTGATTCTATATTAAAAATAGCTATAAATATTTGTTTCTTATTAGCCTACAATATAGAACCTCTATAAAATATTACAATTCCTTTTGAAACACTTTTCCGATTATGTTTATCATTAATTCAATCTGTATTTGTATATACTTTTATTATATTATTAAATATATTATATTCTTTATAAATATTAAATTATATTTCTTTTGACCTGAATTATAACTTCTATTTGATTATTGATTGTAGATATCATATTAGATTCTTCAAAGCTATAATATGATATTTTGTTGGTTTTGTTATAAATTGTGAAAATCTTTCAATTGAGAATACTATATTTGATCGGATGTATATTATTGGATAAATTATATTTCCTATTTGTTATTGATATTTGTTTATATCTATTAGTTTATTATCATCAATTGCTGGTTGGAAATAAATATAATTTATTATTGATAGTTTCTTAATTTGATATTGTTTATATATAATATTGTATTTGGTTAGTATAATGTTGAAATATTCTTCTTAATTTATAATTAATATATATACTTTTTTATTGCGAATGATTTTAACATTTAGGATTTTACTAATCTTCTTTAGATTTTTGATATTAAAACGGATTGATAGCTTTTCATCGAACCAAATGATTTGTAATGATATATATGATGTAATAATGATATCGTTGATATATATTAGTAATATTATATTATGATCTTTGAATATATATAGATATAAATCCGCTAAATTTTGTATAAAATTTATATCTAAAAGCTTTTTCTTTAATAATAAATTTTAGTTCTTTTCAGTTTGCTTTAATCTATATAGGCTTTGTAGAGTTTATAATATATATCCCTTTTTGATTTTGATATTTTAGGGTAATTCGAAATAGATCTCTTTCTTCAAATATGATTCGATAAAAGCGTTTTTGATATTGAAATGTAAGTATTTCAAATTTTCTTTTGTGATAATAGTTAGGAATAATCTGAATATATTTAATTTTATTGTTGATATAAATATTTCGTTGTAATCCTTTTTTAGTATTTGATTGAATCTTTGAGTTATTAATTTTGTTTTGAATTATTCTATTTTGTTATTTTTAATCTTAATTGTAAATATCTATTTTATTGAAACTAAATTACTTCCTTTAGAAAATATATATTTTTCCCAAGTATTATTTTGAATTAAAGATATGATTTCCTTTTGGATAACTTCCTTCCATTTTTCAAAGTATTTTTGATCTGATATTGCTTTCTTATAAGTTCTTGGTATTTTGATTCCTAGAACTTCTTCGACCAGATATATTATACCTTTTGTATTATTTGTATCTATCAATAAAGTTATGAAATCTGAAATGATCTTATCTTTGATATAAGGGTCCATTTTGTAAATAATTGGGATTGTAATTATAATGTATTTTATACTTTTTTAAATTTTGGTCTATATAGATATTGTAATCAATACTCTTATAATCTTATTTTCCTGTTTTTCTTTAGGATCTTGTTTCATATCTCTTTTCCGTTTTCGTATTAAATACTTTAAGGATTCGTTTTCAAGATCCATTTCATCCTTTTGCTCGATTTCAAATGATTATAGATTTACTTCGCTTTTTGATTTTGCTGAAATAAACTTATCAGCAAAATTTAAAACGGTTTTAAATTTTGCTTCTAATATAGATTCAGAGTTTGCAGAAATTGATTCTTGGATTGGATCTTTTGAAATGATGAATTCGATATCTGAAATATCCTTAAAAGAAAATTCTTGATTTGTTTTCTGGATATTATTATTTTTATCTTTATCATATATTAATATTGATATATCTAATTTATCTGATTTCAATTCAACAATTGGGATACTTGATACAATTATTGAACTCGGTATAATATCTGTTGAAGAGAATACTTGAAACGAAAGTGATACAAGTATCACATTTGATATTGAAGATGGAAAAAATGCCTTATTTGTTGTTGATCTATTATAAGGTTTTCGATCTAATTTTATATTCTTTGTTCCTTATAAATTTGATTCATAATTTCTTAATTTAAGATCCAAATTTTCTTTTTGATGAAATTCATTTATAATTACTTTATTTAATCGAAATATATAATCTAATTTTAAAAAATATACTTTAATATATTTATTCGTAATTTTTGAATACTTTAGAAATATATTGATTCTCGAAATATTCTGCAATTTATCATATCTCTGCCCTTTTGGAATAATCTTGGGATTGATATAAGTGTAACATTTGCTCTTTTAGATTTTGTATATTTCTATATCTAATATTATATTTGTAAAAGCTTCTATAAAGAATTGATCTATTTCATTTATATTAGAACCAATACTAATACGATTTCTGATATAAATATCATGTTCTACAGCTTCGTCTCAAAATTCTAATGGTAATCCAGTTTCTTTTAGTATTGCTTTTATATTTGTTTTTGTAATCCTTATATTCTGTTTTGCAAATCCGTTTTGATATAAAGAAACAATTGTTGTAATTTCGGATCGTGTACTTAATGATTATTCACGAATAGTTTGTAGGAATTCCGATATATTGTTAGTTCTAATTGTAATGATCTTTTCTTCAGTAGTTAATTCTATCTCCTTTTTTCAAATTTTCAATATTTGAATTGTATTATCTTTTTGTTTAAATGATATAATCCAATTTACTCTTATACAATTATCAATGATCAATATGAAATAACGATTCTTTCGAATCGATTTTGAGAATGATTCTACAATATCGAAATATATAAGTTCGAATCTCTTTGATTTGTACAAACTCAATTACTTCGGAATATGATTGGTTATCTTGATGAATATATATACTTTATAGATATCTAATTCAATTAGGATCTATATTGGTTTAATTATATTAGATATCTTATATAAATTCTTAATCTTGTTTAAATCTAGATAATTGAATCTTCGATATTATAATAGATATCTCTTTTTCTCCTTAAATATTAATTCGTTATCGATATTTTTAATATTATCAATTATCTTTGAAGAGAAGCCTTTTTTTTGATCATTTTGATATATATTAGAACAGAAAGTTGTATCTTTATATTCTTTGGTCATATATAAAATCATATATATTCTATCTTATATTCTAATATAGATAACTTTCTTATTGTTCTTTTTGAAATATATATAATAAGAGTTGAATTCTCTTTGTAATTTTGTTTTGCAGATCCTTTTTTTTAATAATAAATTTACTTTTAGTTCTGGTATATATAATATATTTGAAAATAGTATCTTAGAATTATCTTTGTATATTATATTTATTAAATTTTAATAACAATAATATATTATTTTTTTATTAATTTTTATTCTTTATTTAGTAATAAATTCTATTGATTTGAATAATAAAGGTTGATTAGATATATATAAAGAAACATTTATATCGATATACTATTTGTTAAAGAAAGTCTTATTAATGGTTTTTTTTATCAAATTGTAATCTTTTTTTATTATATCTTCAATATCGGAATCTGATTCAGAGATATTGTTAATAAAATATATTTAATCTTTTTTGTTGAAATAAATCTTTTTTAGATTTGATAATCTTCTTTTCCTTTGGTAACAAAAATAATTGTAAAGGAGTTTATTGGTTTATATTAAATATAGATAGTCTTATATATAATGATTTTCCCTTTGATATAGATTACAAATATTGTTTGGAGTTTCGAAATCTAATTTTTAGCGTCAAGAAATGTATTTAGATTCTTTTACAATTTATGCTAATTCTGATCTATCTTTAAGACGAAGTTCTTTAATTTGTAAATATTTGATCTTATTGTTGATATTAAGATTGATTTGGATATCTAATATATCTATTATTCCTTGATAATCAATTAAAAGATTATATATTAAAACCAAAAACAGAATAATATCTTGATATACTAATCAATAACTTTCGTTTGCAACTTCTAGTTTCCTTCTATACTCTTTCAATTTATCCCAAGCTTCGATAATGGTTATATTGGGATAGATATTGGATTGGAATTTGAAATTCTAGATCATCGTTATATACATATTAATTGTAACTATACTAACTCTGGTATATTTTGATTTAAAATATTTCCAGAATATATATATTGTTGAATATTCGTCGGTAAGGATTTCATCATTATTATTGAGTGTTATACAAATATACAATAATACATTCGCTTCGTTCTTTAAATATTCCGATTTCAATTCGACATTATAATATACACGACCATTAATCTTATAAGCAAATACTATATTGGATCCTGCAATCTGCATATATTCGTTTAATATTTGATCAATTATATAAAACCATTCTTTCCTTCTTAATTGTATCTTCATTTGTTTGAATCATCGTTTATAATTATTTTGATCGAACTTCGAAGGATTGTTTGATTCCGATATTGTAAAGATTTCTTGTTATTTGATAGATATCGAAGATAATCTTCAGATTTTTAAGATAATCTTAAAAAAAGTATACAGCAAATAAATTCAAAATAATAAAGAAATATAAAAATAAAACAATAAAAGAATTTGTAAGATTGTATTGTAATGTGTTTTCTTGTAGCTGTGCGAGCTTGCTCTTCGCCTCTACTATAATTCTGTATCGGCATTATACAGATTGTTCTCCGCTTTGATCTATGATATTGTGAATTATAAGCTGTATTGTTGTATTTCAACTTTGCTTTGGTAATACTATATAAAAACTCTGATTTTCACTTTATTCCATTTCTATTAGTTATATTAATCCTTTCTCGATTTGCTTTGCTTTCTAGTTACTACTGTGCAATTAGATTTTATAATTTGTTAACTTTTGGTATAGGAAGTAGTAGTATTGTTGATTATATAGGTTGAATTAAGGATTTATAATTCTAATATAAGTAGAATTGAAGTTATCCCTAAATATGGTCTATACACTATTGTGGTCTTGTGACCTCAATTCTAATCTTATGATGGCCTTATTGTCACGAGATACACGTGATCGCGTACGATCGGGTTAGTACAGTACTAAGCTCCGAGCCGATTATATATATAACTTTGTAGTATACTCTCTTTAACTTTATAGCTTTTAATTCTAAGGTTGATCTCTAAATGCTTATTGGGTTCGTTATATTATTAAAAGCTCTTTCAAATAAAAAATAGAATAATATTTGTATATGCTCATATATACTCCGTTTGTTTTTGTTTAGATATATACTTATGCTTTTTTGTTTGTATATAAATCTTCTTGATATTATTCGAAAATATTGTCTTTTTTTTTATCCTTAATTTCTAAGTTATAAATTACAATTCGATAAACCTTATGATTATAGAACTTTGTGACGAAGTGATTTGTCAGTAGGATGAAATCTCGTTTCTACGTTCCCTAATTCTCGAATATATTCCAATTATTCATACTCCTTTTTGTCCGAAATCCTCTTTCTTTGATCCTGAAAAATTCAGTAATAGTTTTCAAAAATTCGATATCTGGTTTTCTTCGATTCGAATGAAACTACAAGTAGATGGCACTACGATCGGCAATTCTATAATTCAATTTTATTATGTTTATTTCAATTTCGAATCTTATATATAAATTATAGTACTATTTCAGCTTTCTTCTTTTGATCAAAATGTTTTTTTAGATTATACAATGATCCTGGATCAATTTATATACATTTACAACAATCCGAATAAAATTCAAGAAGTTGAAGATAAGTTATTTATTTTCAAATAAGGAATCGATTCTTTATATATCTATATTGCAAAATTCGAAAGGATCCTTTATAAAGCTAAAGGTCAGAATTGGCCTGATTCGAATAAAATCTTAACTTTTCGTAATGGACTTAATGTTATTTTTAGAAATCGTTTTTTTCAATAGCTTTCTCTTCTTTGCTTTTATCCCGACTTTGTTTAGGTTATATAACAACTAACTGCTTATATAGCGAATGAATTCCTTGTATCATTTTATTCTAGTGAATTTAGAGCCTTATATATATTGCAGAATCTATCCCACTTTCGGAATTACAATCCAATGGATATTAGCAACCTTAATGTTATTGATACTTTTAACCCTTTTGATACTCAATTGGATAAACCCAATTGTACTTTGATTCTACTCTATATATAAGTATCCGAGTTTTCTCTTTTTGAAAGAACTCTTTTGTATAAACAAAATAAATATATACAATATAAAAGTAATTCTTATTGGATACAAGTTTGTCCGTTAGATCTGTATCAAGGAATTCGAGATCAATAAAAGTCTATTCCGGTTATTATATTGATTATTGAGTTCGAAAATAATGATGATAAAGATCTAAAAGAAATAATTAATAATCGATATTTTGAAGATCGCTTGGAAAAAGCAAATGGTATGATGGATACATATTCGTTGGCTGTGATACAATCTGTATATCAGGAATTTTTATTAAAAGAAGATTAGTGATCATTTTGTACTTAAGTTATTCATTTAAAATGAATTTGAGGCGAATTTTTCAAAAGGGGGGGGTAGTATTACGAGATATATGTGATCACGTACGATCGGGCTAGTACGGTATTAAGCTCCGAGCCGATCATATATATAGCTTTGTAGCATACTCTCTTTAGCTCTGTAGCTTTTAATTCTAAGGTTGATCTCTAAACGCTCGTTGGGTTCGTCACACTTATTTCCAACAGTAAAGCTCATTATCATTATAGTTTTTAATTATCGATTCTCCTCTTTCAAATTTATAATTATTATATAGAAATCTTATAATTGTAATAATAATTCAAAAGGAGTAATTGAATTGCTAAAAGTATTAATTTTATATACTAGAATTTTCTTTTTATTAATCTTCTTTCTTTCAATAATAATATTATCCAATCCTGTATTCATATTTTCTTCGAAGGGTTATTGAAATAATTAAAAAGAAGGAAAGGATTCCTCAGAATATATTTTCGAAGATTCGAAGTATATAGGAAAAGAAGTTCGTTGTATTATAAAAATGATAATACATTTTTAAAAATATTTATATCTTTATCGATTAGATCGAAATAGATCTTCTTTTTTTGGATATAACGTTTGTAAAAGTTCATTTAAAAAGGTATTATTAAAGTGAAGTATTATTTGGGAGGCCATCAAATGGTTAAACGTTTGTAAATGAATTGTAGATAATGTAACACACAAAAGCCGTAGTAGAGCTGAATAAATAGGATCAATTATGTTCTTTAGAATCTACAATTGAAGAACTATAGCTTGTAAAGAACGATTAGATATATATATATAAATACCTATTTGTGGGTTGCAGGGTTGTATATAAGCGTTATTAGGGTTATCATTTTACCATACTAAATCGTATGATTCGTAACGCATACATACAGATGATCAGCTCATAAATTGATATGAGAGATAAGAGGTATCACGTGGTTAGCCTCCTGTGGTTCACGATTCGTGACAGTTACTATTGTGCAATTGGATTTTATAATCTGTTAACTTTTGGTATAGGAAGTAATAATATTATTGATTATATAGATTTGAACTAAGGATCTATATTTCTAGTAGAAGTAGAATTGAGGTTATCCCCAAATATGATCTATACACCATTATGATCATGTGACCTCAATTCTAATCCTATGATAGCCTCATTTCCAACAAAATCGGTCATTTTAACCTATTAATAACTCCATCAGTATTCAATATTATTTTTTAAAATTTGAAATATTAATTCTTTATATAGATATAAAGTTTTGAAATTTTCAGAATTTTGTAAATCATCAATAAAAAGTTATTGAAAATTGAATTTTCAAATTTTGAATTTATATATATTTTATATACAAAATAATTTTTTGATAAAAATCTTGAATAACTTTTCAACAAATTTTTTTAAAAATAAACTATAAATTTTCATAGAATATTTGAAAATATTATAATCTAAAAAATCTATTTATCTTAATTAATAACTTATAGAAATTTTTTATTTTTTTAGAAATCTTCAATTTTTTAATCTCAAAAAAATCGAAAATTGTAAATAAAGTTTTATTTATAATTTTTAAAATTCAAAAATTAGATTTTTTGTCAATAATAAAACTTAAGAATTCGATAAAAATTTATAATTTATTTTTAATATTTTTTATTGAAAGATTATTCAAGATTTTCATATTTTTTAAATTTGTATATAAATCATATATAAATCGAAAATTCAATCTCCAATATCTTGACGAAAAAAATTGCGAAAAATCTGAAATTGCTAAAATTTATTATTATACATATAATAAATCTATAATCAAAATTTCAAGAAATTATATTCATAAATAAGAAAGTTAAAAATATAGATTTTCGAGATTTTTGGTATGAAAAAGTGGTCCGAAACAAGGGTGGCCCGAAAGTAGGGCAGTTGATTTAGGGTGATAAAACTATAGACACTACTTGAGCACTTTAATCACTTGCAATTGAAGTATCCGTTATTAGGATGCACCCTGTCATATAAAATATAGATATGCAACAAAATTATCTAGGACATTTGATTGGATTATTATTCATTCTAGAAAATGTCCAAGTTCGATATTAGTTTCATGGGCTGGTTTAAAGTGGTATGATGAGGGAAATATAGCTAGAAATTAGAATGAATATCTTACGATTTTGGAAGGAGTGATAGTTAGATACTCTCAATAAGCGAGATAGTTGGGGTAGTAGGTTTAGCGAGAGTTTAGGAGGAAAGTTATCTAGGATACAGTTTGGAGTATTGTTTATTTTATTAATGTAAGGAGGTTATCAGGTAAGGACTTGAAGTACTATACTCGGGCGGCCAGAAAGTATATCACACTCCATTCTTAAGCATATACCACAAGATGGTAAACTACAAGTGGAATAGTGGTCTATGTTTAAGTGGAATGTGTCATACTTTCTAGCAGCATGAATAGTTATGAAGGGGTCCCGAGGGTCCCGGTCGGGGGTTCGAAGTGAAGGGTGGTAAGAGGTTGAATGGATAGTGGATAGAGTATAAAATCTTGTTTGGATGTATTCTGTAATGTGAAATTTTAGATGTACAATAGAATTGTCTGAGGAATGTGATTGGGTATGCTTGAAAAGAATCTGGTTTAAAGGGAGGGTAGTAACTTATTGGTTTGAGTAGTATAGTCTAGCTATCGAAAGGGCTAAAGATCAGCTTTTCATGCGGCCGGCAAGTATATGAAGGCTTGTTGGGATGAGTATTGTAATTTGAACTTGTAGATTTGCAACACAAATTTTCAGAAAGTGTAATTGGATACACTTGAAAAGAATCTGGTTTAGAGGAAAAGTAGTAATCTATTGGTTTAAGTAGTATAGTCTAGTTGTTGTACGGAAGAATGGTTCCGAGCTGAGCTCCGGGTGAACTGGATAAATAAGGTCTTGTCACACTCTCATGTGTGATGAGTTGTCATATCTTGTATAGGAATATGTATATAAACTTAGACATTTTCCTACAATCCTAAGAGAGATCAGACTAAAAGGATCTTAGGAACCCTAAAAGATTATTAGCTAAATTGAATATCATTCCAAGCCTACTACCTTGTTACACTAGTTATCGAAAGAGCTAGAGGATAGTCATCGATAATGTATAAAGGCTTGTTGGGGTGAGCCTTGCAATATGGAGATATAGATGTGCAACAAAATTTTTTAGGAAGTTTGATTGGATAATCTTGAAGAGAAATCGGGGTGGATGTGAAATGGGAGGTTTAGGTTTGAGTAATATGGCATCTCATAGAGGCGATCGTGGAAGCTAAACACTACACGTGAAGACTTGTTGGGATGAACCTTGCAATACAGAAATAAGGATATGCAACAAAACTATCTAAAGTCAGTGATTGGGAGGGAGGTTTGTCGAGGAGACTTGGATGGAAGGAGAAATAGACATTTTATCCAATAATCCTGTCGTCTAAAGTCCGGATGGAAATCAAACGACTAATTCATGATCTAAGCGAACTAAACTATTATAAATAAATTGAATAAAAAATCTAAACTACTAAATCTAAATTTCAAAAGTTCAGATAACCATCTAGATTTTTGAACTAGATGAAATGTATTGATCATGTGATCAAAATGAATATATCACGTAATTGTTGCATAGTCAGAATATCAAAAAAGTTGAATAACCAGATTGGAAAGTTGAAAATATATTATTTTTAAAAATAAAACTAATCCAAAAAACCAAACTAGAAAACTATAATCTAGCTCTGACCCAGCTTTCCAATATTATTTGATGGCTAATCTTTCTTTTTGATAAACTTAAACTTGACTATTTAGCCCCAAAAAAAAAACTAATAAATCCTGCATCCGGACTATTGGATACACTGGAAGTAGAAGGGTCCGGCAATCAACGGATTTGAAGTCAGGGCAGAGCTATCGCGGGGACAATCTCTTTGTATTTGAGCTTTTGGGTACGCTTGACAGGATGGCCCTTATAAAATGCAATTGTAGATGTGCAACAAATCTTTTAAAGAAATGTGGTTGGTGTCTAAGGCTTTCGATAGCCTGTATTTCATTGGTAGGTCACGGAGGCTGCGCAACGGTTACCCGCAGGGCGGATAATGACTCTGGTGGATAATCCGTAGATAATCCATTGGAGAAACAGATAATTAAAGAATCTGAACGAGTACCCGTGGATTATCTGCGGATTATCCATGGATATCCACCAATCCAAAAATAATCCATCTATCCACAGATTGATGGGTAATCCACAAATAATTTATAGATATCCGTTTAAATTTATAATTTTTATATTAATTTTTATATTAATTTTATATTAATTTTTATATTAATTTTCATATTAATTTTTATATTAATTTTTATATTAATTTTTATATTAATTTTTATATTAATTTTTATATTAATTTTTATATTAATTTTTATATTAATCTTTATATTAATCTTTATAAATTATACAAATTATAATTATCTATGGGTTGATGAATAATCTAAGTATTTGTGGATAACCTATGCAAAACAGATTATTTTAAAATCTCAATGAATAACCTACGGAGCGAATAATAGCTTTGGTGGATAATCTACGGAGCGGATTATCTGTGGGTACCCGTAAGTTGCGGGTTATTTCTGTGTAGTCTAGATAGGTGTGAAGTAGTTGTTGGGCTAATGAATACTATTCGAATATTTGTTAGGATGAGCCACCTAATATACAATTATAGATATGCAACAAAGTAATTTTTGATCTGCAATTGTGTTATCTTACTTTGGCAAGTGTCTACATTACCATTAATGCGTCGTGGGTTAGATTCATTGATCGTAGCTACAGATTCCACCGGACATGTTTTTACCCAATTCTATCCGAACATTTTTTGGGATACACCCTGTTATTTGGAAATGCAGATGTGCAACAAAGCTGTTAAAACCAGCCATGAAGATTGTGATTGGAGGTTCTAAATGGCAAGTATTCCCATCCGTATTGGTATTTAGCTGGTACTGGTACTTAGCTACAGCATCTGAAATAGTGAATCGATCGTTAGATACTACTTCAGAACTTGTCAGGAGCATCCTTGTAATTTGGAAATCTAGATGTGCAACAAAGCTCTGTGAATGTGTTCTGGAATAGTGATTGGAATGATTTTGAAAATGAGGGGCTAGTCGATAAGTGTGGAGTAGTAGGGAGATGTATGGACAGTACTTCTCCACTCGGATATCCTTGTGAGTCATGGTTATGACTCGTATATTTATCTTAGATACGCAACAAACCTTTGCCGAGAAGTGGTCAGATTTGACTTGGGACGGTGATGACGTCAAGGGAAATTTAGGGTGTTAGTGTGGGACTATTTCGGCTAATTATCCCGAATCGTGACAATGTGAAGGAGTTACAGTATACGACTATGGACCCAACCTGCGCACTTGTTAGGATGAGCCTTGCAACAGTAAATTTAAGATATGCAACAAAAGAGCTTGAGGGACGTAATTTAGACTTCATCCGGAATACTGGTGATAATAGGAAGAACTCTTAGGGTTAGCTTGAGACTTATTAGATTATCTCGAATCGGAACAATATGGAAGAAGCTACAGGGAGTGAAGGAGCTATCGAAACTATTTCAAAACTACTAGATTAGTGCTCGAGTGCTTGTTGGGATGCATATTGTAAGATGAGACTGTAGACATGCAACAAAAGTGCTTGACGGGTTTGATTAGAATTTTTGAGATAATTGGGATTGGGAGGCGGGGTGGGATTATCTTTGATCATTTCTAATTTTTGGCAAGTGCTACGGAAGTTATTAGGGTGAGATTTACTAGGAACAAGCTTTGCGTGGAGAGGATTATAAAGGAGCATGACTGCAGAGAGTGACTATAAATTCAATAATCAAAACAGTTCCAATATCTTAGAGTCTTTTATCGTTAGAGTGGTAATGAATTTAGATGATGAATGGAGGATGTGAAAATTGAAAACGTGGTTGTAGAGAATTATTGTAGAGAGTGATTACAATGGTCGGGACATTCAGAGTGATAGTTTGTGATTACTATCAGCTATAAATTTAAACCTAACAAGTATTCAAGTATCAACGTATAGTTGAGGCACGTATTAGTCCCGCATATTACAGCCAACCAAATTTTGAGTTTGGGACTCCATCAAAGGGTCAGCGACCAGATTTGACGGCACTAGTACTTTTTGAGAAAACTTAATTTTGAGATCGTGAAGTCTTTGCTATACGGTTTGTTTTTCTTCCAACTATACTACACCATACTACTCTCAACTGTATTCCGATTAAAGGCAGTCCGCCAAAACCATCGTAAGATTACTGCACCAGTATCCAAAGCTCAAAGTCGCCTGGGCCCCTTGACTTTTTTTCTCTTAACCCACAACATTTCTTCAGCATTTCTTCCTTCCGATGAGTAAGGCTCGTAGCCTAAGACTCAAAACCTATTTAGATTTACAATCTAGCGAATTCCACAATGTATCAAGACTTACAATCTAAGGCTCAAAACCTGTAGACTCACAAGCTAAAACTAACAACCTAATACAAATACCTCTTTCAGTAGAGATCCTCCATCAGATGGATGGCGAGAAGCGACAGAAATATCTTAAAGCCTCAGAAGACCAATTTTCATGTTTGTGAACGCAATGCGATGATTATTTGACATCGGTTTTGATTCATGTAAGAAGAGAGTCGTGTAATCCATAGCAAATAGAATGGACTAGAAAGAATAGAAATATAATAAAATAATTTAACACGGGCGATCGGAGTCTAATTAGACTTTTTTTTTGCGCAATGGCGATGCCAATCGCATTAAATGAATGACGTCATAGGTGTGCAGTAGTTAGCACAACCTAGCTAAGACTGATATGATAGAATAACCAGCTGCGTGGCATGAGAAGAGGGTTGTATAACCTTTTGGCTTTTCATGGTACGGAATAATGCATTGACAATTCAATTTTTTTAATGAGAATTGCATAATCTGCTTACAGAGATCGGACGATCGATTTCTGTGTATAATACTCAAGTGGAGGTATTTAACATGGAGAATTGAAGAGCTAATCCCAATAAATGCCAGATTCATAGCCACGCGGGTATATGATGAGCCCCAAACTCTTAAGCTTATCTATGTATATGCATATCAAATCAACACTCTGTCTCGCCCGTAGCTATCAATGCTTCAGAGTAAATATCGTCAAGTTCAGCCTGTGCTTTCTTTCCTCCCATAAGTGTCTTTCTGGACCAAGTCTTCATTCCCAAACTTTCCTCCACTCTTCCTCCATGAACCAAATACCACAAATTTCCATTCCTTCCAGGCCCCCCTTTTCCCTCCTCTTCACCTTCATATCCTCCTCAAAACAATAAATCACAAGCTATTCCCCACATCATCAACCAATGAGACTAAAATTGTGATTCCTGTAATATTGAAAGCCCTTCATCCCTTGTATCCAACCCTTTCTTTTGTCGCCGATGAGCTCACGGTGAGTATTGCAGGAGGACTTGGATCATCCGTAGAAGAAACAGAAAGACCATCTACTTCCGACCTTCTCGTGATGATATCAAAAACCTGCAGTGGAGTTACTATTAGGCTCGATAGATCACCGATAATGTCGGGGTCTCGTTCCTCTAGAGTAGCAGGAGGACTGGTATTTTTGGCTTCATTATGACCTTCAGGTTCTCCCTTCGCGGCTTCTTCAACTTCTTGAGATGCGGTCATTTCTTCGCGTGCTCCTATAATAACTCCCCCTATAAGACTAGGCGTATTTCTTTTTCCGATTATTGTATCTTCATCGTCATCAAGAGTGGCAGGAGGACTTGGATTACCGCGACCATTGTTTCGATATTCCCTCTCAATGATAGGTAAATCGTCAAGTCCATCTGTAAAAAGGGGACTTAAGATACCCATCAGATAATTGGAGAAAATTGAGGATGCATCGGCGGGTGCGTCATCCGGAGGGCGGATTGTGTTTGTGTTTTCTGAATCGATGGAGTTCTATGATGTAGACTTTATTAGTGAGTGCTTCTCCTCATAGATAGATACTGGAAAGAAAAGAAAATGGCTCACCAAAATAGGTAGGCATCCTACACCATCAAAAATTACAAGTCCTAGGAGCACTGCAATGACGTTGAAGAGCATATTGAAGAATTCGGGTGGTATTTGTTTTTGCCTGAAAAATTAAAATTGTTTGTTGTTTGTTGTTTGTTGGATGTGGTGATGATTGTGCAGATATATCACATTAAAATTAATTCTGCTTCAGATAACATCAGCGAATTACGACATATGAATCGGGATAACTAAACATTTGTGAGCCCGATATCATGCTGTGCCTACCCTTGCACGAAAAAGAGAACGAGCTACTGTTAAACTCAGAATTTCTTACCCTTCACCCAGTTCATTCCTTCTTCTTGTAAAGATGGCGTAGCTGAATCCCGATACTTCGGTGCTAAGCAAAGCCCTAGTATGGTAGTTACAGCTTGTACAATATTTAGAAAGACAATCGCATTAACATAAACCCTGCGTCAACCTCGAAATTTTCTTGAGAAAACGCCTTAAATGGCAACAAATGGTACACTATTGATCATGAGATGAGATTTTTATGTATGTTGAGAATGAAAAGCGGGATTGGCACAGTACGGACTAGGGAAGTGACCATAGAGATTGGACGAGACTTCCTGAAATGATCAGTACACAGACACTTTATTATCCTCGTGACTGCTGAATACCTACCGGGTACGTGAGTCTCACAACGGGATTGACACTCTCATGTGTTTGAGGGTCTTGTAGGTCAAATGGCTGCACAAATTTGTCGATCTTTATTCATTTTCGTCGTGACTTCCTAATCTGGGTGGTCTAACATAGTTGTGCACGGAATTAGGTATGACATATGGCTCCCACTTTGTTTCTAAACGCGCTAAACATCTAATGTACGTGATACAATGAATTTATGGCTGACAAGTTGACTTTCACCATAGACTCCTCACCCGCACAAGATATATGATCTTAAGCGAGGCAGGTGAATAATCGTAGCCAGCGCGGAACAAAATGAGAAAACGCCATCATGTCCTCGAAAGAACCCTATTATAGAGGATATTAACATTGATAACCATTCGTGCTCCTCTGGATCCGAGGATGGACTTCATAAAGAACCAGTACAAAAATCATAGAATATATCGACAATAATTCTTCCGGTGACCACCATTGTTTCCGCCCGCAACCACAACCATATTTAATGGCCGACGGCCTGCGATCTGTGCAGACAATTTTGGCTACAATAGGGAGTGGAGTAAGCAAAAGCCAATTTTTCTTGATAATGAAGTAGTTGGTAATGGTCGAGGTCCAGCCATAGCAAAAATTTAGACGGAAAAGTGACCATATTAGCGCCCTCCTATATAATAAAGGCTCAAAGAACTATTACCTAGAGCACGATTCAACAACACCTCGATATGTTGGAGCCCCAGTCTGCCATTGATGACGCATGTGAATCAATTTTGGAACGCAATGTCATGTTGTTATCGAGGGAGAAGCATCCCGATAGGGAAGGGTCGGTGAAAGTTAAGGGTACTACTTCATAGAGTATGAAACTCCACACACCCGATGCCAATATGTACTGACAATTTTACAGACTTGAGGTTATACATTCCTTACATTGTTTGGTTGATAGCCTTATTTCATGGCATGGGCCCATATTAATACTTCATCAGAATACAATTCGCAAAGCGCTGTCCCCAGGATTTATGCCAATCACAATCACGACATGCATGACGATTTGCCAGAACAACTCAAGGTTGTTCATATCGGTAATTTCGAGGTCGGCAGTGCCGACTACTTATATCGACTCAGATCATTGCATTGACCAAATTCGACAAAGCATAAAACGTGCAGATGATTTGACTCCCGAATAATTACGACCTTATGGTGAAGACCCAAATATAGCTTTGATTGGCACAACTTAAATGCATACCTGCTGGAATTGGGAACGAACCTAGAGCTGGTATGAGGTGAGAATTTCGGGTATATAGCAGGAGGCCGGGCATGAAATTAAGAGCACAACTACGCTTTCATACATTAATCGTATTTCGAAAACGCGAGTGAGGCATTTGTGCCACCAAAGCCAAAGCTATTAGATACTGAAACCTTGACTTCTTTTTCTTGTGCCAACAAAGGGACATAATTGCAATTCATGTTTTCGTCTGGATTGTGTAGGTTGAGTGTGGGTGGAAGTATGTTCTAAAAGGAAGTCAGTAAATAGAAGATTGCATATGAACATTATATTGTACCTCTTTCACAGCCAAGATTGAGAAAATAGCTTCTACGGCACCAGCAGCACCTAGCAGGTGTCCAATAGCACCTTTGGTGCTGCTGACTGCAATTTGACCTGGGTATTCAACCCCTTCCTCCCCAAGCATCAACCTAGTGATGGCAGCATTTTCAGCAGCATCACCTAGAGGTGTACTTGTAGCATGAGCATTAATGTAATCGACTTCTCGTGGTGCAATTCCGGCGTTCTTGAGAGCCCTTTTCATGGCTAAAAATGCGCCAGCTCCATCTTCTCGAGGAGCGGTAATATGATGTGCATCACCACTGCAACCATATCCACGAACCTCGGCATATATTTCAGCTCCGCGAGCCTTAGCATGTTCTAACTCCTCCAAAACAACGACTCCAGCACCTTCTGCAATCACAAAACCACATCTATCTCGATCGAAAGGGCGAGAGGATGATTTGGGATCATCGTTGTATTGACGAGCAAGTGAACGAGCTTTTGCAAAGCCGGCAAAAGCTAATGGATGTATGCAAGACTCGGAACCACCAGCTATCATCACATCTGCGTCGCCAAAAGCGATAAATCGAGATGCATCACCAATTGCATGTGCGCCAGTTGTGCAAGCAGTCGTAACTGCATGATTCGGACCTTCAAACCCATATTTCATTGAAATGTGACCTGCTGCTAGGTTTATGAGAAGTTTCGGTACGAAGAAGGGAGACACTGATTTGTAACCCTATGACAGGTTTCAATTAATATTTCTAACGAATTAGAAGATGTATTACCATTGTGGAATAGTTAATGCTTGTCGTATAAAGCTCATCCAAACCCCCAATGCCACTGCCAAGGCAAACACCAGTAGATTCTTTATCCTCCTGTTTCTCCGGTTTCCACCCAGCATCCTGAAGCGCCATTTCTGTAGCTGCAATTGCATACTGTGAGAACTTGGCCATTCGTGAGTCTTCTCCTTTCTCTAACCAATCCGAAGGTTGCCATGAATCTTTTGCTTCGTTGCCACACGGTACCAAACCAGCAACCGTGCTAGGGAGACTTTCTCGCTGTGAGGCTTCAAAATAATTCGAGGGAAGAGAAACTATGCCACTATTTGCTGCAAGAAGGCGACTCCATGTCGGTCGGACTCCTACACCCAATGGTGTTATGGCTCCGAGGCCTGTTACTACAACACGTCGCATGGTTGAGCATTATGATGAAATCGCGAAGATTAAATTGATAAACTGATATGAAAGCCGATGCGGCCGATGCGGCCGTCTTGATTAGTAAGCATCCAACTTCACGACGACATCTTCACCATCACACTGATTTTGCCTCCTTCCAGTGAGCTCCCGGTGACCTGTCTCGATCCTAAGGGAAATATGCTGTTTTTAAGTGTCTGCAATAAAGTGGCTTTGGTAGAAGTATTATACATTTCCCAAAGTAGTGGATTGCTTCACTTCCTCATACGTCAGCCCAATCTATGATTCTTTCATCTCCTCAATTGAGTCTCTACCGTGTATTGAAATTACCTTCCATAAGACACGACCTTGCCATACAAGTTCTGCACTGTTTCATTACAAGGTACATACTTTGCAGATCAAAATGACAGTAGTTTAACTATCTAGTAAACCTACTGCCATTGTTTTCAGCACCTTTAGACCCCACCAGCCGTTCTTTTACATACCTAGATATCACATTTCATTTGTATACATCCGTAACGTAGCTTCAATAGATCACGCAACCCCTACTCCATTTGCAACTGAGTATGATTATTTGACATCTACAAAGATGGATTTGTTCAGCATTCTATTATTTCTATCTTCTTGCTAATTCACTATGCATATCATCATCCAAGTGGAAGGAGATAGAATGAAGGCCCAAAAGCACGAGGAAATATTGCCTGTGCTACTTACACGCTATCTGTTTTGAATATTTCATACTCGCAATTACTATTTTCTCCGGAATCTCCTGATTGCTAGTTATTCACGGGATTCTTAGATGTGGAGCAATGACTATCGGCGTTACTTCATATCATGAACTTGGGTATTTGTACTGTGTAGCTTTTTAGTGCATTTTCAAGAACCAAATGCACCAAATGCACCAAATGCACCAAATGCACCAAATGCACCAAATGCACTAATGTTATGGAGTACATCTGATGAAAATCCTATACGATAGTGACCCTGAATGAGAGGCAATGCGATTTGCTCATTATGGCAAGATTGCCTCGACTTGGAGAAGGTGTATTTAAACAGCAACTATTTCGAATTGAGTAAATCATTTTGTTCATGAACTTGTAATCCTTCTTTCATCAATATGTTCTGTCCTCTATACAGCACGTGTTGCATCCAATTACACCGTTCAAACTAAAGAGCAGCCGTATAATATAAACTCAAATAACCACACCTCCGCATCGACAAATACGACAAACCGAATTGAAAGTAAAGCATACCGGCGCATGTGGCGTAGCGGTTAGGAGTGTCACACCGGGTCCTCTAATAAACCCCACCGGGGGTTTCTCCTCCCGCCCTTAAAAGGGGCGGCAAGGTTTTGCCAATTGCCATTGAGATTCTTTTTATCTTTTTTTTTATCTTTTTTCTTTGATCCATTTTCATTTGTTAGGGTTGTACCAGGTAAGTGACGAAGTATTTGTGCAGTGGATAGACGAAGAAAATAGAAGCGGGGCAATGGTTTGTTTACTTATCGAGGAAATGGTTGCGCCCAGAATGAGAGCCCTCTTTCATTTATTGGAATGTCGGTATTATTTAATCCGAACTAAATTTGGAAATTGTTAAATGTTGACAATAGAAATAGAGCCTATGGCGCCGGCGTATATATGATATAGACTCTTCGTACTGTCCAATCATATATATTCGAAGATTCTGATAATATTCAATCCGAAAACACTGCAGACAGAGAATTATATTTATTTCAACTTCCTGACAAAGGAATTTAATCTGGAATACGGCATTTTAACTGATATGTAAGACTTATCGTACTGTTAGTTGGAGATGACGATCTTGGTTGTATAGCTCCATTTGAAGTTTACCGTTCAGTAGGGCTTATCATCGACAACGATTGGGGGCGTACGCGTGGTTCTGCTTATATATCTGCGAAATTTATATCATCGTACAAATTTAATTTCTCAACAATCACTTATATCATCTCTACTTTAAGTCCTTTCCTTCAAAGCATGTATGTTCCGAGTTTGAAACGTTGTGGTGAGGAGTCTCAATAGTTATGCTTGACAGAGTGGTCAAAGCAAGCCAGCATTTTATCAACTAACTCTCAATCACCAATTGACTAGGTAAAAAACAATATTTCAATGATTCTATTGATTTGCTGCCTTCATTGATCGATTGCTAATCAATAAATTACTCTTAAAATACATTCAAAATAATACAAAAACCACAAAATTTGAATTTATCTAGTTGATAAAGTAACTAGGCTGTGTAGAAATAACCCGCAATTCATAGGTACCTGTAGATAATTTGTTTTATGGATTATCTATTAGAATTATTATTTGTTCTATAGATTATTCATTGAGATTTTAAAATAATCCGTTTTGTATAGATTATTCATAGATTATTTACAAATTATCTATCAATTTGTAGGTAAATGGATTATCTATAGATTGATGAATAATTTATATAATTTTATATAATTTATAAAGATTAATATAAAAATTAATATAAAAATCATAAAAAATCTAAATAAATATTGATAAATTATCTATTAATTTATAGATTATTCATCAATCTATAAATTATTCATCAATCTGTAAATTATCTATAGATTATCTATAAATAATCTACAAATAATCTACAAATACTGTGAAAATGATAGGTCGAGATACGTGTATCCCGATAGCACGCTACAAGGGGAAATGGGAATTGGAATTGATCAGATTATATTGTAGAGGCTTCAAATAATAAAATTAGTAGATTTAAATGATAGTTTGGATTGTACATAAATGATATACAAAAAGACTAGTGGAAAAACGATTGATTTCTTCAAGGAGAAGAGAGCAAAACCCTTTCTTATATCTAATTACGAAGAGTCATGTGACCATATGACTACGAACTAGCTACGCATCAGGCCTTGATATCCCAACTTTCTCACAATACTTATTCAGATTCTTCAATTATTTATTTCACGAATGGATTATCCATCAGAATCATTATTACCCATTGCGCAGCCTAAAAGTAACTACCAATTAAGATATAACCTCTTTGACTTTCTGAACTGGCTGACGCTAGTAGGTGGCAGTCAGCGCTGCCAGCTAGCTGACTGATTGACCACTCTGATGCTTCAGATCCACCAGCAGCACCAACAGATCAACGCGGTTGTTACTTATGGAACAACTAACTTAGAGTCCAGAGCACCAAATATGTATGATATCATAGACTAGCTGAAGATGACTAATTACGTTGACTACGCGACTAAGCTTATGAGATCATGTAGTAGAATCATCACATATGTGGTTCGAAAGAAGTCAAAAAGGTTCCGGCCTTTATTGGAAAAACATAATTTCACGCCTCAATCATATACACATGTTACGTCACGATTCACAAAGCAGATTCGATGAGGACTAAAGTGGTTGAAAGATTTTATATTGGTACGAGCGCCATTTGGCCAGGGTAATAGGAGAGGGAAACCCCGGTGGGGAAACCTCAACGACTCGTATGATTGACTATGTACATAATTCTCTACCCCCCCACAAGCCCCCACAAAAAAAAAGATGCGCTAGTTTAGTTAGTTGTCGGTGTGAAGGCTCTATCGAGGCCGGAATCATCGTTCAGACACGCAAAAGTTGAAGAGGATTTCCAGTTGCTCGGCACGGGTCATGGGTCGAGGAGCTGGAGCTGGAGCCGGAGCCGGAGCTGCAGCTGGAGTTGGAGCTGGGTGTCGATTGGCGCGAATCCAGTTGCCAAGTGCCTCTTCCTCCTGAGCACGAGTCATTGGGGCGGGTCGAGGAGCTGGAGGTAATTCGCCGGTAATGTATTCGTGGAATGTTTGGGCGTTGTGAGGATCGAGTTCAAAAGCGACGACTTCTCCGTTAACCGTTACTCTGATAAGTTCAATGCCTCCCGAAGGAGTTGGGATTACTCTTGCACTGCGCATGGCCTCGTCGAAGTCGGCATTTTCGAAGGGAACATCTCCGTAGGTGGCGCGGATGAGGAGGCGGTTGACGCGAATGATAGGGGTATCGAAGTGGACGGTAAAGTTATTCATCTGCATTTATGGATTAGATACTAATAGATGAATACGATGTACGGATTAAACTGGAACGACAAAATAATATGAATAATTAAATTACAACTAAACAATAAAATGAAACTAATGTACAATTACAAGTTAAACAATTACATGATACAAATACTTGGGCAAGTGTTGAACAACATAGTTATATCAATGTACCACATGACCTTGAACGACAACATGACAATCAATGTCCGAGTCAATGTTAAACAATGATGTAGTGTCAATGTAAAAGGTAAACTTGAACAAGGACCTATGATCGAAGCTTGAAATGACGTAGGACAATGATATAGCATGATGATACAAGATACAGTCGAATCAATAGTTGACAACGATGGTACATCAATCGACAAATTGGACATAGAGAAGGCACAGGAAGGCAAGAAGGCAAGAAGGTAAGTACAAGTAAGTTCGAAGAGGCAAAGGGAGTTTCATACCTTGAATGCTTGGAAGTAGATAAAGTGGCGTAATACTGTAGTGAGGTATGATTGTAAGGTAAAGTTGTGAAGTTTTCGAAAGTTATGATTGAAGTCAGATTGTGTCTGGAGAAGAAAGAACAGGGAGAAAAGAGACCCTTTTTATACCCTTCAGACCAGTAGCGTGGTGATCTAGGACTTCGCTAGTGTCCTGCTCAGATGGAAGACTAGCCCATCATGTTGCTAGAAAGTTCTACCCGGCACTCCCTAGAGATGTCATGCGAGCACTCAAATTTTCTACCGGTTTCTAGAGGTATCTCATAGTAACTGCATTCGTAATAGTTGTAGCTAATCTTCATCCCAGGACCCGGGATTCAATAGTCCATAGCCCATTTACTCAGTCACATTGTCAATATTACGGGAAATCGCGGAGCAAATAGGGTGAGTCAGGCGTATATCTGTGATAAGTGCATTTTTAGAATATGCACAATACTTAGTGAGAGAAAAAGAGCTCTACGGAGCGTTTTCCCTCAACTTTTTTCTTTGGCTCTCAATTTACGGAGCCCTGATTATAATTAGTCTGGGGATTGAACGCAGAAACATGTGCGGTTTGATACTAAACGTGGGCTAGCGGCAGTTGTACATAGATTGATAACAACACATCTCAAGTTCAAAAAATCATAATTAATCCAATCTTCAATTGATTTTTTTTCAATATGCATGGTCTCACTGTTTGATTTATAATGGACTATTCCACCAAATACCATAGTATGTAAAAGAGCTTTTCAAGATTGTTATCATGATTGTAATTTAATTTGTTGACGAGTCCGCGCACATAGTACTGGATTAGTTCTGGGGTAATTTTCGCGCTTGTTACTAGCCAAAAGCTAACCCCTCGCTTGAGCCCCTAGCGAGATATGTCTAGACGACGGAAATTCGTTTCCGACGGAAAAGCACGAAAAAGAACATCGGAAGAAAAATCCGAGAATCACGAGTCGAAGAATTGGGAAACTATCGAAATTTAGGCTTTTGATATTACAGGATATTATGTAGTATGAAGTTGGAGAATTGGCCAGGTGTTTCTAGATACTAGGTAATTAACGATGGCTAAAAAGTTTCTAATTTTAGGGGATAATGTTGGGGTCATAATCTTTTATCTTCTAGAACTTACTAAAAGTACTAGTGAAGAATGGGCAACGTGGCACAGAACCATAGAGACACGTTTGTCATTGAAAGTTGGATCATCTCATCCCAGCCGCTATGAATGGAAGGTGGATCTCGACAGTGAAATTCAATAGTCTTCAGTTACTTACTTCGCGTGATATCTTCTTATAGAATAGATTATTCCAGCAAGTTAGTAGTTTTACAAATGGTATTTGTTTTCAGCAGCTACTCAAGGTGCCAATATATCGTTCTGAGAACTGGATTCAGAAGCATCTAGAAGCAAAATAGTGGAGTATAAGCTGGCGCTAGCCATATAGTCACCTAATAATTTGTATTTAGACACAAATAAAAAATCATTTGAACAACCAGTAATCTCTCCGACTGCCAATCGAGTTTCAACGAGTGTCAACAAGTCCAGCCAGAACTTCCACTTCACTTCAGCTTGCCTAATTCTCTAGATAGCTAGTCCGGCTCAAATTAATCAACCCACAAGCGTCTAATAAAGAATTACATACCCACTTCTCCTTATTTTTGCTTACCACATGAAGATCGGTCAAAATGACTCAAAAAATCTTTGATAATGATTGCCCAAAGACTCTCCGAAATATCAAAAGACATAAAATGCATATAAAATATATGTGACTTGTGCAAAAGGTATTCCGAATCCAGGAGTCGAACCTGGGGCTACTCGAATTGAGATATCTTTGTCCAGTCTAATGAATGTTCAATGAATCAACATGCCAGACTTCGATCCTCATGAAATCAAGTTATGTTAACCACTACACTAATTCGGAGATGTTGGTTTGGGGTATAGAAGTTAACTCAGTATATATAGAGTAGTAACAGAAACGTGATGACAACGAAGACTGTATTTTGAGGGTGACAGAGATATTAGTAGTCTTTCGGACCGCTCAATTGCCTGCATGAAGCTTGCGGCTTCATTCCCCTTCATTGTTTATTCTACATCGCCAATTTCTCAATATTTAGCCTTCACATCCAAGTTCAATCCTCCGTTCCTCTCTCATCCTTCTTCAAACCCCCAAACCTTCTACTATCTCCGCGTGACGAGACCCCAATTTACCCTAGGAAGAAATAACAATCAAGCTATCAAAATGCGTGGTTACTTAAGAAGAGGCTCCATGATGTGCTTTTACCGTATACATGTTGGTCAATATATACATATCCCTCTATCACTCACATAGTATCAACATACATCAAAGTTAAAGGAGACCATTAAGGTTAATTATTGCGCGATTTGTATATTAAAATATTTATTAAAGAACCCCTTAAATATCAAGTAGACAGGTTCGCAATTTTGAGATAGTCAAGAACCTGTGGCTTCCAACCACTGTTGTTCCACTCCTCTCCACTCATTTATTCCACCACAACCCATATCATCCAGCACCTAAGGTAATTTTCTAAACCAAATATCAAAATGACAAAACTAATGTATATTATAACTCTAGTCTTTGCTGGTGAAGAGGTCTGAATCCTCCCCTCACCATCAATGATTGACAAGCAGATAAATCTTCTTGAGGAAATGGAAAAGGAAAAATACAGGAAACAGGAAACTACAAGCTTGATAATACAGCCAGGTTTCCATTACTTCTTTTCACGGGCAGACTGCGGGGTTTGATTTGCCGCATATCTCATCCCTCTCCGTACATTCCCTTCACACGCTTCCCTCCACTTTTCTCTCTACTCCTTTCTTTATGTACTAGTAAATCAGTCCGTACCACCAAATCAAAACCTTGAAGTATCAAATCAACCATACAATCGAAATCCAAAATCCAAATAAAAGACATGCTAGCAAGGACTCCACTGGAGGGTATTCATCATAAAAGGACAAAAGTTTAAGGACCAAGGTTAACCCTTACTAGGCACATAGGTGTTCCGCTATATCTTTAGAAAAGGTATATATTTACATGTATTAATCATCAAAGTCACCAGTGGTGTGTAAAACATATATCTATTCTAGCATGCTGTTTCTAATGGGGTTTGATTCATGATCGAAATCATCCTCTTATTTTTCATCTTGCCGTATTCCATTCCCCAATTTCAGTCTCTGTATACCTCATGTTCATTTGATATCTCTTGCCATTAAATCGTAGAAATAGCTTGACTCTAGCGCTCTAGTTTCAAGGAATAAAACGTTAGGAACTGATCAAAAATGGCGAAACATTGTAGTGAAGGATACCAAAAGTCTGAAGTGCAAAGTTAGATCAACATTTGATTTCCCCGGTTACTATCGTCGTCCTCTCTTTCCCCATGATTTTTATTTCAGCATAAATTAATGAAACAACAAGCTTTAACTCAAAACATCTATCAAAATCATCCCGACCAGTAGACCCTGAGGATGTGCATCTGGCACACCTACCTATCTATCGATCATTAAACCAGAAATTATAAACAACCCCAACCTCCAGATCGTTATTCGACCCCCTTAATTCTCATATTCATCAAGAAATAAATTATAGAATATTCTAACATCCAATTCTCACAACTTGAATTCATGATCAAAGGTTTGTACCGACACCGAAATTCCGTTCCAGTTATTAGAAAGTGTTACCTCTTCAGCAAGCATTTAGAAAATCAACTTCCAAACCTTTCCAGAGGAAATGTCTATCTCTTCATCTCTTCATCAAACCTCTAACACATCAGGAACTTGTACCCCAGCCCCATTTTGACGCGGTCACCTGCTTGCTTGCTTGCAATTACTACTCCCTATACTATATTCAACACAATCCAAATATCACACTATATAAATCATCCATCCATTCTCCTTACTCAACCATATTTAATATTAACACGCCAGAACCAGAAACCCTCCATATAACGGGAAATAGGAACGAAGACCACGAATTATCATTACCTAGCGAATAATTGAACTTCCACTCATTTTTCCGAAAAACAAGCAAGATCTTTTAGTATTTTTTATAATATAAATTATATACAGATAAGGGGTCCCATTTTATTCTATTCACATAATAATAATACTAATACTAAACGACTCCGAAATATTAATTATACAAACATAGAAATGAAGATATCACATAAATAAAATCAAATTACTACAATACATTCAATTATTAACTTCCGCCAAAACAAGAAACTCCCCAAGCTTGTCCATTAATATTAATCTCTATATCAATTAATGAAAAATATAGGATCTTACAAAAATCAAAACAAACCGAGTTGAGAATTCTCAAACGGGAACTTTTGGGATAGATAGCATTTAAGAATTCAAAGGTTTAGCTTTTGTTTTCCTCTAGAGTAGAGGTGTATGATTTTATATGTGATGCTCGGAGGATATCGATATGGAATTAACTCAACGAAATAGCGAAAATAACGTTAAAGAATCGGATGAAAAGACTTGGATTGTTTACTCTCGTGTATTGAGCCGCTTAATGTGGATGGATTTTGGATATGGTTGTGATAGCAGCTGAGAGGTGAAATGAGATGAGTGAGAGAACTATCATTCGAACTACCTAATGCGACCTACCTACCCAGATAAAAATACCTGATTTCCGCTCTCCTTTTGCTGGGGTAGAATTATATATGAGGAAATCTTAGTGAGTGTAGCTGCTAGCATCGAATCTTGTCCGAAGTTTCGGGTGATATATATGATTTTTGATTGTTATGTGAGTACAGAACATGATCTGGTTTAGGTTCTGAGGGTACAACAATTGAGCTGAATAAGATGAACTTTCACCATTTGCCAGTGTATGTATTCCAGATTTACTGAGAGGCAAGGAACGTCACATGGAGAACATGGAGAAATCATTAGTGAGAGGAAATAGTATGAATGACAGAGGCGGAGAAAGTGGAGGGAATTATACTGAATAAAGTGAGATGAGAGGTTAATCCTATTGTGATGGTGATAAGGCGAGGAAACTTTGAAAATATGTGTTCATCGTTTGTACTATAATACCAATCTTATTCCAGGGCAAGCCGTTTTATCACCTGATTCATTGCAAATAGTATATGCACTAAATCAAACAAGCACATGCCGTATACTCCTAAAACCCTAGACACCATCCTCATCATCTATAAACCCTAAATCTTATAAACCATCAGCCAACCAAGCTGCAAACATACTGCCCAAACATCCCAACCTAATCACCCACCCCATTGCTTCCGTCCCCACAATCCCGATCTCCCCTAACACCCAAAATATAACGCTTCCTTGCACCGCAGCAATGATTTGCGGGAGAGCTATTGCGATGTTGTAAAGGCCCATTATTGTGCCTGCTTGTAGTGGCTCTCGGTTTTTGTTTCTTTTATGGGATGGGGAGGTGGGTTGAGTTATCGGAGAAAGGGGGATGGAAGAGGTGGAGATAGTGGAGTGGGATAGAGACTGGGATTGGGAGATTTGGGTGGAGATGAGAGCCAGAGGGATCCAGGCGGTGATAGCCCAGGAGATACCGAGGAAGATGATGAGGGTGGAGGTAGGGACGAAGGTCGTGGTTATTAGGGTGGATATGGTTAGGAGGGTGGTGAGGAGATGAGAGAGTGTCCAGGCGCGGGGAAGGGTAAGGGATTTGATATGGAGGCGGGAGAGGAAAGTCGGTTTCTGGTGTTTAGAGATTTTGGAAGAAGGGGAGATGAACAGAGGAAGTGTGAGGTTCGAGATGAGTGCGATGAGGGCGAAGAGAATCATGATGAATGTTGCATGGCGGATGGAATGAGGTGACGGGGGAATAGGTGAGGTGGTGGGGAATGTGGGGGCAGGCGTGGCCTTCTTGGATATCGGGGTGTATTCTGCCTCGTCTAGATGGAGCCAGATTAGTTGTTGTCAGTGTTAGCAATTGCGGTAACTTACAGAGACCCCCTAGGTATCTGATTCGATTAATTAGTACTGTATTCGAAAATCACGAGGTGGGCATAGTTGGGACTTACGAGGTAATATAAAACAAAAATGGAAACCAGCCTATCCAAGCAAAAAACTGAACCATACAGATCTTTCTAATTTCCCTCGGACATGTCTTCATACTCCCAAATATCTGGCGAAATGTCCCGGCCAAACTCTGTTTCTTGAAGCCCGCATCCAAGTCAACAAAACGCTTCTCTTTCGCCGTAAAACAAGTTATCGCAACAGTCGAGCCCAATGCTACGGAAGCAACTAGACAAAGTCCTTTTAATTGCGTATCTCCAAGCCAAGGTAGATACTTCGGTAAAGAGACATAACCAGCGGTGTATCCTAAAATTGATCCAATGCCCGCAGCAGAACTGGCATATGCACAAGCCCGGACTTGCTGTTTCGGCGGAACACAATCAACGATGATTGCCCTAAGTCCTCCTTGCACAGGTTGGATTGCAATATTCAAAGCCCATATCCAAGCAGCAGACATGAAACCTTTACATATCATTGCACCACGACTGAAGGGGGAACCGCCGAACAGGGTGAAGAGGTATGTGATCAAATCGGTAGTCCAAGGAAGTGCGAGAATGCAAATAATTGTTGCAATTGTGCCGATGATGATAAATGGGCGCCGGCGACCGAGATAGTGTTGACAGCGATCGGATATAATGCCAATGTACGGTTGAACGATTGCACCAGAGAGGGGTCCAGCGAGCCAAACTAAGGAGATGAGGTAGCTGGGAACTGAGAGTGAAACCAAGTATGGCTTAGGGAATTAGCTATGTGCATGATAATTGACATGGAAAAGAGCAAAAAACTTTCTTACAGAGCCCTGAGACATAATGGCAGTCCATATCACTTGAAGTCTATCGAATGTAAGCAATGAACGATAGGATCTGTTTCCAAGGGGGGGTATTTTACCCTCCAGTACTGATGGCCAGACATATTAAATATAAAGTCCCAACTTCTGCCGCATCCTTTTCTCTCTCATCTGATTCTCGAAGCAAAGAAGTCTCGCCATCTTCGAGAAATTCTTCATCGATATAATCCAAATCATCCAATCTATCCGCAATCCGCAGCTCCTCATCCTCTACGCCCGCTCCTAACATCTTGTCACAAACACACTGTACACTGCACTAGGAAACCAAGAAATAAACAAATATCGAAAATATAGACAGCTAAAGCCGTGCTAAAAAAAATTTCAACACAAATCACAAACAAAAGATGGGCACTTGTCGTGCTGATATTCGCCTCATTTGAACATGGGACTGACTAACATGCATGCACACTCATACAAATTACTGCATACAAAACCCATTTGCGAACTTGTGGTTCGCTGAAGCTGGTTGTGCTCCCCATGCATGCTGTGCTGTTTGCCCGAAGGAGCAATGGAAGACGTAATCAATTTTTTTTTATTACCTTCCTGTCTGGAGATAGTGCAACTGTTTGCAGCAACGTTGTAGATTACCATTTACAAGCCAAGAACAAGTTGAAGATATAAACTTCTGGATATCAAACATCGACGGCAAGGTTAATTTGTGTGATTTTTGATTGATCTCTATGAAATACCCGTGGATACCTAGGTATGTATTGGCCATAGAGAAAATGGCAGAATTTATTGTTATGTGTTGCTGGAGAAACTTTGGTGTGGATGAAAGCATGATACCACCTAGGTCACATCAGCGACACAAACAAAGAACCTTCAGCTCGACGGAAGCAATGATGACTCAGACAATTAAATTGTTCTCGTCCACAATTTACACTACCATTCACCCACAAGTGGATTCTCAACAACCACCATTTTATCTTATTCGACTTGAATAATGATTGATTCTCCTCGGTCACGTGCCACTTCGCGCCAAAAACTGAACCTCGGCACTTTCATCATGAACCGAGATATTCCACCTCCGATATTTGATATTGGCCCACCCCCGCGTTATCACAAGCTTTGAGTAACTCAACCAGGGCGTCTCAAGATATCTTTTTTTTTTATCTTGAAAAAAGCTCGGTACTACATTACAAGGCAGTCCAGAAAAATAAGATGTCAGATGCTCGAATTCAATGCGTGGAGATTTGGGCCAAGATTAACAAAGAATTTATTATAATGGAAGAAAACAACAACCGCATTCATCCTTTGTCCCAATTGCATTTGGTACATCAACAATGAAACCAGTTCCTCAACCACTCCAACTCCTACAAACAGTAAGTTCAACCACAGTAAGTTCACAAATATCCTTCTAGATTCCACGTCAAAGTTTCAGCGGTTGCCCCTCCACCACAGACGACCAAGCCAAGCTATACGTTGCGCCGCATCCCCTAAAATCCAGATCCGTTGAACCGAGCTACCAACTGGCACATCCAAGACCGAGCCCAAGCTTTAGCATCTCAAGCTTCCATCCGAGTCCGGGGCTCCGCACGTTTCAATTGGAACGCTTTCCTCCTTTCTCTATTCATGCAAAGCTGTGGAAGCATAGTATGACTTGGGAGAAATGGGCCGCGGGACAAGATAGCTCGGCCCAGTTGAACGAACGCAAACGGAAAGGTACAGACTCATATACTCGCTATTGAGCAATCAACATCAACATTCTATTTATTTTCTATTACTCTCTTTCTTTTTGACGTGAAAGCAAGGTGCTTTTGAATTTATTTCTATTTTGTTGTTTCTATCTATCTCTTGGATCCGCAAACATCTTGATATAGAAGTACACCTTCACATGTTAGAGATATAGAAAACCTGCTACACATAGTCGTTGTATCGATATACCTAACAATATTGCAAAACATTAGCCTCGAGCAAAGCAATCCGTTGGGACGAATTTCTGCAGCCATTCAAATCCTCTGAGAAGAGGTAATATATACTCAAGATGTCGGCGAAAAGTGTAAAAGGCACAGATGGCAAGAAACCCGCATCGGCTGCAACAAATCTTGTTGGTGAGTCACTAACCCAATGGCCACCAAGTTTCCAATGGAGATTGTCTAACAATATATAGCTGGAGGAGCAGCGGGAATGATGGAGGCCCTCGTATGCCATCCTTTAGGTACGTCACATCCTTCCCAATTCCCCTTCAATTAACACCTTCTAAACCACACATCTCTCAACCAATCAACTAATTTCACCTTATAGATACTATCAAAGTCCGCATGCAACTTTCTCGTCGGGCTCGCGCTCCCGGCGCCCCAAAGCGCGGCTTCATCACCACAGGTGCCGAGATCATCAAGCGCGAAACTCCCCTCGGTCTCTACAAAGGACTTGGTGCTGTTATAACTGGTATTGTACCAAAGATGGCTATAAGATTTACAAGTTTCGAGGCGTATAAGAGATTTTTGGCCGATAAGGAGACGGGGGCTGTGAGTGGGCGGGCTACATTTTTGGGTACGTTTTATATGTTCATTCTCTTATCTTGAATTTCTAGAATTGGGGGCTTTGAGAGACCGAGGATACAATAAAGGATAGTATGTCAAACAACAAGAAGCTAACATAACATCCCTTATAGCTGGTCTAGCAGCAGGTGTAACCGAAGCCGTTGCCGTCGTAACACCTATGGAAGTAATAAAGATTCGTCTTCAAGCCCAACACCACAGCATGGCCGATCCGCTCGACATTCCTAAATATCGTAATGCCGCACATGCATTATATACCGTTGTAAAAGAAGAAGGAATCGGTGCTTTATATCGAGGGATATCACTTACTGCTTTACGGCAAGGTATGTTAATTCATACCACCTTCATAATCCCCGCATTTCCAAACCACCGTACATCCTAGACCATAACCCCCTCCAAGTATACATCCATACTCCATACTAACCTCCCCCCTCCCCAGGTTCCAACCAAGCCGTAAACTTCACCGCCTACACCGAATTCAAAGAACTCCTCCAAAAATGGCAACCCCAATACTCCGACTCCCCCATCCCGTCCTACCAAACCACCATCATCGGCCTCGTATCCGGCGCCATGGGTCCTCTCTCCAACGCACCCATCGACACCATCAAAACACGTTTACAGAAAACGCCTGGGGTGCCCGGAGAAACGGCACTTAGTAGGATTAAAACGATTGCGGGGGATATGTTCCGACAAGAAGGATTTCATGCGTTTTACAAGGGCATTACGCCGCGGATTATGCGCGTGGCGCCTGGTCAGGCTGTTACGTTTACCGTTTATGAGTTTTTGAAGGAGAAGTTGGAGAATAGTGATATGCCGATGTTTGGCGGGAAGTATGAGGAGTGAATGGATATATGGATAGATAAATGGCGTTCAATGGCTTTTTGGGATAGATATTTAGAATATGAGATGTGGGGATTGCGTGTGGGGATATACGATGCCATTGTATGATATGGTATCCTAGGAACTCTTATCTTTTGTAAATGTCGTTCTCAATATAGGGGGGCATAATCCAGCATAGCATCCATAAAAACTTCAGAGGCAAAATTTCCTCATATTATGATATGTCAGAGGTGAAGGTCTATCCTAAATATCTATGCTCTTCCAGGTCTCTTAGGCCTAGCGAATGCTTTCTTTACCTCTGATTTTGGATGTAAATCCGAATCGATACTTTCTTGAGAAATATCCTCGGGAGATCCAGCCTCAAGTCTTTTCTCAATGGTGAGTCCCGCCTCTGCTTCAGCTAATTGTTGAGCGGATCGAGATGATGATGCGTATATCATTCGTTCTTTTATCTTAGATCCGGAAGGGCAAGTATAAATAAACAGTATTGGAGAAGAAGTTGTTCCATTGTGGTCGTGAGTGTATCGATAGAAAGAGAATCGAGGTTCGGTGCTCGATATAGTGCTGCTGAGATCTGAGATGGAGGTTTGTGTCTTTGAAGCGAGTTCCATGGTTTCTTGCGCGATGTTCATTTTCTAGAGTTTGTTAGTCATTAAATATTAATTAATTTAGGTAACAACTAAACTTACGATCTGAACCAAATTATGTGCCCCATCTTGGTTGAGTCCTTTTAAGGCCTCTAATGCATCCGGTGAAGCTGGCATACTAATGCCACTACTGACATGGCTCTTCCTCTCATTCATACCTCTGCCTTCTTCTGCCTCCTTCCTCTTCACCTCACCCAAACTCTGTTCCTCTTCTGTCAGCGGCGCTGCCAGTTTAACATGCTTATCGTGCTTAGCAAAGCCCTCTTTAGTTAACTCTTCCTTCATCGTCGCAAATATGGTCTCTCGAAATCGCTCGATTCCCAGTTCCCGAACCAAGGTAAGGCGTGTAGATGCGAATAGCATCTTCTGACGCACAGGTGCCGAATCGGGAACATAGGTTATGGCAACGAAAGGGGCAGGATCCGTAGATGGATAACGACGGAGTATTATGTATAGGGCGGCTTTGTCTTGGATATGAGGTTCTAGGAGGTTGAGATCATTGTCGAAGGATGAGGTGGAGGGTTCGAGAATAGCGGCGGGCGTGAGGGTTTCCCCAGTGATTGTACAGAGGAGACCTCTTTGTGATTCTGTAGAAACGAACGTTTTGAACGCCGTGTGAAGTTCTTGGGAGGCTGTGTGTGAAACCTGTCAGTTCCACTATTGAGTTGATATTGTGTTGCTGGTATACCTGTTATTCCGGACTGCATCTTGAATGACTTGCTTGCTGCACTGTAAAATGGAACTGAAGAGAGGAATGAATGTTTTCGATTCGATGTATTTAACAATCCAAAAAAATCTCAAGACTTTTGACACGACAACAAGAACAACAATGATGGATTGCGGGGCGCGAATCAAATAGATTGGCAAGGGGGTTAGAGTCGAGGGGGGAACTTTAAGTGGGGTCCCGCTAAAAGAGGGGCATCTTGCATTGGTCGATTAATTGGAGCTTCGAGCTTTCCTTTCTTGAACTTCACATTCACTTCTTTTCACACTTCACTCCTACATCGTATCGCATCGCATTACTGCAAACTTTAATTAAATATTTTATTCACCATGGAAGGCACGCAGCATACGACAACTGCTTTAATTGGTAAGTTTGAATTATTTCTTTACAATTTCAATTCAACACAATCGATCAACATAGTCATGATCACTATCGCGACAACGACAATTACCAAAACGAAATTTATTATACAGTAAAAGCGATTCAACTTCAACATGTCTGACCCCAATTTCCTCGGTCCTCCTGGCGATGCATCTAGGCTCAGAAGGCCCCCCAACGAATCTGCTGTGTCTAATACCACGGACGACTTTTTTGACGCCCTGCTATCCGGCCGCAGTATACCTTGGGTTGGCGACGAACCTTTCCGTGACCTTTCACAGCCCGTTGCGTCCGATCTTGAGATGGCATTAAGCTCCACGTTGGCCCCCAATGAGTCTGTTGACAAGATTGCACTAAATCCCAGCTCCCCTGAGGAAGTCGCAGCGACTACCTTCCGCCCCAATCTTCAGCGTCCTTCTTTGTCCAGATTGTCCTCCAATAAATCTGCGACATCTACCACTACGGATGCTACTCTCCGACCTGAATCTGATGACGAAATCACACCAAGTTCCAGCTCACCCAAGAAAGTCACATTAGTCGATCGACCTGCTGCCGTAGCCTTAGTACGCAAGTCCAAAGCTAACGAACTTATAGACCGGCAAGAACGTGCTATAGCTGCTTTACTCACCCGTTTCAAGAATCTGGTTGTACTCGCTGCGTTACCTACTGAAGATGCTTTTGCAAAGGAGACTGCTGCTGCGGAGGGATTGAGAATGGAGGTTGAGAGCAATGCTTTGGTACAATTATTTTCATTTAGTTCTACCTAGCCTCTATAGAATTCGATTTTAAGTTCAGGGAACATCACTAATAAACATATGGATAGACAAGCGCAGCAGAGGATCTATTGAAGTTGACTCGAGAATTGAAGGAATTATGGATTTTTGGGGCATTGAGAGGAATTGGTGAAGGAGAAGGAGATGGAGAAATGGAGGCCGATTCGAAGAAGGTTGCTGAATTGATCGAGAAACAATTGGGGAAAAAGCATGAGCAAGAGAAAAACAAGGCATGATCAAGGTCTACACAGGATATTTGGAGTTCAAGGGGGAATACGGGGCTGGCTTTCTTACAATAGATTTCCGTGGAGTACGTGGAGCATGGAAAAAGGTGGTAGATACCAGGCGTTTTGGCAGAATCTGGTTTAAAAACTCTTTGCTAAAAATTTGTGAGTACTAGAAATGTCTATTAATGGTATGAACTACCGGTAGGTAAATTCTTTGATGTCTACTCAAATATAGAATAATTTCTTTTAGATTCAACAAGAAAAAATTATAATTCCTGGCCGGAGAAATAACGTCTTTGTAAATATTGATATTGATTGGTTGATTTCAATATGATGAACAAGGCTGAAAGAAAGCTAAAAGAAGGCTGATCCGAGCCTTCTTCACTAAGTAGGAAAATTTCAAACAAAGAAATTTTGACAACTACAACAACTAAAAAGTCCAAACATTAGATCTCGATGTTTTCCCTTTACAAAACCGTCAACCTCAATCGTCTTGGTCTTTTACGACCACTTTCAATTACCATGTCATCACCACCAAATCCACGCGCCAGAAAGCAGCCTCGCAGAGGTCGTCATTCTTCTCAATTAGCAAGTAGCATAGGAAGTGCAAGAGGCGGCAGAAAGGTCCAAAACACCTCACCAATTCAGAATGCCTCATTCTCTACTTCTGCTTCTTTTGCAGAGGAAATGTCTGCAGTAGTCGCTCCTCCGCTGAGTACTGCAGTCCCTCTCGATACTCCACGATTCGCAGATCTTGGTGCTGAAAATCTCCTCAATCCAATCCTTCTCCAGACTATTACTGAAGACTTAAAATTCGATCATATGATGCCAGTTCAAGCTGCAACTCTTCGTCCTTTACTCTCAGAACGCGTCGATTGTTTAGCACAGGCAAAGACTGGAACTGGAAAGACTATTGCATTTCTTATTCCAGCAATTCAAACTCTGATTAACAAACAGCGACGTCCTCAAGATGGAATTTCCTTATTAGTCATGACACCAACTCGAGAACTTGCACAACAAATCGCAAAGGAAGCAAGTCAGTTATTGGAACGCCTCCCTAATTACAAGGTCGGATTCGCCATCGGTGGCACCAATAAAATTGCAGAGGAGAAAAATATCTTGAATGGTTGTAATATTCTTATTGCTACTCCAGGTCGACTATCTGATCATCTTAGTGATGAAAGAGTTATCGATGCTTTCCACAATCTTGATACTATTGTTCTTGACGAGGCAGATAGATTACTTGATATGGGATTTATGAATGCCATTAAAGATATCATCAAATGTCTTCCAGACAAACAGAAAACCAACAGACAGGGAATGCTTTTCTCCGCCACCATTGCTCCTCATGTTGAAAAGGTTGCTCACTTAGTTCTCTCAAAAGATTACAAGTTCATCTCTACCATTCCCAAAGGCGAGGTCAATACTCACGCCCGTGTTCCTCAACATCTTATTACCGTTCCAAACTTTTCTGATGTAGCTCCAGCAATGGTGGGTTCCATTCGTGCGGAAATGAAATTGGAAGGCAAGGATAGCTTTAAAGCTATTGTCTTTGCACCTACTGCCGCACTTGTAGATTTCTACGCCCACATTCTATCTCAATTATCAGACCTCCCACCCATCACCGCATTACACTCTCGTATATCTCAAAGCAAGAGAACAAAAGTCACAAACGACTATCGCGTAGCCAAGAATGGTATTCTCGTAGCTACAGATGTGGTCGCTCGTGGAATGGATTTCCCATCCGTCACTAACGTCTTCCAAGTTGGTCTCCCCGCCGATAAAGAATCATACATTCATCGCCTAGGACGTACAGCTCGAGCAGGCAAAGAAGGCCGTGGTGTATTCATCGTCACCGAAGCCGAAAGTCCATTTTCCACATGGACATTAAAAGAAATCCAGTTCGTAAACACAGAAGCAGATCTAAGCTCCGCACCTCAAGTCTTAAGAATAGCATCGAGTATGGAAAATCACTCCAAGACATATCAAGCCTGGTTAGGATACTACAAAAATCACCTCAAACTTATGAAGTGGGATAACGTGGAATTGGTGAGACAAGGAAATGTCTATGCGAGGGATGGATTGGGTGCGCCAGAAACTCCAGCGCTTTATAAGGGTGTTGTTGGGAAGATGGGTCTTAAGGGAACAACGGGTTTGATAATTATTCCTGATCCACCTAGAGTATCACATGGAGGTGGACGTGGAGGAAGTGGTGGTGGTGAGGGAAGAAGTGTAGGGATTGGAGGAAGAGGTGGTTTCAGAAGTGATGTTATAGGAGGTGTCGAGGGAAGAAGTGTAGGGATTGGAGGAAGAGGTGGTTTCAGAAGTGATGTTATAGATGGTGTCGAGGGAAGAAATGCAGGGAGTGGAGGAAGAGGTGGTTTCAGAAGTGATGTTATAGATGGCGTCGAGGGAAGAAATGCAGGGAGTGGAGGAAGAGGTGGTGCCAGAGGTGGTGCCAGAGGTGGAAGAGGTGGGTTTAGCATCGGCCGGGTAGCGTAAGATATGGTAATTTCGGTGGTCTTTCATTTCAAGTACTTTACATCCTACGTTATGTTTTTGTTTTTTTTTCACGCCACGATATCTCACCTCACGACGACTGGATATACGAAATCAATAGATAGATGACTCAAGTTGAACAGATAGATAGAAGGAAAGATGGTTAAAACGATGGATGGCTAGGTACCCAGATAAAGATTTAACTACCTACCTACCTGGGTAGATACCTAGATAGATACCAAGAAAAAGACATGGTGTAGCAGGCGTTTCATTTCTCATTTTGTATTGCAGATAGCAAATAGAGGAGAAATATTCTTTCCCATAAATAAACCTTTTCATAGAATAGAAAAATGACCAAAAGTTAAAACTGCAGATTATATTTATATGCGATTGTGGTTTCGGTATAAATATATATATATATATTTTTTCTTTTTTTTTATTTCTCTCCCTCTCTCCCTCTCTACCTCTCTTTCAATTTACTCTAATAATAAAAAAGAAAAAAGAAAAGAAATAATATAATATAATAATATTTACATTATTCATACTCATTACACATTCATTATTACACATTCATTATTACACATCCATTATTACACATCCATTATTACACATCCATCATTAGACATCCATCATTATAAGAATTCTGGAATCTACTTACCACACACCATTCGAATTCGTAACAGAATCCCTACAAAAACCATATTTTCTCATACAAAATTAAATATCAAATAACTTTCTTAATATTAAATAAAAATAATTAAAATTTTGAAATATAATAATTAATTATGATTGAATTATAAAATATAATATATTTTATTTTTTGTAATTTTTGTTCAAAAGTTATACTAATATAAAATATAAAATTTTTAAAATTTCGAATATATAATATTTTTTTCTATATAAAATAAACGATTTTTTTTAAACTTTTTGGCTTTTTTGATTTCGAATATATATAACTTCGAAACAAAATTATACAAAAATATTTTATTTAATATTTGATAAATTTCGAATATAGATTTTAATAAATTATTTTAAATTTTCATTTAAATAATAGGGATTTGAAAAATTGAAAAATCGTTAATTTTGATGTGATTTTGTTTAGTATATAATAAATCCGGATCAGAACTCTTATATTATATATTATTCATTATTATACCTTATTGATATATAACAATCGATTTTTAATTTTGGATATTTGATTTTTTACTTCTAACTTTGGACTTTGGATTTTGGACTTTGGAATTTTAACTTTGGACTTTTGATTTTTATTTTATGACTTGTGACTTTTCACTTGTAAATTGAAAGAAAAGTATAGTACTAGTCCACTTATACTTGACGGCCGGATTTTATTCGGATTCTTTTATAAACTCATCTTTTTCAAAATCGATTATTAAATTGATTAATCAATATTTTTATATCGAAATTAAAAATATTTGAAATCGAAATAAACATTTTAATAAAGAAAAATATATATATATAATATATATAATACCTTTCTATCTCATTAATAATTATAATTCTAAAAAAGTATTTTTTTTTATTTTCATCAAAATTATATTAAGTATTTTATGATTTTGTAGAATTTTATTCAATGAAATATTAATATTATTTTATGTATTTCCAATTAAATTTTATTAAAAATTAAATAAAACATTTTTTTAATAAATTCATTTATTGTAATATATTTATATAAAATTAAAGTAATATTGAAATCTTAAAATTTATTGATAAAATAAACGAAAATGAAGAATTTTTTCCATTTATTTTTTTGGGATTAAAAATAATTATATTAGAATTTTATTAAAGAATTAAAAATATCAAATTTAGATTTTTGAATATATAATAAATCTATATACAGATTTTCGATTGATTATAATTATATTGAATAAGAAATTTATTGAATTATAAATGATATAAAATGATCGTTTTTGGTGTGTTTTCAAGAACCGACGAATATCTGTGCACGGTTACTGTAGCAAGTATTTAGTATGAGATGGTCATAGTGATGGTGATGGTGATGGTACATGAAGATGGAGGAGATGTAAGAATGTGGGAATGTAAGGGTATTGAAAGTAATGAATGGTATTTATTGTTTCTGAAAAGAAGTTGGAATGTCTATATTCAGGTCAGAGAGAGGAGAGGAAGTGGAGTACCTATTGTGTTCTCAATTCATGGATACTTTTACCCCAAGTGATTCAGATCATACACCAATCAACATTGTTAATTCATTCATATATTAGGGAAATCCTCAAGAAAAATTCGCTTTTCATTTCATTTGATTAACGCTAAAATATCAGCCAAGATTTGTGGCAAACTCCAATCCCATTCCTTCATCCCAGTCATGTCATAAAGATAGATATGATACAATTATCTGCAGCAGTAACCACCATCAATGACGATATCAGCTCCAGTGGTATATGTTGAAGCATCAGATACCAAGTAGACATAAGCACCCTTCAACTCCTTAGCTTCACCATCACGACCCATTGGAATCATCGACTTCCACAACGCTTGAGTCTTTTGGTCGACAAAGTCGGAAAGACCGGTGTCAATGTAACCAGGGGAGATGGAGTTGACACGAGCGAAATCACGCCATTCATTGGCGAGAGAACGAGCCATGTGAATACATCCTGCCTTGGCAACATTGTATGAGGTTTGTTCTTGTGGGTAATTGGCGATGTGACCGGACATCGAGGCGGTGATGACGAAAGAACCAGTTCCACGCTCCTTGAAGTGATGCCCAACAGCCTTTGCGCAATGGAAAGTTCCATTAAGATCAGTTTGAATAACCTCATTCCCTACGAATAAAATTAATGACGAATCAATAAAAGTCAATCGGAAAAATAACTTACAAGCCTCAACCGTTCCATCAAGAATACCACTATCAGCAGTTCTACCCGCATTTGCAATAAAAGCATCCACCTTTCCAAACTCCTTAACAACATCGGCAACCAACTTCTCAACACTGGCATAATCACCAATGTCCAGTTTGTATGCCTTGGCCTTCACACCATATGTCTCGGCCAATTCCTTGGCGTTCTTCTCACCTCCTTCGGGACGGGATGAGTATGTGATAGCTACATCGGCTCCCATCTCAGCACATCCTCGTGCAGCTTCAATACCCATTCCTTTGGGACCGGAAGCACCAGTAATGATGACAACTTTTCCCTTTAAGGAAAAGAGGTCTTTGAGAGATTCGGCTTTTGGGATGGAGATAGGCATGATGAATGGATTTGTGTATATATGAAGAGGAGGAATTGATTGAAATTGAGATTTATTTTTGAAATCGATTTGAAGTAGAGAAAAGTCTGTGAGAGAATTGAGTTGTTGATGGAATGAAAAAGAGGAAGGAAGAGGAAAAAGGGAAGATGAACTTGTATTTATTCTCACCGTCTTACAATTACAGAAGAAGAAGGCACAACATAGCCGCTTTCGTTAGTAAGATTGGAGCTAAAGGGATCTAAATTGTGGGGCGGACCTTGAGGGATGAATGAAGCAATGACGTTCTTTACAACCCCGCTTGCTGTTTTGCTTTGATAAATCGATGATGAGATGCATGATGTTGAAGATGATTGATTTATGGAAAAGAGATTATTTTATTGAATTGAAATATATGATGATTTTATGAAAACTTTTATTCATTTCTCCATATGCATTTTTATCACTCATTCCTCATTCCTCATTCCTCATTCCTCATTCTTCATTTCTCGCTGTTTGATTTTCTTAAGAAGTGACATCATTATAAAGTTTTCGATGCAGAGATGCATCACATGGTAGTGGCCCTAGTGGGGTCAAGTTAAACTTCTTACTGTAAATGACTAATAAATTATCCACTCATTCACTTAATTCTTTTATTCGGTCCGGAAAGAGATATGAACTGATGATGTTGATAAATTCCATACTTTACTTCCAAGTATCCAACCGGGTAGAAGTCTTGAAGCTTGTTTTTAATAATCCATTGTCATTGTCAATGATTTATAAAGCTGGAATAATCCGTTTACAACTTTAGACCTCTAGAATCCAGATAGATATGTTGTGTACCTCTCAAGGTTGTTATGTATCCTCGATCAAAATAGGTAATGAAGTTTCATTATCTTATCTTATCAATATCCTGTCGGCAAGTCCCCGATTTAGGTTTGATACGTTGACCTTGATGCACCAAATCAAATCTTACAGCGATGGTGGGGTATTCAACTTCAACAATTTTTTCGGTTTTTCAAAATTTCATCTCTACTTTGTACAACTTCATTTGATTCATTTGATGTTTCTCTTTTTTTCCTGTAACATCTCATCTTTCTTTGAGATGTCTCCTAGGCCACCAACATGTCTTCATCCCTTAATTGCTCGTCTCCCCCCTCAAATTCGCTTCCTTCCTTACCCCGCCATTAGGATCATATCTCTTTTGGTCCTCATTAATATCATTATTTGGGTCGTGGTTTCTATCGTTTTACGTTCTCATCCTCTTTTATCTTCATCTGCTGTACTTTCGTATACATTTGGTTTAAGACATGCTCTGTAAGTTATCAATTTTGTCACTCAACAATCTCTCATAATCATGTGATCTTCCCCCTTTAGAATCCAAACTCATCTAAATCCAGCGATGCCGATCACATATCCGCTATTGATCTCATGACCCGTCGTCTAATCGCTTCTGGTTCTCCTCATACATCTCAACCAGTAACAGTGGGTACTTGGTTCTCGTTAGGCCACTCCACAATCGTAATCATAACCTGCATCGTCGTTGCTGCCACATCTGGTGCTCTTGAATCACGTTTCAATTCCTTCCGAAATGTAGGCGGTATCATCGGTACGGGTGTTTCAGCTGGTGTATTGATTTTACTTGGAATTGGAAATGCATGGATTTTATGGAGATTAGTGGTTAAATTGAGAGCAGTTCTAAGAGAAGAAATCGGTGGAGATGGTGGTGAGACTGGATTAGGTTTCGAAGGTGGAGGAATCATGATGAGAGTTCTCAGAAAGGTCTTTAAAGTGATTGATCGTCCTTGGAAAATGTATCCGCTGGGTGTATTATTTGGACTTGGTTTCGATACTAGTAGTGAGATTGCAGTTCTTGGAATCGCTTCTGTTCAAGGTGCTAAAGGGACTAATATTTGGCTAATATTAATTTTCCCCGTTTTATTCACCGGTATGGTTTACTTTTCCTTTTCCAGAGTCTGGACAATGGCATATGGGATACTTGAAGTAGAAATACTAACAAAAGTAATAGCTGGCATGTGTCTAATTGACACCACCGACGGCGCACTAATGATGACGCTTTACACATCCACATCTCTTGCCCGCGATACAATAGCAATTCTGTACTACTCAATTGTCCTAACAGGCATAACAGTTCTGGTAGCTATTTGTATCGGAGTCATCCAATTACTTTCTCTCATTGCAAATTTCTCCACAGGACCCTTCTGGGATGGGGTTAACGCGACAGGTGATCATTTTGATGTTATTGGTGGAGGAATCTGTGGTGCTTTTGTAGTTTTTGGAGGCGCGAGTGTGCTACTTTATGGACCTTGGAGGAGATGGGTTGAGAAGGGGAGAGTAGGGAGAAGAGGGATGGGAAATGGTGATGGTGATATGGAGGTTGAGTTGGGGGATTTGGGGAAGAAGGATGAGATGGGAGATGGGAGTAGAGATGAGAAGGATGTTGCGAGGGTTAGAGATAAGGTTATTGATGTTGAGTAGAGGGTCACTTGGATTAGAGATTATATCTGATGATTTTAATATATACTACTGGAGTAAAGTGCGTCCATGTCCTATATCTCCTTTCTACTTACGATCGGAATGGGGTGATTCCAGGAACCTATCCTTGGGAGCATCTTCTTGCCATATGTCATATTGCTCTATTTTGTTCCCAGAGGTATATCCAAGTAGATTGCCATTAATTTCATATCGATATATATTCATTGAAATAGATACTAGGTATTCAAAAATGGTCCTGCAAGAACTAAATAACAGCATGATTTGGGAGGGGTCGGGGGGGTTGGCTGACTAAGCTGCATTTCTACCATCTCGAGCTTTTCGCCTGCCGTAAAGTTACATAGAATACTGTACAATATTAAGCATAATATGTCACAAATTCATTTCATCTCATGTTCTCATTTGGAAAATTCATACGAGAACAATTAACAAAACGATGCGATGTTCTTCGATGAGAATGATGTAAAATTCTATATAAAAAAATCATACTCATAAAATGATCTGCATGAATGAAGTAAGCAGCTATCGTTGACGGAATGAAACTCCGAGAAGTAGATGAAGGCGGAGAAATAACGTCATCGAAACAACGTCTATTAAAATGGAGGACATGAGCTCTTTGACAACGTAAAGTATTTCAACCCCATAATTTCCATCACAATCATCACGGTAATACATGGAGTATTAAATATGGCCGAACAAGATACTCTAGCCTCTCATTTTGGAGGTCATCCTATTCCTACCGAGAAAGTAACGGAAAGGGTATCGAAATGGAGTTTCGTGAGTCTAGGTAAGTTTTCTCTCAGCTTCATTGCTTATTTCAACAAAGAATATTTAGATTAACTCACGATTGTAGGAAAGGCATCAACAGATAATACGTCTAATGCTACAGTCTTTGAACAAGATCGCTTTGCATCTAATGCATCTATTATTCCACCATGGAATCCACAGGTTAATGCTACAGCAGTTGGACTACTACAACGGAGTTTTCTTCCAGCTTTAACTACTAATACAACTCTATCACTCATCTCCTATACCATCGCCCGATTAACCAACCGTCTCGACTTAAAAGATATTCTCTGGCCACTGGGTCCCCTCATCTCTTCCTGGACCATCGCTCTCCAACGCCATAACTTTGATATCTCAGAAACATGGACAAACATGGCGTATCCCCAAAAATTAATCATGGCAGGTTTAACAACCTGGTCACTCCGTCTCTTCTACCGCATAACAGCTCGAGCCATATCTCGCGGTAAAGACGACGCGCGCTATACTTCTGAATCGAAAACTGGTGATTATTGGAATAAATCTTTGTTTTCTACTTTCTTGCCAGAAGCACTCGTTCAATCGATTATTGCTCTTCCGTTTACGATGTGTCTTGCTGCTCCAGAGATTCTTATTGGTACTCAACCACTTCCTAGGAATCCTGGATGGAAAATCGCTAATGCGGCTGGTGTTTTTCTTTTTACGACTGGTTTTGTATTGGAAGCTGGTGCGGATTTACAGTTGGAAAGTCATAAGAAGAACCAAAATGCGGGATTATTGAGAGAGGGTATCTGGAGTATCGTTCGGCATCCCAAGTAAGTAATCTTCCACCCTCTTCAAACCCCATCAATAATTAATCAAACACACACTAACATAACTCTCCACACCACAGCTATCTAGGCGACACACTAATCCACACCTCCTTCCCACTCATCCTCTACGGAGCCGGACTTTTCCATCCCCTCATGCTTCTTGCTCCTCTCGCCAACTACGCATTTTTAAGATATGTAGGAGGAGATACACAGAATGAGAAAAATCAACAAGAGAGATATGAAGCGAAGGATTTGAAGAAATTGGAGGATTTTAGGGGGTATAAAATTGAGAAGAATAGTGTCTGGCCTGGGGTGGAGGAATTACATAATGGATGGTTGTGGAGTGTTGTGGCGGCTGGTGCGGTGGGTGTCCTTGGGGAATGGGGGGTGAGGAATTTTTTGTAGGGGGTGAGGGTATGAGGGTATGAGGGTATGAGGGTATGAGGGTATGAGGGTATGAGGGTATGAGGGTATGAGGGTATGAGGGTATGAGGGTATGAGGGTATGAGGGTATGAGGGTATGAGGGTATGAGGGTTTGAATGGAAGGTCTGGGTTATTGTTTGGATTGTCGATGCGATTAAGGGGTACACATGTGGGGTTGGTGTGGTTAGGATGAATGTATAATTGATTGTATTTGAGTTAATAAATTGATACTCGACTTTTTAATCGTTTAATTTATTAAATAATAAAACATATTATATATAGAAAATGAACAACTCTGATTTAAAATATTGATATATATAAAAATATTTCTTTTTTTTAAATTAATATCTTACATACAATCTATTATATTTCAATAACAATGATATTTAATTCGTCTATTTATATATTTATATTATTATAATATTTTACAAGAAATATAAATTTGAAATAGAATTTATTTTTTAAAATTAATACTCTTTAGATTTAAAGATCTTATAAATAGTAATAAAGTTCTAATAAAAGAACAATTATCAAACAAACATCTCATTCTTGAACTTTGCTAATCCATCCTTCGTCTCTAAACTCAAGAGAAGTCTTCAAATTCCCCAATTTCACTGAAAGTAGATATCAAAATACTCCAACCTCTCCGAAATCCAAGTTCTTCGAGTAAACTCTACCACTAGGATAATGGTACAGTATCCTTCCATCTCTACCTTCTCTGGATTTAAATTCACGAATACTACATGCAGATTCAATCAAAAGAATATTCTAAAATTCTTACAGCCTACCTACTAGGTCGGCCTTGCATGCCCAAATGAAATCTCCATAAATTTTCTTTATTTGCGTGGAATACTCAGATTTGCGGTAACGTGCATACATGCATATTTTCTTTCCTGGGAAGAAAGCATTTAGTTTGTTGAAGTTTGAAGCTTGAAGCATGAAGCATGAAGCATGAACTTACTAGGTAGGTAAACATGAAACTCTTCTTTCCCTTTACTCTAACTTCTCAAATAAAATCATTCACTCTAGCTTACCTTGTTAAAATGCAGAAGCGAGTTTGGGTTTCTTCATACTTTGACTAGGTAATGTTACATAGTATGTATGTATATGTACATGTACATGTACATATAACGCGTGAAAGTAGATTTACCTAGGATTTCTTTAAGCTGCGTTGTTTAGGAATGAAATGGAAAATCAGGCTTATTTACATTTACATCTTCAGAGTCAGATTCAACGTCAGAGTCACTGGAGTCACTGGAGTCACTGAAGCAAACGAGGAAATTCTTTTTTTCCTAGAATTACCTACAAAAAACAAAAACAAAACTACGAAGATTCTTCAAATTTAGATTCGCGAGATAACTAAACAGGAAATACAAGAAACTCATCAGAGACGCGCTGTTATTCACACTTCTTCTTCTTCTTCTTCTCCCCACCACCACAAACAGGCCACAAAGCGCGGGGTCTGCGTCTTTGCAAAAATACCTACAGGTGCTCATCTCAATACTCAAATTCACCTTTTCTACATCAGAAATTCGGAAATATTCCAAAGAACAAGATCAAGATCAAGATCTAGATTGAGGTTGAGATCGATTTTGATGGAAGAAAAAGAAAAAGAAAATAATCAGGAAGTAGATGAACAACTTCTCGACGAACAATTTGTGCAAGATTCGAGGATTGTTAGGGAAGGTTTTGGGGTGCGGAATATGAATGTGAATATGTCATCGTCGTTTGAGGGGGCTGGAGTTGTGGCTGGAGTTGGAGCTGGAAGTTTAGGGGGTGGTGAGGTGGGTGGTGGTGGGGTTGGAGGTTTGAATGCGGATGTGAATGAAAGTATAGACACAAGGAGAGTGAGAAGCCAGAGTCAGGGTGATGGTGGTGGTGGGTTTGTTGGGTATGCGGAGGGTGTGAATAGAGGGATGGGTAATGGTTTTGGTGTTGGTGTTGGGATTGGTGCTGTTGGATCTAGGGGAAGAGAACCAGAACTTGAGGTTAATGGGGTGGTTTTGGAGGGGCCGCTTGTGGCGTTGAAAGCGTGAGTTTCGTTCGTTCCTCTGTCGTCTTTCGGTATTCAAGGCAAGAATGGATATGGAAGGGACGGGGATTGAAGGCAGAATAGATGTTGCGAAACTCAAACTAATATGATTTCATAGATCACTACTCACAGGACGATTTTCAGACTTGACGATCTTTCATGGTGTACGTGTTTGGAATGCGCATAAAGTGGTTGTGTGTTCACAATCGGAGGTTTTGGAGAATATGATTGATAGTATTGGAGTTGGAAATATGGTTAGTTCTCTCTCTTTTCCTCGCCTTGCTTTCTCTAACCCCTTTCAACTCCCTTAATTCTCTCCACTTCCCGCGTTTATATCACTAACTCCTCACACCACAGTTCGGCACCCCCTCCAAACCCAGTATCCTCAACCTCTCCTCCTTTCCCCTCGACTCCATCACAGCCCTAATAGAATACCTCTACACATCCGCCTACTCACTCCCCTCACCCCCTGGCGATTCCTCCCCCTCAACCTCCACCTACCTATCTGGACCCTCCTACTCCCTTCCCCTCCACGAACAAATCTTCTACGTAGCCGTACATCTCCAGATCCCCGCTTTGGAAACCCTAGCCGCCGCCTCCTTCCGCCATACACTCAACACACAAATCTCAAACCTCGATATCTATTTCTCATCCATAAAACGCATTTATAGTAAAACCACGGATAAAAATCCCGGATTGAGAAATGCGTTGGTGGAAGCGGCGGTACAGGAATTAGAAGGGCTTTTGGGGGATGAGGAGTTGAAAAATAGGTTTTGGGGGGTGATGATGGAGAATCGGGAGTTTTGGGAGGGGGTGCTTAGGATGTTGGGAAATAGTAAAGAAGTAGAGGTTAGAGAGGTGATTAGGGAAGTTAGGGTTCCGGTTGAGGTTGAGAGGGTGGTGGAGAGGATCGTTGAAAGGGTGGTGCAGGCCGATGCAGAGGAGGAGAACGAGGAGAAGAAGAAAGAATGCATTTTATGTGTAGATTGTGGACCGAGGGGGAAAGGGGAGGAGTATGAGGTTGAATGTGTCTGTAGGGAGTGTGGGGTTGAGAGGGTACTTAGTTTTGTTTAGAGTGAGGAGAAGAGTCATGGAGATGGCTGTGATGGGTATGATGGGTATGGGTATGATGGGTATGGGTATGGGTATGATGGTCAAGATGATATGAAACGATGTAACGAATAATGCGTGGATACGAATGAGTACACTGGCACACTGGCACGATAGCACGATTTACAAAAGTATTAGCTAAGAACAATTCATGATCCGGGCATTTGGAATAACTCGAATTTGTATTAAAAACAAATAGATCTACGAATACAGTGATCAACTTACGAAGCTTGGGACGAGTCTTAAAACAAGAGGTTAGATACCTAGTCATCTATCTATAATCCCAGACCACCAGAATACTAAATCGAAGGAAAGTTTACTATGGAAATTAATCTTACTATCATATCATATCATCCGTGAAAACCTGCAATATTCATCTCTATCTGTATCTTCTATTAATCAATACTTAGGTACCTAGGGTGAACAAATAAGAAGAAAGGAAGAAAAGAAGAAAAGAAAAGAAGGGAATGAAGGAGGTGAGATAATTTTTCTATTCATTCGCCACCTCAATAACTCAATACTGTTTCTGAGCGAGTAGGAGGAAAATTTGAGGAAAATGTGGGAAGTTGAGGAAGAGAGGAGAATAGATTGAGGATTGAATGGGAGAAGTATTCGTAGAAGATTATCTGCAGAATTAATAAGAACTACCATTCTACCTAGCTCCTGAAATAAAGGATTAGTTCCTGGGATGGATAGAATTTTTAAGTTATAAGTTTGAATCTGGTTGATCGTGTATTGCGCATAACTGGTGCAATGAAGAGAGGAGCTGATTCTGTGGTGCTAAATTCTATGATGATTGAGATGATATCTTCAGTCTATTTTGAAAGCAGAAGCTAGAAAGAGAGAGGTATCCCCGCCACCTTTCCGAGGCCCCTCCTATAACTCTATTAGTCTTTTTTCCAGACTGGGTATCTATGTATATATGCATATAGATATGGTGTTGAAAGGGTACCCAGCCTTAAGCTTAATATAGGAACTTCTGATTCTGCAGATACTTAGCTGTGCGTTTGAATCCTATGTAAGATCTTACTTTTTACTGAGTTTGAAATTGGTAGGGCTAACCGGACTGGTTTTGCATTGTGGTTGTGGAGTGGAAATAATTTAAGTGGAAGAAAGATGATCGAATCGATTGGATGAAGTAAAGATGTCTTGTAGATAGATAAATACCTAATATACTACCTAGGTAAGTTAGGTTCATGTGATTTCAGGCGAATAAAAGGAAAGAAAAAGGATGCTCTCTTAAGTTAAAGTAACTGAACAACTTGTGTTCTACTTCGATGGATATTGCATAGATAGGAAGGATAGGTAGATGAATAGATAGATCGGCGGCCTCACAGGAGGGAGGAATGCAGGAGTATAAGTAGCTGGGAATTATGTAGTTCGGATGTATCCATATGCATTGAACTCACTTATCTTCGTTCATCGAGCACATATATATATATACAATTGTGGCTACCTAGTAGTAAATATTATACGTACTCTCGATCTCTGATACCCTTCATACATCCCAATGCTCGAAAAGTACGCGCACTCGAGGCTCCAGAAGATCCATCGAGATTTATCATCCACATCATAGGTATTCTCGCACTTGACTTTCGCAGGCTCTGGTCATAAGGTTACCTCCTCAACAAAAATGCCTATACATGACTACTTATCATAGACTTCCTTCAAAACACTAAATATCCACTACACCCTATCTGAACCATAGTCATAATATCAACCTAAACCTAAACCCAAATCTAAAACCGTGATCATGACCTCCTGGAACGAATATAAAGTAAAGGACAATTCAGGAATCGGAATATGGACATAAGTGTATAATGGAATGAGGGAATGGTTAAAGAAGTTGAGGTACCTGATCCTAGATCACTTGATAATTTTAGAACCACGACTTTATAATCGAAAGGCAAAGCATACAGTATACCATTAAATACAAAAGGCTGGGTATACCATGGTGCTTAGTCAAAACTTAACGTCTGTTAAGACCTCTTTTGATTTCATCAAGAGTCCCCGGGCCAAACTAATGGCTCCTCGATCACCCTGGCGTAGCAATATTTATATTCATCTCATGCTATGAATTTTCTATAGTCCCACATTTGGTTGAGGATCTAGTTCAGTGATATATCTGAACCCGTCTCCAAAAATCTTGCCACATCACCCTCACAAGTAACATCTTCCATATTACCCACGACATGAATGGACCTCTCTTGATCCATCTACAGTATCCTCTTTTGCCTGGAACGAACAAAAATAGGACTCCTGAGCCGACAATTTTCTGTTTGAAACAGATTGTGTGGTCCTTTATCCTTGCAAAAAAAGCATACCCAAGAATAAGAAGAGCGGAATTTGTGAGTGTATGGGTGTATGTAGGACAGGAGAGGGTAGAGGAGTTAGATAGTATCTTCCGGTGGAGGAAAGGTTTCGAGCGCGAGAGAGAAGCCGGAAACGTGAAAGATTTGGTTATACCAAAAGGTAGAAGCCGGAGTAGAGTAGAGTCTTTGGATGTAAATATTAGTGGAAAGGTTTGAGAGGAGTTGGGTATGAAAATTTGATGACCTGTGTGCACTTAATTGGATGTAAAGTATTCCCATCGTGGGAGTGTGTTATTCTTTCAGTGTCTACCACCTCTCGCACATCTCGAATGTATGGCCCATTCCTGCCATTATTGCTCTCTTTTATGATTCCTCAACCCTTTCCCACATCTCGAAAATATATTTCACACCACCCTCCTCCTTGATACCCTCGACTTCCTCTCCCTCCCCAGTCCATTCTCGAAGTGTTTGAGTATCCGTCCTCCTCCATCCCTGCCCAGTTCCATCCTCCTTCAACTCAACGGGGAAATACGTATCACATTCAAAATCCTCCAAAATCCTCGTCAATAATATCCTCTTTGCCTCCTTTAACTCCAATGATGCCTTATATATTTGTCCTCCACCAATTATGAAAACTCTATCAATCTCTTTCTCATTGTCATTATTCGTATTTGATTGTGCCCTCGATCCTAATTTCTCGAGTGCATCCGTCAAACTTGTTGCTGAATGTGCATCGGGACCGAGATCAACTTCCGAAGAATTGGGTGTTTGTGTTCGACTAATCATATAATTTGCTCGGTTCGCGAGAGGACGAAATTTAGGAGGAATTGATTCCCAGGTTTTGCGTCCCATTACTACTGCGTTTGTTTTCTGTTCAAAGATTCATCTTGATCAGTTTATGTCCTTTCCCTACCACTTCCCGAATTATCCTGGCCATACAATTATCTTGAGAAAGGCATGTAGCAGAACATCTTGGGTCTCTCACTTAGGTCATCATCAGAGAATCTCAAGGGAGATGTTGAATTGAGGTATCGTCCCAACCAGCACCAACTGCTCATTTGCATTTGATGCAAACTACCCCGCAGAGTCCACGCTGGGCAGTGCATAAAAGGTAGAAATTGAGAATAATAGGGCAAACCATATTATCAATAAAAACAGAGAATACATACTCCAGGACCAGCCCTCTTAGTAACCCTCGCAAAATAAGCCATTTCCTTTCTCAATCCCGTCCATGGAAGTCCACCTCCTTTCCCAACTCCCATCTTATTGGTCGCGGCGACGATGAGGGTGAATTCTTTGATTGATGCCATTTTGGATGTGGTGGAGTCGGTCGACATGTTGGATTCGAGGAATTGCGGATGGGAATCATAAATGGAGGGGTAAAATTGTGAAGTCTGGGGAAATTTGTGCACGGACCATAGAATGCCGGTACTTGAGTCTTAACGCATTACTAAGCTTTTAATGTAATGACCTCAGCAAGCTCAAATTAACCCAAGGTTCTAGATGGACATAGATATCTGAATAGAATCATTTTGTATGATGGAATGAAATTTTTATATTCTAGACTAGAATTCTAACATTTCGCCTTCTCCTTCATGCCCTGCTGGTATTTTCATACAAAATAACGCTGATTGATGGTATAACACCCAAAACCGCTGAATCTGAATATTTTTGGAATCCAGCTTCATGACCACCGTACCGTCTTCAAATAGGATCTCTTAGATACGGTTTTTTGTTTAACTTCGCTTTACTCAGGAAATGAGATGAAAAGCTTGGATTATTCTGGAGTTTGTGCACCGCGCCAATGGACTTCGAACAACTTATCAGCGTTGAACTGATCGCGACTGGCTGCCTCAGATCTATTCTCTTTGCTGTTCTCTGTACTTTCCATCTTAGGAGGGGCTTTTCCCGATGTTATGTTGTGAGACTGAAGAGGGCACTATCAAGTATTAGTATCTTCTAGCTCATATCTGTCATTCAAGAGTTCAAGATAATGAACTTACACTCGACAGATCCTCGCAAAATCTGCATATTTGTTTTTCGGGGGGATTTTCGTTGGAAATTAGATCCTCAAGACGGGCTGTTGCGTAGTACACAAGATTTGCCACTCGGTTTCTTCTCTATTACGGATTAGCATCTTTCTGTGTAAGCAGTTTTTCAGTGGAATAGTAAACTCACTTCCATTCTACTCGCCCAAGCTTGAACCCACTTTGATTGATTAATATATATTTTGTATAATTTGTTTCTATCTGAAATGATGGACTTACCTTTTTACGAACTTCAAGATCCCCATTTTTACAACCATCACACAAGCACACCGGAGCTCCTCCCAACTATCAGTCATCAGCATCCGCCTGCTACATGAATCGATTCAAAATTCCAATAGCATTGAACTTGCCTTTAGGGCATTCTTAAATAATTCGCACTTTGATACCAATATTTCATGAAAGACGATTTCAATTTGTCCATCTTCTTTTACTTGAATGTCATATGACCTCTTTTTTGCCCCAACTGATCTTGATACTTTGGGATTGTGCATAGTCTTTCCCGCCCATGGCTTTTCCTTTACCGTAGCTGCATTTTCATTCGTGCTTGTCATGTCAGTATGTAATGTGGTAAGTGGAATTGAAATTAAATGATATTGGCATAAGAATTGACTCACGGGGACATGTTTTGTATAATGTTTGAACCGATTGCTATGATTGGAATTCTTCTGATCTGAGAAATGTGGGCGTAGATTGAGGTTGCAGATTGAGGATATGAGGAGAAATGAAGGTAGGAGGAAAACTTTTCAATGTATATTACGGTTCTCAGTCTATATAAAAATCGAGCTACTAACGCGCCGGTCAAGAAACCGTTCCTTTTTTCACACTATCGCACGATTAAGTATTATAAGTTCTGTCCACTTTGAGTTCTTGTTGCGTCATTTAGGGAATATGATACTGGAAATCTGCAATTTGAATAAACAATGATTACTAGCACGGCAATAGTTGCTTGAAAGCGGAGTCAAATCGAGATTATGAATCGACCGTATCTATTTTCCAACTCAGGAATCAAGAAAGTTTGATCATGGACCTCAAATAATTATGAATAATCATTTCCTCCAAGATGTACGAGAGGTATGTTTTTCCAGACCGTATGGTCCACTGTACAGTAAATTTAAATGCTCTGTATGACTAACGCATTAAGAAACTGCCGAAATACGTTCTTATATACGCGCAAATATTCTAATATTTTGCCATTCAGACGCGTTTGCTGTGTTTTATTATCAATGTGAAGATGAACTAGAACAATCAAAGTATCGAAAATTCACAGAGATCCTCCATGAAAATTAGGGTTACAACCCCAGTGACTCAATTAATAAGGTTTAGAATTGAACGGTCATAGTCCCCCCCCTAATTAGCATTAGCGTCCACGCTTTTTAGCATTAGCGTCCATGCTTTTTAGCGAAATCGATCCACATAATTAGTTTCATAGCGCGATGGTGGCTCTGCTAGTTG